>OX335694.1:5597500-6197500 GCA_946894065.1 Acleris literana
TAGTTTACACAATTTTAAAACCGTTATCGTTTCTACTTAAATGATGAAAAATAAAAGATTAAAAACCCCTTATTCATAAACGCACGATAAACCTATTTTTTAGTTTAAATGTTCTTTGTCCTTTTCTGTCAAATTCAAACGTCATAATGACAGATAAGGACAGACAGAGCATATTTCAACCATACTTTAGCTATTGCGCGTTTATAAATAAGGTTAAATTATGGAAAAAAAATCTCTATTTATATTTCTGCCATCAGATACTTTAAAACCTTGCTAAGTAGCAAATTAACGATAGTAGTTATGCACTGGTTAATTGACTTGTCGAATGTCACCAACCACTTAACAGACGATTATAGTATAAACAGTTGTCAAAATTTATGAACTAACAGTCGAAGATTTGGGTGTGTAATGTTTAGCATAAAAACAAATGGTATAATGATCATTTTACATAAAACGAATTGTATAATTTCAATGTGCATAATAAACCATCGATATAATAGTCATGATGATGATCAAAAACTATAATGTTTATTAATTTAAAAAGTAAATATTTCTAACTGCTTCCATTACTATTAATGTGGTCACAGTTCTAACCTAACCTACCCTAGTTAAAATAAATTGACTTAAAATGCATAATAACTAGAAAATGATAGTTATACTAAATGAGTGTTATGTTATTTGATCGTATGCCAGATAAAATTATACAAATGGTTTTTATGCTAAACGTTCATTATGCTTCTCGTAGTTAGTTAAATGAAATTATGCAAAAAAATTGTATACTGATTGAACCGCACCCCTTTTGGCTAACATGATATTGATGTCACAGTTTTATTTATTTGCTACACACTAAATATTATTTTATTTGTTTCAGGTATGTACATGATAAATGGAATGATCTTATCACGAGGTAACCGATAACCATTACAATAGTTTATCAGCAAACAAAGAAAGTTAATATTATTGACAGCACGTTGCGTAACAAGAGACATGCTTTAGTATTATTGACATTGACTACCGAAGACACCATATTGGGTCCGTTTTTATAGGATCGCCCTGAAGGGAAGATGCAGACGTTGCTAAAGATAAATATGGAAGCGAGTAGGTTCTCGGAAATTAGTCTTTTCTATATCTAATACCTTTAAACGAACAATTCTTGTATATATATAATCTGAGTCTCGGAAACGGCTCCAACGATTTCGATGAAATTTGAAATATAGGGGTTTACGGGGGCGAAAAATCGATCTATCAAGTTGTCATCTTCGGGAAATTTCGTTTTCAACCCCCGCGACGCTCGGTCTTCCAGGTACTACAGCTTAAGAGTGTGCATATTTTATGGGACCTTTTCTGGTATCTTATTTTTGTTTTTGATTGTATATTTTCAAATGGATTTCTGGGTCACTATGGAACCATTTCGCAAGTGGCATAACGCATAACTCTTCCTAATCCTATCGTACTAATATTATAAATGCGAAAGTTTGTGTTCGTTTGTTACTCCTTCACGGCTGGACGGATTTGGATGAAATTTAAAATGGAGATAGGTTATACCCTAGATTAACACATAGGCTATTCATTCCAGAAAATATAATAGTTCCCGGGGGAATAACGATAATAGAAATCTACGCGGATAAAGTCATTTAAAGTTATATCCTCGTAAGGCCCACGTCAAATTTCGTTAGTTCGAAAAATAATCTTATGTCAGTCAACTAAAGTCAAAAGTCACTTTGACAGATGTCCTAAATTTAGGACATCGGGCCTTACGAGGATATCATAATTTTTACGGCACTTATCAAACATAAACTTCGCTTCTTAAAACCAAGGTGACCACATTTTAATGCGTCCCGTGTGCGTCTAGCGTACGTGACGAGAGAGGGCGCTAGTGTGCACGCAGCGATAGCCTTATCGGTACGACATCGGATTCCTAATGTTCTGAACTTGAAAGTAAGACAGTGTCAGGTTTATGTCGGCTTACCCCTTCGTGAGTTAGCGAGCAAGAGTTGAATAAGTTCTTAGTTAAATTTACTCTTTAGCCTTTATTTCACATTGTCTTTACCTGTATTGTTATCGTATTGATAACGTTATGATAGCCTTTATGAACTTTGTCAGTAGAGGCGACCGATTCGTAAACAATACGATTGCAATAGGCCTTAATCAAAGTAGAATGGCCCTGGATATGACATGGTCACTGCTTAGTTTGTGCGTGGAGATACGAATCTAATTTGTTACTCATTGGCGCCCAAGTGACGTACCTATAAAGCATCGATAAATTGACACTTCGATGTCAACTCACATTTACACTTCACGTAGATATATTTGTTCGTACTTATCTCATTTTATTTATCAAAGAATACATTTACTGGTTTAAAAATACCACAGACTAACCCTTAACCTAATTATACTAAAATAATACCCCAAATAGGCGAAAAAAATGCCAAAGGCTAAACGCTTCAAAGGCTCGAATGTAAATTTAAAGATAATGTCATAATACGTCGTTTCACGTGAAGTATTATTTATGTAAGGAGGGGGATTAATGCGTGTCCTGGTATGAAAATATTAGGTTATATTAGCATGTCAAACGGACTGTCCCAAGACCGGGGCTAGCGTGGACACCCTAAACTAATTTAATGCAATATTCATGATGGAATTTTATTTAAAAACGATTTTTTGTGTTTAAAAGGAACTCACAGAACTTAGGTACAGTCACCGAATAAAAATGTTGAGCATACTAAGAACCTTGTCATTGTGAATGTCATTGTCAATATCATGTGTGTAATTTGATGTTCAGTTTGAAGTTTACTATGACAACGCACTAAAGTGCTTAACATTTTCGTTGGGGTACTGTACTTGTACTTATACGATTAATTGGAAATATTATTATCCTACTAATTATTATAAATGCGAAAAATTGTGTGTTAGTTTGTTACTCCTTCACGCCGCAAAGGCTGGACGGATTTGAATGAAATTTGAATTGGAGGTAGCTATACCCTGGATCAGTGATTCCCAAAGTGGGGTATATCGACCCCCAGCGGTCGATGACGACCTGCAAGGGTTCCATGTAAGATAAATAAATAAAATAAAATAAATAAAACAGATAGTAGGTATCTAACTACTTACTTATGTAATACTTTCTTGTAAATATATAAATAAGAAAATATTATCTATATACATTATGTTTCAATTTTCTCTGTGTGTAGTTTTTTACGTTATAAAAAATATTTTTAGATTGTGTCAATATTTAGCCGGCAGAAAGTTATCAGTGCAAAAAATCCCAAAGATTTTTGGCTTGGTTTTTACGTGTTAACGTAAATATTCGTAAAGCAGGGGGTCCACCCAAAACCGAAACAAATGCCAAGTGGTCTATGAGACAAAAAAGTTTGGGGACCTCTGCCCTGGATTAACAGATAGCCTACTTTCCATCCCGAAAAAATTAAAAGCTCCCGAGGGAAAAACGATACTTGGAATCTCCGCGGGCAGAAGCTAGCAAAATATAAATTGTTCATCTGATATAGGCGTTATTTAAAATATATTCATTAAATCATTAGTTATTTTTACTTCCTATATTACTATGGCCATAGTAATCAATTAAAAATAACTTGAGATACGCCTAAAAGCGTTACTAAGCTGTAGGATTTGTCCAATTATCTTTACTACTCGTATCTATCCGAATGGCTAGTTCGCCACCACCAGCTAAGCCTTAAATCTGTCGCCAAGCAGCAGTGTTCTCATTGCTGTGTTCCAATGTAGGGGTAAGACATACGATTAAATAACTATAGCATAGGCATTCTTGGTACGCAAATGTCTTTAAGCCTTATAAAAACCTATTTAAGATATAGACCATACAAAAGCCCACTTGATCCAAATAACTATGTAATGCTGTTTATACATCAATGGTTTTCAAAGGATATGATCACACAGCCACATTGTAACAACCAATCGCACGTTTTTCCTAAACAAAACCACTAATCAACTGTCGCCTTAAAACAAAGCCATGATCCGTTCACCAATACTACCCTCCCTAAAAAAACAACGCATGTATCACATTACACCCATTGCCAATCCCAACCTTATCCCCTACATGTTACCTTTGAAATTGCTCTGCCTTTAATCGCGTATATGTCGTTTAGTTGTAAAACGTGGAATAGCGAGCAAACGAATGTCGCCCACAGGCTTCAGGGTGCGGTTTCCATCCCTTTGAACCGATCGCCGCCGGCGCCTGTCAGCGAAAGCTGGCCAACCGTCGGGTTTGTTTTGAGCTGGGTTTGGTCCTTCGAGCCGTATATTGAATCGGGTCGGGAAATGTGGGAAATTGATAGTTGCGGCTGGCTTTTGTTTAATAATTTGGAGCGATCGTGGTGGTGATTTTTGGAGAGGTCTATGATCAGCAGTGGAAGATATGTGACTATGTGAGTTTTCTGTTAAACTTACTTAAACCAGGTTTTATTATACATAACAACCTTCCGTGAAAAATTATCTAACTGATGGTGAAAGCCGCATCCAAATCCGTTGCGTGGTTTTATCTTTACATAGTATGAAACAAAGCCGCTTTCCGCGTTTGTCTGTCTGTATATAGTCCCGTGTAATAACTATAAATCATCAGTCTTGGATGTTTCCATTTTTGAGTATTTTTATCTGCTGAAGATACTGGAATTTATTTGGTACTTTCTTATTAATTTGTTAGCGCCTTCTGTAAAAACCTATAACAAAAAAACACCAATAAAGTAAGCTTTTGTTCAAATATATGTCGAATTTTCGAAGCTATTAGGTAATTTTCTCAAGCGCTAATATTTTACCAATATTGAAACATAGTACATCTTTAAACATCAGGTAATTCGTATTCCCGCAACTCCATAAAATGAAAACTGTTAAAATATAATTAAAACGCATATTTAAAAGCCCAAGTATCACTTCCATTCCGTATAATGAGAGATATCAATATTCATAGAATACAGACACGTGTCGAGAGGGAGACGTATCTATTCAGGAAATCCTTTTTCTCCCTCGCTCTTCAATTTAGAAACTCGTCGAGTCTACATTTAAAATTCGAACGCACGCTCCTAGCTTCATTGTTTGCTGGATACGGAAATCGTCATTTGTTTTTAATATAATGTTTTTGCGTCGTTGGTGGCCAGTTTATGTTCACGGCATGTCATAAAATTTACTCGGAAGTTCCTTTTTCAAATGTCAAGACGTCGGTTTTAGAATAATGCAAGACTTTTTATTACTCCATGTAATAAAAAAGAGAAGGACGCGGTGACAGCTGAAACTAGAATATTTTTAAATGGCTACTACCATAATCTGCAGTAATTGTTTAAAAAAATAAGAACGGTGGCCTCATCTTTACTAAACTCTTTTGCCAGACATAAGTTTGACAGTTTTGCACAGAAAAATATAATTGTAGTAATTAGAATGCAAAGACGGTTGTAGCTGAAAAACAATAAAAAGCTTCCTTTTCAAAAGTTGTCGCTTCATACACACCAAAAACTACTCGTCGTCTGTAGAGGCAATTAAAAGTGTCGCTCCTAATTATAAATAATTAGTTTTCTTAACCATAACCACGCTCATAGCTCTACTCTCCGTTCTTTCTTCAAAACTATCATCAGAATAACCTTTTTGTATTGGAGCATAAGAAAAATAATGACAAAGTCGGGATAAAAGGGTATAATGATATACATTACAGTTCTAATGAATCACAGTAACAAGGACAACCGCACTCTTTGTCCAATTAGGACGACAATTAGTGGCGCCCACTGTGGGGCCTCTGGCGCCCACCGTGGGGCGCGTGCCCAAGAATATGTCCCGCCAATTATGAACACATTAGTACTTTAATACTGCGATAATTATGAAGCAAGACAAACCGCATCCGTATAGAACGTTTAATATAGCTGGTGAAAAAGAGTTCGGAAAAAATCGACTGCTGTTAAAAGTGATATTATCAACATGTTCCAATTTCAAACTGCTGCTTAGAGAAGTCGTTGCCACTTGGAAATACTTTGGTTTCATCTGTCACTAAGTCAAACGGTTTGATGAGTAAACATAATCTGTCCTCTGTTTTCGTTTTCGCACTGACAAATGTTAGGTCAAGTTTGTATAATTTT
Source organism: Acleris literana (assembly GCA_946894065.1). Taxonomy (NCBI): domain Eukaryota; kingdom Metazoa; phylum Arthropoda; class Insecta; order Lepidoptera; family Tortricidae; genus Acleris; species Acleris literana. The sequence continues at coordinate 5,603,593 of OX335694.1, forward strand.
ATGTCAATCACAATAATTTTAGATTACTACGTTATAGTTAACCGGTTGGTTGTATGGTTAGCTCACCACACCGGGTGAGGGACGTAAAAAGCGAGCGCGGGAACTAAGGGAAGTATACGGGAAGAGGAAGGCCTAAAAAGAGATCAATGGTTTGTGTGAAGAGTGATATGAGAAAGAAGGGAGTGAAGGCTGAGATGACGGCTAACAGAGATGTGTGGAGGAGAAAGAGACGCTACTTCGACTCCACACACACATTGGGATATGGGCAAGGAGATGATAATGATGATGATGATGACGTTATTGTAAATCGTAATTTTGAAAATCAATGTCTTGATACTTTCTTCTCTTTGCCTTATTAGAAACGCAAGACAAAGAATTACTTTATAAGAGAAGATATATATTATTAAAAAAAAGCTCTTACTGTAAGTAAATATGGTATGCAAGTAATACTGCATCCCTTAATAATCTCTCTCCTTACTTACAAGAGGGGATATGGTCGTAAGTGTAATTGATATATTGATTGAGCCGCCGTGTAACTTTTATTTAGTTAATTAATAAGACCAAAATCAAACAGGACCGATTCATTGTTGCGCTCCATGATTATTCCGAGGGAGGGTACAGGGTTGGCAACTTTGAATAAATAGTTGCGGGAATAATATGTTTTCTTGTCCTAATTTATCTCTAAGTGACGTTTAATTTTAATTCATGTGATTTTTCTCTAAAACTAAAAGTATGTACAATAATTTCGGAGTAGTTTTTAACTTTTGGAAGTTTATCTATTACAATAATTCTCATCTTAATTCTAATGAACTGTCAGTTGGTATTATGAATATGAGAAACACTTTGCATTTAAAAGCATATAAATACATAAATAAATACAGAAAATAACTAATATTTGACTTAAAAACTACGTCAAAACTAAGAGAAACATAACTAAACTAAAAGGGAAAGGGATTCATTAAAAATATCGTAAATTACCCTTCTTGGCAATCGGGTAAAAAGCCCTCGTGGCATTGTGCCGAAGATACTTGCAGCATTTGCTCTTTGTGCCTACTTGATAGTGAATAATGTCATTGTTCATGTTCAACAATTTACATCACAATTCACCGTAAACCTCGACGACGTCCAAAGAAATCTCAGAAATAAAAACGTTAATTATAAATTCAGTCCACGCACAGCCCTAAGTCGAGTGGCGAGGGTCCGTTCTAACCCCATTGTGAACGATTCCCACTTGTTTTTTAATACTCGCCAACTCGGGGGTAGTTTCTATTATTTCCCCGTGGAGGACCCGCTGTTTTCCTTCGTTGACATACTTGTATTGTTGGCCGAGGAATTAGGGTTGTCGGTTATTGATAATTTTGCGTAGGGTCAAGTGTGGCGACATTTTTTTGGTCAAGTATTCCGTTCACTTGAGTAAGGATGTGCTTGAATATCTTCTGGATTTTTATCATTTTCGCGTCGAGATCGAAAATTCTACATCGGTTGCGTTTAGTTGGGAAACCAGGGGAGGAGGCTGGCCAGGCTGTGCATCGAAGATGTAAATCCCTTTTGTTCATTTAATTTAAATATCGCCAATGTCAAAAATATGTTTTTATTTAGTTTCATATTATAGGTAGGTTTGTTCTTAATTTAAGTAAGATAAGTGAGTAAGGAAGTTAATTTACACGAGGTTCCAATATTTGTTTTTAAATATCCATATTTTTTTAAATTCATAAGTCTCAAAACCCTTACCACCAAATTGTCAATACACGAGCTTTGAATTTTAAGCTCGATAGATTCGACGGGGTCGGACATCCGGTTCCAGACGCCATTACCAACCCCTAATTTCCGCCCAAGACCGGATGTTGCAACCTTGGAATTTTCCACTATTTCTATTTGAACGGATGGGATCGGGTGAAAGAGGAGTCTGTATTGTTCAGTTGGTATTAAGAAGTGAAATTGAAACTCGACGAAATTTATTGAAAATGTAACTTCTTTTTTTAACTACTTGGGAAAAAATCAGTAGCTTTTCGTCGCATATTTTAAATTGTTTTTTCTTTAGTTATTCATATCAAAGGTACGTAATTTTGAAAACAATTTAATCACACTTGTTTCTTAACTTCTTTTCTTTAATCTGAAGGAAGTTTCTTTTTGCAATTCGACCTTTTTTTAATTGTGTCTGTAGTCCAATTGAGAGTTTTTGTATTGCATTCGTTTTTAGTTTTTGTTTTTGTATCTAATAAATCTCGCGACACACTTGACAAGACTTGCGAAAGACGCATTTTTAATTAAACAACGGGTCCGCCATGTTATGTGAGGCCCGCCATCTTGTTCTGCCTTTTGACAAATTGGAACGGCGGAGTGACGCGCAATTTTCCCGCCGTTGCGATGCATTGTCCGCAACAAAATGAAAAGTCGCTTTTTTATTTAGGCAACGTCACAGTCCGTGTGTTTCAATTTATTATGCTTGTTTTGCGGTATCCATTCCACGATTTTCACGTTATAGACTTTTTGCCAGACTAATAACGAATAAAATTTCTTTAGCAATAATATGGACCGGCCGCGTGGCGATTTTTTGGTAGAAGTATTTTACATCTGTGGCCAGAAATGCCTGAAATTATTATCATGCGTAAATTTAAAAAATAACCAATAATATGATTCATTAGTCGTGGCTACATTTACTGCTTCTTTTTTACATGGTCTGCTTACAAAGTCATCTCAAAAGCAGCTACTTTGTTCAAAAGTATTTTTACGGGGACATAAATAACAGATAATTTATAGCAAAGGTCGAATTGGAAAACGTAATTAGTCAAATGTTAATTTTGTTTTTCTAATTTAAATACGTCTTAGTTTTTTGGAGGAATATTAATACGTTCTTTTTATTACGGGCCGGTTGTAAATCTTGTTCTTGGTGACGATTTTGGCGTGAATCATTAACCATGGGAATCAAGTAATTAATATCTTTAGACAAATCGTTGGATTTTGAGGTCAAGCAGGTGCATACTTTGCTTTGTGAAATCTTCTTGTCTATCTTCATCTTTCCGTTTTGTAAGACAATAATTTAGATGTAAATCTTTAAATTAAGTTAGACTGTTGTTATGATAAAAAATGAAAAAAATATATGTTGATATTGTTTTCCATTTGCAATTTAAATATTGTTTAAGGATCAAACATAAATACCCAAAGAAATACCTACATTATTATTTATGTCATAAATCATACAAATAGCATCTATTATATTTTATCTTCATTTTTTATCCTTAGAGTACAACGACAATGGCATACAAGCTCATATTGGCCAAAAAGTAATGGTGGGAATTCACAAGATTGAACTGTTTATACTCGTACGTAACTATATTGTTAAACATTTGCAAACAACTTGTTTCGACATTTTCAGCGTTCAGCGTACACTTGTGTGAGATATGTTGAATATGAATGAAAATACGGTTCATTAGAACAATCCTAGCCGTAGTGGCTCATTAGCCGAGATCAAAGCGGCCGAAATACGCCCACCGTCGCGTGCGCAGCATCGCTATATCCAGGTCCACACCAGCCGCTACTTGTCCAAGAACTGAGCGAATGGTGTATACTCCTTAACAAAGCATTTATCGTTCAACTCGTACCACACTATCATTTCATCGACACCATCTTGATAGTCGGAAATCCATCACAGTGCGTTTTTCGAGAGCCTTTTTGCTACGCACCTTATCTATGTGGAATCAGCTCTCGGCATCTGTATTACCGAACCAATACGACTTGGGGTCCTTCAAAAATAGAGCCTACTCTTTTCTCAAAGGCCGGCAGTGTTCTTGCGGTTCCTCCCGTGTTGTGGGTGATCACTTACCACCAGGTCTCTCATTCGCTTGCTCACCTCCTTTTTCACATTAAAAAAGGAGGTTTCGCCAATTCAATATCTAAAGCAGGTTCAATTATGTTCCATTTACAGGAGTTTCGCTTGAAAAACCCTTTTGCATTTCGCTTAGAAAGTATGAAGGATTAATGAAAGAAGTAGCATGTGGATCTAGATCTAAGACATAGGCTCATGAAATATGTGTCGATGAAATAACAAGAATGATTCTAGAGTAGGGATTGTATTGAGACGAACTGTGCAAACAATTAGACAATTGTATCAAGAAACATAAAGTTTCATAGTTATAAAATTTGGCATGTTTTGTGTATTCCGCTACATTTGTAACATCATTTCATCATCATTTTACAATCGCACTTCTAGATGCGATTGGTGTGAACCCGGAGTAAAATAATGTTGCAGGCCGCACCTAAAACCGTAGCGATCTAGATTACGTGTGTTACTAGTTGTCCGTTTGACAGTTGTGGACATTTCTTTATTTGATATAGAAACCATATCCTAGCTTTCTTTCTTTAAAAAAAAGCGCAATTAAATCACTATTTCACCATTAACTATAAACTTGAAACGTCAAACTAATAAATAACATAACATAACCCACAACATTCCAAAAACTTCGTGATAAGCAATTAATAAAATTAAAAACATTAGTTACAAATGAATTCTCGTATCAGTTCTTTTCACATTGATCGCTCCCTCATTCATTAGCCTACCGATAAATTCCGAAGCTCTGTCATATAAAACTTGATATTTTATTCACCCACAACGTTAATGCTATATTAGGGATTGATTGGACCAAATTGGATCGTTACGTCGGCCCATAATGTCCAATTACCGAGCAAATTAAAGGAATCATACGAGGTCAAGACAACAAGATTACCTCCATTTTAATTTTCATAAGTAAAAGGGGGCCTAATTGGCGCCCTTGCGGCATTCCAGTATTTTCCTACCGATATCCAACTTTCTTTTGTTAAAACGATGTTACATTTTATGTTTAATAGTGTTACAATAATGCTATAATCACCTCTAAACGCTGCTATAAGACCATGTAACGGGAGTGTTCAGCTTCCATAAAATTTGTAAGCGTTTCTATCTAAAGCCGTTTTAAGTTCTTTATTGTGGTTCCATCAACTCGGACCTTCCTATAAAATTAATCTTTAGCCGTTTTCTTCTATAAAAAGCTTCCAGATTCGGGTTTTTATTATACGCCCATAAAACTGAGAGCTCGTAATCGTCTGACGAAAAAGCTACTTTGTTCTCGTTAACGTTTTACGTTCCGAAACTAGAACGGATTAGCCTATTTATAATTTTTTAATTGTTTTCTCTATCACAAAATTTTAGAAGTTCTCAATTTTTTTGAAAATTAAAATACTTTGTTAAAATCATATTTCGGAATTTAATTTTCGATTACTAAATTTAAATTTATCTCGCCCTGGTAGATTGTTTGAAGTGGCAGTTCCTGCCATAGTTGCTGTCCTCACGTTTTATTTTTACAAATCGTTTCAGCGTAATTATATTATAAGTTAGTGTCATTGGATTTTTATTATTCTAAGAGGCTTCGCGCTCCGCCATCAATTTTATTGTTTGACGTTTTTATGCATATTTAAAGTTTTCCTTTGAAGACGGTCGCGGTAGATTTATCGCGCTCATTGGGACACACGGCCGCCAGAATTAATTTCTTGTGTAAAACTAATTAGCTTTGATTTAAATTATCACCGTTTCTAGTTTATAATTCTACATCTTTGTCAACTTTGTTCACTATATTTCGTTTACGTTAATTTTCACTTTGTGCAACAGTCGTTTAATCATCTTTAACATTCCTCTCTTCTTTTTCATCCATGTGTCAGATTATTTTGAAACGCAATATGATTTATTAAAATTGGTATCAATTTGGCATTAAAGACGATGGCTTCATATCTTTGTTTATTTTAATCTTATTCGTATTAAATCTTTCAATGTGTGACGGTAAAAGTTTTGATTTATGATATGAGTGCTTTTTATGCATGAATTACTGTTATATTATGAATATTTTTACGTTAAACGTCTGGGATTCTAACGTTGGGACCGTCTGGGGTTTCGGCTTCGCATGTATCTTAAAAGCAAACTATAATCAATTAACTAATGGTTTTATTTTCTCATGTAGCATAGTTTTTAATATGTAATTCTTGAATCTAATATTTTACTGTTATTTTCACTTGGGTTGACAGAAAAATATTTTGTTCCGAGTTCACTTTTCACACTTAATGTATCATTTAAATTTAAATGTTTACCAATTCTATCTTTAGCTTTAAAGTAATTTTGCTTCAGTTACTCTAAAACGATTTCTCGCTGGCTCGGGATCATTCGCGAATTCTCCTGGATTTCCTCTATATTCCCTAATTCAAATTACAATTTCACATATTCACCCCAAAAACAAGCGAATGTAGTAGTCGAAATATTTACGCTGCTAAGGTCGTGACGCAATTTGTAACACTCCCTTCTAGGGGGAGGGGGAGGGGGCGGACATCAAAGGGCTCGCCGACAAAGCGCTAAATAAGATGAAAAAAAAAAGAAACGACAATGCACGGGGAAATCGGGGCCTTTCGAATTTTCCTTTTCCCTTTTAGTTTTTCGCGCGCCGTGTTTGTGCTGCCATCTGTTGGCGTCCAATTTAACGCTTTTGTAATTTTTGTAATTTTAGTAGACGAAATAATGCGAGCATTTTGCATGTATAGCTTTTAAGGCACAACTTGTTACTTTTGGAAATCATAACTATACGGATGTAATACGGTCTCTCAATCCATACAAAATACATTTATTAACAACAAGCGACCCGCCCTCGCTTCGCTTCGGTTTTATTGATCGAAATGGAACATATACACGTAAATTTAAGTTTTTTTGCTTTATCTCCTTAAATTTTCACTAACATCCTTTGAGCTGTCCCTGAGCCTATTTAAGACCACCTTAAAGGCAGACAGACAATAAAAAAATCTAAAACGTAGTAAGTATTGTCTTAAATTATTGCATTTATTATGAAGTCACAGATATACTTAACACTTCAATTTTATTAACTATAGATAAAAATGCCATAATTATTACACTATATTTTATTACTATATAAAATTACATCGATTCTTCTAGAAGTCGGACGAGTATACAATAACAGTGCACCAGCCAGCCAAAACTAAATCTTTATCTCCTTGAACAGAAAGTATGAATGATAGATCACCTTTATAAAGTGATTTCTATCCACAAATACGGGCAGAGCATGTCGGACCATGCTCAGTGTAGAGTTGCGAAGCTGTTACTCCAAACACAAAAAACTATCTCAAAAATCAGCAAGTATGAATGAATTATCTATTTAAAGTTATTTGGTGCAGTCTTAGGTGTTTTCAGTAGGGATAAAATAGTCTCCTGTATGTCAAGAACAAATCAAGTGTACTTAGTCGAAATAGATTTTCTAGATTTTCTAGATTTTTCGTATTTGTAGTTTTGGCTGTAGGGGATACATAACTCTAGCAAAAATGGTACTTTTTACAGTTCTGTATATCCTAAACCGTCCTCCAAATCTAAAAATTGATAACGACATACAGTAATTTTTAATAGCTATCAAACAATATATCACATGATGTTTCAAAGCAAAATAACGTAAAATAATAAAATAGCAAAATTAACTACGATGGGACAGTCGATGGATTGATTAAAAAAAATCCCTTGCTAACACCATTTGACACCAATTAACTTTTTAACTACCGCCAAGCTGCAGTGTTCACATTGTTATTAGTATAAGACTACCGATAAACCGACTAGCTTAGAGGCTCATCTTAGTCTTCTGACTGCAATCATGAGATTGTAGTCCTGAAATTGCAAATGTCTGTGTCTCAAATCACACTTAATATCAGCTAGTCTATGTGTTCATTTGCCTTCTCCACCATAATTTCCATATGACCACAAAATCTAGAAAAAATACGGACGAAGCCGAGAGGCAAGCTATAATAAAACGTGCGTGTCCGTCAAGTGTCATTAAGGGATTACAGAATCTTATCAGCGTTATCAGTTAATCTGCCGAGCGGTCTGGCATATAGCCTGTCAACTAGTGTTTTACACTCTGTAACGTTTATAATACGTTCTATGTAATCTTTGCTTGCATGCTGGATCAGATTTTAATTGGGTTTTAAGATGGTATAATTAATAAAATTATACCTAGGTTTACCTAAAGGATGATCTTATGGTTAATGAATGTTTCACTGCGTAAAGACGACGCTACAAACAAGCTTACGTTTAATTTAAGTTTTTACTCGTATTATTTTAGAAAACTTTAGCAAGAAGAGCGAGGTACAATTACCTTTATACACTCAAAAAAATGAGAGCCAACAAAGTGATATTTTCACTTATTTGACAAAAAATGAATACAATAGTTAAGATATTAGTTATATCGACCAAAGCTGATAGTAACAACAGCAATTCCTTTAGTGATTCAACTCACATCTTACTTGATGTATCTATCGTCTTGTTAGGCTCGTATGGGATCAAGACGCTTATGCACAACAATCACAATCTTGTTACAAGCGACAAATTATTTTTTTCAGTGTAACAAAGTCGAAAAATCATGTCAATTCAAGTCAAATTCCTAGTTTTATGAAAATACCCTGTATCTAAGTAGTGAAATTCCTTGTGTATTTGAATAGTGTCTTCAGCCGAAAAACCTTTCCCAATCTTTCCAGAAACCAACCGCATTGTTTTCTGTGATTTAAGTGCAATAAAACTTCTTTGTCTATAGCTTCAGTTCCTTTGAAGTCGGCTATCGATCGTTTATGCTAATTGTGCTTGTTAAACGTTATTTATCACCTAACCGTGACATTTGAGGTTTATTGGTAGCTTGTTTTGGGCTTTGATGATGAAAAAGAACTTTGGGCATTTTAAATGGTTACGTTTTTATTTTTTGACATTATTTTCACAACCTCGTTTTTTGCTTAAGGTAACTTTGAAATGAGAACAACCTGTATTTTAGTTTAAGATTTAATTTTCCAAGATAACTTAGTAATTAATTGCACACGCTGTATAAGAACAAGAGGTCAACACAATTAATTATGCAGCCTCACCCATTCAAATGAAACTAAGTTCATAACACATTAATCTTCGCAATTATCAAATTCTCCGTCACATCTCATCTGCATATACATACAAATACAACGCACGCGCGGCGGCAAGATCAAAGAGAGTGCGACCCCTTTATTCGTACCGCCGGTCACCCGTCCCGCTCGCACCCCTCTCCAATCTCGTAAGAGAATGCGAGTGCGAGCGAAGAAGATATATAAACGATTATATAGCTTGCAACGTGAATATTTCACCTCGTTATCGAGTCTTGTTTGTGTTAGATAGGGATGGGGCGATTGAGTTTGTCGATTATCGATGGTTTTGATGGGTCAAGGTTTGTTTACGAGGAATTTTTTACTGGAAACGTGTAAATACGGATGTTAAAAAACGTATTTTTGTGAAATTTTGTATAACGGAATTGTTTTCAAGTTAAATACAGACAAGGTACTTGATTTGTTAAAGAAATCGCATTTTAATTATTTTATTAGTTGAGCTGCATTTGTTTATTACAATCACTAGTGACCCGCCCTCGCTTCGCTTCGGTTTATGCCAGTTTTCTGTAATACCCGTACATAATCCAAAACGTATTATACATAAAAACCTTCTTCTTGAATCACTCTATCTATTAAAAAAAGCCGCATCAAAATCCGTTTCGTAGATTCAAAGATCTAAGCATACATAGGGACAGACAGCGGGAAGCGACTTTGTTTTTTACTATGTAGTGATGTACCATATTAAAGACTTAACGTCGATTGACAGAGGCACTCTTTTATAGAATATAATTCGAAAACGTATTCTGTACCTATACGTAGCGTGATCCCCTCAAACAGACGTCTTCATACATTATTTTACTTCATTTATCTACTACTCGTTGACGATACGAAAGTCAACATCAATGTCAACTTGCTATTAAATTTTATAACTTAATACCGAAACGGGAGGCTGATGCCAATTTGCATAGACATGTTCTCGATTACGATACTTTAACGTTACGTGACGTTACAAAAGGCCGAGTTCACCAATAATTAAACGGACGGTTAGCGGTTTAACGGGTGTAAAATGAATTGATTAACAGCTGATTAAGACTTAACCGTCTGTTCAATTGGTTGGTGAACTCTGCCCTTATTCGATTATTCAAAAATAAAAGTAAGCATCCTTTTCAGACCGAGCTTCTCTTCTAATAAGACTCATATCTTATAATAAGACTCATATTGTTATGCTCAAGGTTCAGATTGATTTCTTTTTGCATGCAAAAATATTCATTTTCTATAGTAATACACACGCACCATCGTGACATTCTGTGCTGTATCTTATCCTTGCTTGATCATTGTTGACGTTCATTCTATCGACATTTCCATCGACTCCAACCCATCCCTAGAGCTAGTAGAGCACAGCTCCCGAGTAGGCAAGACAGGAATCTGCCGATGTCGATGCTCGGTAATTAAAATAGACTTATTGCGATCGAATGTCCAGTGGTGCTATTCTGTTACGTAGAGAATGGTTGAAAGAACCAGCCTAACGTGACCCATGTACGCAGCGAGATTGCGCGGTGATTCATTTTTAGACATATTTTTCATCTGACGACGTAAAATGAACGATGTTTTTAATACAATAAAATTCTGTTTTAACAAGCTTTTCTTGCCACCTGTAGCTGCTTATTAAAACTAATTTATACATACATACATAATCTCACGCCTTCGTTCCCAGAGTGGGGTAGGCAGAGCTACAGAATTACAAACATCTCTAAAAACTTGTTGATAATTCTATAACCACAATTTGCACAATTAGGCTAAGATAATCGAGTCGAGTAATTTACTTTAAATAAAAATACAGCCGATATGCTGCGGCAACATTCCGACTCCATCATCTGATCAACTCTTGAACTCCATAATACTTAATAGTTATCGAGTTCGAGTTAGTCATTACAAAAACGACAACTTGTTTAAAAATAAACATACTAACAAACAAACAAAAGGTTGAAAAAAGTAATATGTTGACTTGTGTACTATTACAAGTTTTCCTTACATGTTAATTTGCCAACATAACGACTCGAACTGTCAGACAGCGAGGAAGGTACCCGCTATAGTATCCTTCGCCAAACAGAGTTCAAGTTATGTTAGTTGTTACTTCGCCGACGTCGTCAAAGAATAACGCTTCAACCACTAGTTCTACGTTCATGAGATTTTCAATGTTTTTTAATGCATTTTATTATGGGAAAGCTGCTTGTGTGTATATGGCGCTGGCATGCTTGCAAAAGGTGAAGTGACGATTTGGTGTTTGGATTATAAATGAGATACAGGATGTTAAATAAAAGTGTTTGATTATAACAGAGAGTCGATTAACCTTGCTAGCTTTGTTTAATTTGCTAGTCAAATCTTACGAGAAAATTTTGAACTAGTTCCCTTTATTGGAATAGGCTTATGATTATTATAGACTACATATGTAAACCTGATGACAGTGCTATTATTACGGTATCTAAGAGCTGAGCTGATGATTTTTTTTATTTATTTACACTCTTTAAGGTTAGGGGCTTTGATCAATCTTGATCACGGCAGCCCCGTTGGACAAAGCTCTACAATAATAAAATGCAAACAGATATCAATCAGAAATAAAAAAAAGGAAGGAGGAAGGGGAAGGACTACTTGTTCAAAAATCTATAAACTAATTTTGCAGCATCCGTCGCTGGCTCTGCCAAAATGGACTGAAACAGTCCGATGTTCAATATGCTCAAATTGAGCTGAACAAGTAATCCTTCCCTCTTGGTTTGGGTCCGAACACATTCCACTAACAAGAGATATATATCCTCACACGAGAGCTGATGATAGAATAGAATAGAATAGAATAACTTTATTTCAGGCTACAAGGCCCATATTTACAAATACCTTACAGACTAGCATACATATCAATATATAACATAAAATGAACACAACTATTAATAAATTTATGAATGATGGTGTTGAATGGTGACAGGATCTCCGCTATACTTAACGAAGACCCACCGACTGTGTCAGGACTCATTAGTTTAGTCTTGATAAGCAGGTAATGACCTGGGTTGTGATTCTCTCAACAAGCAAAGGTGATCTTTCGCTCGAGTGAAGGTCCAAGCGGCGAGTTTAAGTAGTCCCGACAGAGCGAACAAAACACATTTTAGCGCGTGTATTCAATTTGGCAGCATGACTTCTCGAACGTATAAGGCTCCCTAATTGACAATGCACGCGCAAAAATGTGTTTTGTTCGGTCGGACGGGATTATTTAAACTCGCCGGTTTTATTCGCTCGTCCGTTCGACCGGCCGCCGTTTTTTGAGAGAATAACACACCTGACAAAAAAAAGTATAGTCGGTAAGAAAAGTTTTTCTTAAAAAGGAGGGGGTGGGGCGTATATATCATAGGTGGGAGACTTTCAGTTAATGTGATTAAAAAAATATGAATTTATTGAAACCAGTGAAAATCGGCCATTTTGGCGAGTTTTGGTCACCCGATGAAATTTAAGAAGCGTTCCCCAGACCTTTATTAAATACTAGCTTCCGCCAGCGACTTCATTCGCGTAGAATTCGTAATTTTGTCATACGACGAAAACCGTAAAATTTTCCGCGATAAAAAGTAGCCTATGTATTCCAGACTATAATCTCAAATTTCATCCGAATCCGAAAATAGTCGATAGATAATCGTGTCCTCGCCGGCATGGGACAAGTGCTTTACCATCTGGTGGATTGTGTGCTCGTCTGCCTTTTCCATACCATACGAAAAAATATGTAAAAAGATGCCCGCGATTCCGTGCGCATAAAATTCAATTTCTGCCATTCCCTTGATCCCGTTAGGGGTTGGAATTCTACGTATCCTTTCTTAGTGCACTTCTATAGGAATATATATCTATGCTCATATTATAAAGAGTGAGCGGATTTTGTAACAATTTTCATATGTGGAGGGTAACCTCTGAAACCACTGCTTCTATTTGAGTAATTATTTCATTATTTGAAAAGTACATTATTCCAGATGGACATAGCTATCCTACTAATATTAAAAATACGAAAGTTCATGTTTTAGTTTGTTACTCTTTCACGCTGCAACGGCTGGACGGATTTTAATGAAATTTAAAATGGATATAGCTTATACCCTGGATTAACACATAGGCTACTTCTCATCCCGTAAAAAAATAAGTTCCTGAGTAAATAACGAAAATCAAAGTCTACTCGGACAAAGTCTTGGGCAGAAGCTAGTATTTCATATTTATAATATCACGTTCGGTAGTTTAGGCTTTGTTGTCAATCAGCCAATGAGTCAGGGTCCCTATTCTCCTCGGTAAAACCTAATGGCTTTTGACATGTTATCGTATTGTTTTGAACTCTGCTGTCATTACAACTTAATAAGAACTATCGTCAAACCAATATGGTTTTACTGAGTAGGACAGACAGAGCCCCCAGTTAGAAATAAAATACTTTTTATGATAAAAATATAATGTGCATTATTATGCTGTAATTCGTATTATAAGGGTTCACCGTAATTTCTAAATAATACTCAAATGCTATACTGGTAGCTATAGTTATCAGAATTAGTATTGATAATATTATCGTTGAGCTAAATTGAAACTACTAATGCAACCCGCAGACAGTATGTTTGTACAATTATTAGTAAAACTGGACCGGCGCTGGCGCAGCTCGTTTCAGATTTATAGAAGGGATTGTTCGACGGACGCAGATTTGGGTCGCGATTGTATCTAATAATGGCCGATATTACTTTAACGCGTTGTACTTACAAATTATTATGTAGTTAAATCGACAACCTGATCTTTTTAGTATTCTTACTATACTAGTTTGTTTGATTACGTTACTTGTATTATTAAAATAATTTTCTAGAGATAGAGTGAATATAAATTTGATTTATAAATAATTTATGCTCTAAAAATACTTTTAGGAAAATACAGGATGTATTTTCAGGAAAAATATTATAAAACCATTAGTTCAAAGATCGTAAAAGTATTTAATAATAATAAGTTTCAATAAAGATTACATATGGCAATAGTATATACAACAGTTATAGAATTTGTTTGTAAACGACAACAAAAACAATTACGTATATTAAAAACAAAATTAATTTTGAGACTAATGTGTGTTATGATACTTATGATTTGTGAATTCCGGCTCCATCATCGCACTCAAATGTTCAAAGATTGTCTGTAAAGTTATGTATTGAAATTGCTGCGGCGAAAACGTACAGTCGAACTCAGAAATAACGTGTACGTCCCAAGACGTCCGACAGAAATATCTACACGTCCCTATACCACTGGTAATAAGAACATACATACATACATACCTTCACGCCTTCATTCCCAGAGGGGGGTAGGCAGAGCTACAGAATTACCAACAACTCTAAAAACTTGTTGTTGATTCTGTAACCACATTTTGCACAATCAGGCTAAGATGCCATGTGTATATTACTGACAGATTGCAAACCCATCGCCAATAAGAACTGTGTTTAAATATATTTGGCGTGCGGTTAGTATATATTATATGTATATAAGTAGTTTCGACTGGACCTTTAACGAAATGATACATGTAACCAAAAAAAAATAAACAAGGGGTGTTTAACGCGATGGGCTTAAACCAAGCACACAAGCGAAGCTGCGTGAAAAAACTATCTACCAAAGAGCCATCAGTAAGATTAATATTCCTTAAACTAATCGTATAATTTCTTGACTCCGCCGACATTGATAGATTCTGATTAATGTGCACTTACAATTTGACACGTATTGACTAGATCGTATACATTCTTGAGTGTTTCTGGAAATATTTGACATGATGTTTTAGATTTTGTAAAGGGTATATGAATTGGTTTTTAATTCAGACCTTATTTCACTTATTTTTAAGTTGATTTTAAAATGATAACTGTTTTAAAAACTTGCGATCAGTCAACTAACTTGGACAGCATTCTGTCAAGCCGAAATAATATTTAATATGCAAAACGAATAAGATTCAGGTAATGACAAGTTATTCGGTACTTACGTCTTAGGTACTTTTCGACGCTAGGTATATTATTTCCACACAATGCAGTACTTATCGCACCTTCAGAACAATAGTGACCTAATTCAAAATTTCAGCTTTCAAACTTCAAGTCATAAATTTATTACTATAGAGACCTAACTCGAAATTTAAAATTTCTGAATTAGGTCACTATCGTTCTGAAGGTGCGTTATGTGTTTTAGTTGTGCCCCAATGTACTTTGTGTGTGTAATGTAATGATCAGTAATACATAATACCATGAACTGATTGTGAAAGTCAGACTTAGAGCGGTTTCGCACTACGCCGATCCGAATCCGATCCGAACCCTTGAAAATACTGATCTAGACCGGATATATAAAGAAATCGGATGACGGAGATCGAATCTAGTGCGTAAATTACCATAGAATTTTCACGTGTTCGGATCGGATTCGGATCGGACGTAGTGCGGAACCGCTCTAACAAATGTATACCCAATCCATGTTTGTCTGAAGATCAGGGAATCAAGTTCAGCTTCATGCATACATACTATATTCACGTGTAAAACCTGCGACATTGTTACTTGTATATCCTCGACTATAGCATTCACAGGCCTTTGACACGGCAGCTAAGTAATAATTTAATTTTTCAATCACAATCCAATAATCACGCAACGCCGCGGGGAAATCGTTTACCTGCTACTCAACCTGTATAAAACACTGGCATTAGTTAACCCTGCGAGTGCGGGGGCGGCCCCGTCGACCCCCGTACATAATTTACGCGGAAATGACATTTCGCGCATTACGGTTTCCTTTTGATGTGCGCGTGGAGCCGTGGACTTAATTTTGTTTTGCTTTAAGTGACAATTGGGATTTTTTGGGGCGGGAAATGGATGGGATCTACGTCTTCGACCAGTGTTCTACGCCAGAAGCCTTATAACGAAAATAAAAGTTTTAGTGTATACGATAAACACGAAAACTGGTTTTCAATTTGCCTTTAGACTCTTCAAGTGTCTCAGTACCAATAATCATTCGAACAGATTTGCAATAATTATTTTTATTAGAAGGTACTCATTTTTTTAGAATGAGTCAATATCAAACATATTTTTTTAGTAGGTAGTATTTTTTCAGAATGATTCAATCAATACCAACCATATTTCAGAATGAATTAATCAATATCTTTACCGTAGATACCCTGTTTGTATAACCTGGAAGAAAATTCAGTAAGAACCTTTATTATTAACTGAATACCCGTAATGAGACCAGTTGTTTGTATCAAACAAATAAGAGCAAATACAAGCAAAATATGAAAACCTCATTACAGCTAAAGCTGAAAAAACATACCGATACAATTCCTCCGTTAAATTGAAAGTAAACATTAAGTAAATTGCAATTGTAACCCTTTCAGGCCTGAGGGTTTGCTAAACAATTCATGTACCTTTGAAGTGGCGCCGCGGGCGGGCGTCAGGCGCAGGTGCTGTTCGGGTGGGAAATTGGATAGGTATATTATGTTTATGTATCAATCTGGGACCCGTGGACCGTCTGGGCGCGGACATCTAGCTGTGCGCAGTAAAAGTGTTAACCATGAAAAAATTAACACAGGGTGTGATTTTTGGCGTTTTCTTTTCAAAAAATCGTCTATCCGAATAACCGTCTGGGTTTTTTACGATACTAACAGTAATTTTAATGATAAATGATAATAATAATATGAGATTTTATTTAACTGTCGATTTTTGTTTTGGTTATTTTCTTGTATTGATATCAACTTGGCATTCGTTTTTAGAGTATTGATGAAAATAATTGTTTATACACTGTATACCTACCTAGAGCCTTAAGTTCTATCTGACTGGAAGTATATTTTCATGAATAAAAAAATACTTATCTGTTTTTTACCTAGTATAGATAGGATCATAAATAATATTCTACCTTGATCATATAATATAATATTTTTGTAAAATCGTATAAAATTTCGAATATCTGCATTTGGATTTAAATTATAACATATAACTTGTATTTTCCCGAGCGTAGAACTCAAATGCATTATTTTCCCGCTCAAATTAAATAATTAAAATCGAACGATCCCCTGTCGCGAGTCTAACCCGCGACAGCCTATTAACCCTTTGACATGTCAGCTTAATTGCCCTGTTTTTAAACGACACCATTTGTCATGTTACTCGGTTCCCACAGGGGTATTCTGAAGTACCTAGGCGGAGGAACTACGATATTGTGAATTACTTTGAGTTAGATGTGAATTTTGACGTTTGTGAAAGTTGTAGAAATCTGTAGTTGTCAAAAAGTTATAAAGAATGAAAAATCATTTTGTCGTCACAAACATACAAAAAGACGCAAAATACAGACAGACAAAATACCTCTTGTCACAAAATGGTTGCAATTCAGCGTTATGCTGGCATTAAAGCTAGCGCTGGTCTTCCACCAGCACAGCCCTTGCTCTCTGCCTGCTTCAATTTGCCTCTTGTTTTTTCAATAATAAAGGTAGACAGCCAAAATAAATATCCAGTAAGGCCAGTGTTTAGGATAAGTCTATATTGTATAGCTTTACCTACCTCGAGGGCACATATTACGTGCTACTTCGGTTGCCTTTATTTTTCCTTTTATGATTTGTATATTGTGTGTTTTAGTGAATAAAAGTCTTTCTTCTTTTTCTTCTTTACACCGGAAATCTATGACCTATGTTACTTATAAAACGATAGCGAAGTATGTGGAAAAATAACGTGTGTTTTTATGACTAAACGATATGATCCTTTTTTTAAATTATTTTTTATATCACTAATCGCAATCGCTCTTACACTTAGCAAATCTTTCTTTACATAGTTTTAAACAAAGTCGCTCCCGCTGTCTGTTCGCTTAGATCTTTTAAAATACTCAACCGATTTTAATACAGTTTTCCACAATAGATAGAGGAATTCAAGAGGAAGGTTTCTATGTATAATCAATGTTAGCTTATGTAGGGGTATTACAGAAAACTCACATAAACCGAAGCGAAGCGAGGGCGGGTCGCTAGTTATCAATAAATCAAAGCGTGCGATCAAACTATGATTAACCAGAATAGGCGTCGAGGACAATTCACGGTAATTCTACGACACTTTCCGTAATGACATGTCGCATGTGATCGGACGATTCCTCGGGAATTAGTAGTTGAATTATCATTTATGCCTGTTATTAATACCTTTCATTAAACGAGGATGAAAGGACTATCCAACAGTTACTTTGTATTCAGAGAAGGTATTTTAACACGATTTCTTTTGTTTTGTGTTTAGTAGCAACGACAGTGATTTATTCAAATTCGATTATTGCATTGACTTGACGTTTTAAACATACGGGGTACGGTAAATACGGTCAATACTTAAAAGTTTTGGGCGGTGAAAGTGTTATCCACGTGACAACACAGAACATATTTTAGGACACGCTGTCTGTAATATAATATGTATAATTATGTGGGTACATCTAGTCTACGAGGTAAGTAACATACAAACAAATATTTAACATATACCAGATTGCCGTAGTCTAATAAATAACTTCACGGGTTACGGCTTTCTTATCAAAAATATAATTAACAGCACATTTATTTTTATAAATTTTCATGGTACTTAAAACAGTCCACTACTGGGGCGTTATTCTACATTCTCTTTACACGCATTGTTATAGTGTTGTCGTAACGATAGCTTATATTAACGTGACTGTAATGGCGACCGAGTCGAAAACGATACAAATGCAATACGGGAAAAGTCAAGTAGACGCCCCAGCGGCTCTATTCTAGTGTGTAAAACCTAATCGCTTTTGACATGTTATAGTTTTTTTTTTAACTCTGCCGCCATTACTGTTAAGTAAATAAGATATCATTAAGTTGACAATGCGATAAAATGTTAAATCAATTTGGTTTTGCCGGGTAGAATAGAGCTCCTAATTATAAATATAAAGTACTAGCTTCTGCCTGCGACTTCGTCCCTATGGAAGAGTTATTTTGGGCTAACGCTAACGTGGTGATATAATATAGCTTATAGCCTTCCTCGATAAATGGGCTATCTAACACTGAAAGAATTTTTCAAATCGGACCAATACCTAGTTCCTGAGATTAGCGCGTTCAAGCAAACAAACAAATTAACTCTTAATCGTATAATATTAGTATAGATGCCTATCTAATACGTACGCCATTACATTTTCGGCTTCCCACATTCCACTTGATTGTACCAATTAAAGTCCTTAATAGTCCCAAGTTTTAAATAATTCGTTATTTTTCTCACACATGGCATTAATTGCAAGCAGAATGCCGCAGACGAGTTCAAGTGTCCCCTTAATCTTTTATTAGTACATACAGTTCGCGCGTCAAATTTTGTCTCCTTAAACTTCGCTCCCCACATAGCAGGAATCTTCCAGAGATTTCTACACACACAACAATTCCCACCTTATTTCAAGGGAAATAAAGTTGGTTTTTAAATAAAGGTGTCAGGTTTAAATTTAAATCTCTTTCAACGATTGTCTTCGTCGGCTAATCGTAAAAATTCTTGGTCGTTTTTGATGCGTTCTGTAAAACGATCAATTTGAAGTGTGAAGATCGATTCTCGGTTGATGGGTACTTAATAATAATAAGAATCGAGGGGTGAGAGAGTTATTTGTGTTGTAGTTGTAAACTAGGTTTTACCGTGGCTTTGTCCGCGTAGGAACCTTATTCCTTAGGTACCTTACTTTTCTCAGACAGAAAATTGTCTACCTGTGTCTTTCCTTGTTGCTTCAACTATCTCTATATTCACTAAATCGGTTTAGCGTTTTATCTATTCTAGTTTTAGTTATCCATAACAAACAAACACAGAAATTCACTCTCATTGCAATTTTTTTATTCAATTACGGACTCTCGAGATTTAGAAAAAAACCAACAAACCTTTCCCAATCTTTATCAAAAACATTATTTCACCTCCAAAAATCTTAATGACCTCTCAGTCTTAATCCCTTAAACACATTAAATGCCCGAAACAATCATTTGTATGTAATCTTGACCCGCCGTCGTGTCAACAGTACTGAATGTTTCAACCACTTACGTCACTGCAATTCGGAACATTTTTATTTTTCAATTAGAGCAAAATCATGTTCTGATATATAAAATATTTTCTCTTTTGCTCGTTAATATGTCTCGCATCTCGCCGTCCCTGTCTGCCGCGCCAGGCATTTCCGTTTGGGGAGACGTAATTTCTTTTATTCGCGCCAAGTAAATCTGACGGCCTTAATGTGTTAATGTTATGTTGGTAGCACTGGGTATGCGTTGAAATTCATTTTATTTGAGATAAATAAGTTTTTTGTATTCTTGTTGATAAGTCATGTTTATTAATAGCCAAGATGTAAGCAATTTAGTAAATTAATGTTTTGATTTTTTATGCCGCCTTCTGCAATAAATACAAGGTTAAGAACTTACTGTGTCATTTTTATTAACAGCAGACATTGTTCCTGCAATTTCTGCTCTTTTCTGTATTTGTAAAGTCATTAAAATATACACATATATCCAATAAAGAGCAATAATAAAATGAACTTTAAGAGTAAAGTGTCAAATAGGCTATGTTTTTCTCTGAAATCGGACCCTGAAGATGCCGTGATAAAAGAGAACAAACGACATTGCATTATTAAATTTCCTTTTTTTTTTGTGTGTAAATACTTCACAGACCTCCTTTGTTCTGTCATGTCTTGATTTCCTAGTAAATGGTTATCGGCATACGTCAATCCTCTGGGCCACCAAAGCAGGAATTAAAAAAATGGAAATCTATCGTGTCTAGAGTTGACAGGAATCAAATTAAATTCAACGTTGAAGGTTTCAGCAGTAAGATAAACTGCGTTTTGAAATTTGGTTTACTTTCACAGAGAGCTCCAGGGTACCCAGGGGCCAAAACAAATGGTTCGCCAGCGAATTAAACTTAAAACATGGCGTCAGAGAATATCATTACCATTACGCACCACATGTTAGCAGATTGAGATTGATGTCACTTTCGTCTTTTTGTTCTTGGAATGCATTTCATCGACCACATACCCGCTGTGCCACCGTATCACCTCCTCTCTTTTTTACCATCCATCTGAATGAGACAGCACGATCCGACGTGTTTTTTATCTTGGAATGAGTTGTTGGATTGCAACAAGTATAAATAGTACAGGGGAACGCCGCGCGAGTGACTTAGTGACAGGATGGCATACATAGATAGAAATAGCCGGTTATTTGCAGGATCATTTAAAGTGCTTAACTGCCTAAGAAGAGGTGTACATTTGTTTATGACTCTTTGGCCACCCAAACGTCACCGCTCATGGCTTGGTTATTCATTTCACTGAGGATTTTATAAAGACCATTGTGAGTATGTACAGTCGGCCTAAAATGTGGTCTACCACCCTACGGTTGAAGTTCATTCGCACGTCATGATACAACAAGATCGATTTTCCCTTACAATAATATTATGACAGTGACAAGTGTCAACCTTAGCGATAATTATATCTCACAGAAACTTTTGTCAAAACTGGAGTTGTAAAAATGTAAATATTTGTTTTCTTTGTAAGTATTTGAAACCGAAACGTTCGATGTATTTTATTCCTCTTTTCCAAATTGTTCACCCTCTTCGTTAAAACGTGTGCCTTCCTTAAACCTGACATTGGCGAAATCATAGTGGCAACACAAATGACATATGCCACAAAACAAAGATCTATCTTGTCCATTTTCTTGGCCGACCGTACCTATTTAATCTTGTGATCAGATCATTGATAACCTCGCAAATAAATCAATATATACGTTAAAACCTTATTATTTTTGACGTGTTTCCGTATTGTCAACGTTTTGATAGCTCTTATTTACTTGACAGTAAGGGCGGCCGAGTTAAAAACAATGCCATAGAAACGAAGTATAAAAGACGATATGGTGTTATATGTGAAAAACTTAAGTAAATAACCTCTTGCATGTAGTTGTAACACATCTGTATAGACCGTTCGACATTGTCTATTTGAAATGTGACGTAAATTCCATATTAGTTTTGTACACAACTACATGCAAGAGGTCTTTTACTTAAGTTTTTCACATGTACAGAGATAAATAGAGGCCCTGAAACTATTTTTACACAATTAGGGTACTTATATAAAGTCCAGTGATCGACAACCTTTTATAATTATTAAAAAAATCAGAAATGAAATTAAAGTGCTAAGAACCCAAAATGGAGTCAATTTTATAAGAAATTCATGACGTCTGGTCTTAAATATGTTACAGGATATAAAGGTATAAGTATATAAGCCGAAGCTGTACACGAGGGCTATTCCAATTTGGCCGGAGAGCCTCCCGACAAAAACATAATTGGCGCACCCTTCTGCCCTCCCGTGGAGCTAAATTTCTAGAAGGGCTGAGCGTACTTTATGCTGATAATTGAGCGTAGACAGTAATTACGGGCCGTATTAATAAAATAATCTTTGCTGAGATGCGTGTCTCAAGAATTGTTGATATTAATAATAGGCTGTTTGTTAACTTACTTTAATCGACTTGTTCATTTTTACTTTGAATATGCGTCTTTAATTCGATTTAATAGGCAGCCTAGTGCTTTGTTAGGATATAATGTTATAGGGTATTGAAGGTCGTGTTATTATGCTTACCAATCTTGGCTTGAGCTCAAAACGCTTTAACAAACCATACTGACAAACTATAAAAAGTAAGAAAAAAGTTAATACCTGACTGTAGAGGAACTTTGGGAAGACGTCATCAAGCTTTATTAATAATTAATTAACCTATCAACATAGCACTTAAAAATCGCCAAAAATGACTACAATCTAGTCTAAAAAAATTCCCAGCTGAAAGCACTTCTAAAATCCATCTACGTCATCCTTTGATACGTAAAAAAACATGCCACTTCCATCCACCCTTCGCTTTACCCACCCATTGATCTGCATAGTGCCCCGGGTCAACAACCCCGCCCCCCCTCGATATTCAGATCCGCACCCCCCTGGATTTCGAGGATTAGATTTTCAAGAAAATCGGTATAAGTGTATTATATTTTAAAGAAACGAGGGCCCGGGAAGTGTATTGTGTTCGGCTCTTTGTTCGTCTTCGAGTGTTTTGGCGTATTCTTCATTTAAACATTTCTTTTCCGCTCTTTATTATGTGTTTGGTAATATTTGAGATTTTATTGTAGCAACACATTACCATATCGAAGTGATCAAGTGAAATAATGAACTACCAAAGTTCTGAGTCTGATTAGGTACCGATAGAGAAAATAAATTAGTGGCAACACAAAAAATAGGTGGTCTGACCCCTTGTTAAATATTTTCATTTTTTGTCAAAGTCATAAAAATGTATACGTTCCGAATTCGTCAAAAATATCGAAACGCCCCTATGCTACTGATAATAAGGTCTATGTTTACATATATTTTGCGCAATGGCCGTAGGTATTAGTGCTTTTAACTGTACTTACACGGATAAAGTAAAATATCTATTTTATATATAACCTTACATTAAAACTCATTGAACATCATCATAATTAAGTAAATAAATAATTAATCCCTTATCCCAAAATTCACTGGCTAACCAAATGAAGTATAAACTCCAAATTCGTACGTATATGTATATATAGAATGATTTCCCTCGTTATAAGGTTCCGGCGTCGTGTCGGGCTCGAAGGACCAATGTCGGAAATGGATAAGAGATTACTGCGACTCGGTCTGCTTTTTGTGATTTAACATGCAGGGAAAGTTTTTATTTTGCAAGTAAAGTTGATATTCGTGAGTCCGGTAATATATTGAGATAGCTCCTTAAAAGTTAAATTATGAAAATGACTTCTTTTCGCTATTTTGTCTGCAATTTTTCTCGACATTGTATTTTTTTCTTTACTTTTCAATTATCGGTTGTGCAAAAAATCTCGTGAATCTGGTGTTCGTTTTAGAATAACAGAATGACAAACAAATGCTTTCCCTTTATAATAATTAGAAAACCTACAATCTCAATATTAAAAACGCAAAAATCAGTTAAAATACCGTAAACATTCTGAAACTCCCATCCATAACCGTTTGGCCAAATGATTGTGTCAAATCCACAAAAGCTCTAAAAGAAGGCCACACTACAAGGTCGCCCCCCTCCCCCCGTCGCCATGGCAACGCAGCATCCTTCCACGCCCACTACCTACCTACCCTAAGACCGACCGCCCTCCGCCCGCATTGGCCAAAGGGGTGACTTCGCGTGTGTGTGTTCCGATTCGGAAATGTGCATGTTTTAGATTGTAGTGTCTAATCTTAGTGCATGATACTAATTGGTTAGACAATTGTGAACTGGGCAGCTGAAGTTGATATCTCTATTCCGGAGGTTAGTTTGAATTTGTGATAGATCGATTTTAGAATAAAGAAAATTCTGGAGACAATCTGACACAAATTGACCAAACTAAGCTTTAGATACAAATATTTGACAGAAAAAAACAAAACATGTCCAAACGTCAAAAGCAACACAGTTTTTCTGAGTAGAATAGAGCCCCAGGAACAAGTGATTTTCACTTTAAAAACGCGGCTTTGTAGACAGGGTCACTGTCAACCTAGGCTAACCAACCATCGTCTACCATAGAGCATTACGAGTAAGTACGAATACTAGGTACGGTCTCTATCTGTCAGTCAAATGATAGACTCTGAGTCCAATTATTTCTATTCTCGTTTGACTAGGTATGTCATTTTTAACTTATATTTTTAAGTCATTTTTCGGTTTTCCAAGTCGCTCTAGCCCATTCTGCAATCGGCTACCAAATTCGAGTTTTTGCATTGCCAATGCTACTCAATTCCTAACAACAATGTCCAATCGAAATATCCCGTTTGTGAAGCTTAGATTCAGAAAATTCAAAGAGCAACACAGTTCCCAGAACGTTGTTAGTGAATGCTAAGTGGGGCTGCTATTCGCTACACCGTGCTCGTTACAGGCCCATTCAGTCTTGAGTATTAGTCGATGGCGACCCATCGCCCGCCCAATTAGCGGCTGTCGCGACCCGTGACGTCATTCATGCAGCCTCAATAACCACCCTCTCCAGATTCCTTCAATACCCTCTCCGTGAACTGAAAAGGTATATAAAAATGCAAGTTTTAACGAGCCAACTCGCTTAGTTATTAGCTAAGCGACTCCTAGGGCGTAAGTAATGGTGGCAGTCCAATTGAGTTGAATTTTTTAAATTATTACGAACTGTCAACGAACAAAGCCCCGCATTCTTTTGTTTTTGCCGGCCGCATAGACAAATCTTATTATGGAAATATTTTCAAATTAAGAACGCGCTCCCGCATTATGCGTCTCGACTGTCATCATTGTCTATGGCATCTTTTTGTTCCGAGCTCGCATGTCGAGCTTTTTCGACCACCGTTTCGTGTCCTGAGCGTGAATGGAGGGCTTTGTTTGTGCGTGTTTTATTATTAATTAGTGGGGCTTCTTTGTTCGTGGTAATTATTGTCTTAATAAGCAGTTCCTGCTCTTCAAATATGGAAGGGTTTGTCAGCTTTTTAAATGGTTTTTAAAAAGCGTTCCGATCTTTTATGCCAGTAGATTGTCATCATCTTTAAAATAGAATAACAGGTTCGTGTTTATTTCGTATAATAAAGTGATGAAAAGAAGTTTTCTGTTTAATTAGAGGTGAGACACTTGGGCGCGCGGCGCGGCTGAATGGCCCTCGTCGCCGCCATTTTACATAATTGGGCAGGGTTGCCAGGGCTGGCGAAATTTATACGGCCCGCCAATTTAGTTGCTAATGACACGTCTTCCTCGTCGAGCCTTATTGAAAAAGTGGGGCTGTTAGGAAGCTTTGTTTTACCCTCTTTTAGCGGATATGGATTTGAAAAATTTTTTTTGAATGTGATATCCTATCTACTAACTAGTTTTTGACATTTACGAGGGCTTATCGAATTTTAATGTATCCAAGTTAATGCCCAAAAAAACGAAACACGTATGTCTTGCGTTGTTTGTTGTTTGCATAAGTAAACACATTACAGAAACTCCATCAATAACCATACGCCAAAAATCCACTCTCCTTAACAAACCTTTCCCAAAGCTGATCATCAGGTTCTAAAGTTCTAATTCCTTTTCCTTTGTTTCAGGCAAGTAAAATGGGCCTGCCAACCGGTGGTGGTCTCTCGCTCTTCTGTCCGGGGGGCGACCTCGGTCAGCCGCCGCCGGCGCACATGGGCATCCCGCCGCCTTACCAGCTGGACTCCAAACTTGGTAAGTCCTTGATACCAGAAACAATGTAAACACTACTTACGTATAAAAGTCAGGAAACTGCCCGATATGTTCAATCTATTAAAAGTTTCTAGGGTCTGTGGGATCTAAGGTTCAATTGCAACGCTAATGAGGTGTTTGAGAGAAATAAATAGAAACTGTTTTCACAACGAAAACTATTATAAAGTGCGAATAGGTAGAAGTGAGAAGTGTATCCACAATTTAAATGTCTTCAAAGAAAAACAAACATATGACGAAGTGGTTTCTAATAAACTGTTTGAGATCATGAGAGATATTCAAATAAATATCAAGTTGTTATGTAAAAGCCAAAAACAAAGCATAGGTGATAATTAGCATTTCATGTGCTGTCAGTAGTTGTTCTGAAAAGTCAGGAGCATAGTGTTTAGTACAGAAATCTTGTTTTGTTTAAAGGGCACTAATTTAAAGTCCCTTTCTGTTTCAGCTGCAGGTTTGGCGAGGACGCCCATGTACCCTTTCCCAGGGGGCACCTATCCTTACCCCATGCTCAGTCCGGAGATGTCACAAGTAGCGGCCTCGTGGTAAGCCACATTTTCTTATCCTTTCTCTGTTATTCTTTATATGCTCAGAATCTGAACAGCTACCTTGCCATGAGCTGCAATGGATCTTTTGCTCTGGCCAAGGCGATTGTAACTTAAGGTGGTAAAGATTAGGCACATACTATAGGATTACAATAGATAGTAGATGCTCTGTCTTGTTGCGGAATGAGATCTTTAAAAGCGTCGTTAGAGACTTGAAATATGGAGAAAATATTCTTCGACTACCCCAGGGGTGCACAAAAAAGGGAAATTTCAAAATTTTGACAATAACTGGAAGAAACATGGAAATTGAAAGAAAAGAGTTCTACGCGTAAGGAGTCGCTGGCGTCCTCTAGTTGTCTTTAGTAAATCTTAGCAGCCTGATAATATTGGGATTTACTTACAGGCATACCCCAAGCATGTACCCCATATCGTCGGCAGCCAGCAGCTTTCGAAGTCCGTACCCTACGTCGCTGCCTATCTCCACTTCTAGTCTATCGAGGTAAGACCTACATATTACAACGACGAAGAGGGAAGAGCAGTCCAAGAATTCAGAAGGAACTTTACACTAAATAGTCAAGGAAGTCTAAGTGCTTTTGAACCTTGATACCAAAGTTTTAGACTGAAATTGGGCAGCTCTTCACTCTATGCTTATTGAATACTGTACCTCCCACGCATACAGCAAAAGCCCGCTGTTCATCTATATTGCTTCCAAACGATTATTAAATGCAGTTCCTACTCCTCTGTCCACAATCGCCCTGCACCGTTAACGTCATCGTCTTTATATTCTTGTTCATTCTTTCTTCCTTTAATTCTTAAATATCCCAGTCTTCCTCTGTCAGCTGTTCTAGGCCCATTACATACAATCTCAATATCCATCTCCTTGTCCCATCTTCTCACTCAAATGTGGTCTTTCACAATCCCGGTTTGGATATGCGTGAGAGGTACGCTGTCGTCCAAACCAAAAAGACAGTATGCGCTTGAAGATGTCTAACTTTTATCCTGCCTTTTTCTTTTGGACGACATAACGTCCCTGTAAGTGCGCACTGACCCCGTCATAGGCCTCTCCCAAGGTACACCACCGCGGGTGCCCGGCCCCCCTCGCCCCAGCAGCCAGGGTCGCCAGGGCTCGCCGGCTGGCCGGAGGGGCTTCCCCACTGCGCCTTTCTGTACGTCCGTTAACGTTGTTGCTGCTTTCGTAGTCCTGGGATATCGTTCTGGCGTTTTAACTGCTGTCCACGTAATCAGCAGTTGAAGTAACCGAATGGTCTAAAGTATCTTCAATTCAACACACTCTTGCGCTTTGGAGAAGACAAGTACTTTTGAAGTACTTCGTACTTCTCCACTGACTGTATATGGACGATATAATAGACTGTTCCTAACAATAAAAGGGACAGAGATAACTCTTCACTGGATCTTATTAAACTTGAACTGAGAAGTGTAAGCAGTTTACCAAAACTTGATGATAATGCCTCATGTCATCGCGTCCAGAACATGACAGTAAATACAAAAGAAACGCCAGAAAGATCACCCTAAAGTGGCTATATCTTAACATTGTCTTGTCCGAGGGAGACAGTTGTGTTTATTGCAGATTGTGACTGTTTAATATGGCTGTTTTCCGATCGGCTGGATCAGTGGTTGGAAGTTGTTAGTCACTTTTAGTTTGCACACTTGGGCCTATCTACGAAGAAGCTTTAATTCCGTGATTGAACGTCGAAGTTTTGAATTAAACAGAGCAATGCATAGATGATATTTTCAGGGACTGTTTTAATAGTTATTGCTGATTGGTTTCTATAAAAAGTAATTTGTGTTGTTACGGGTATGAATTTATTATTTTTATAATTAGTTTTTGACGTTATTCTATGCTTTTCTATATCAGAACCTCTATTCTACTCGGTAAAACAATATATTGCTTTTGACATGTAATCGTATCATCAACGTAAGTACCTACTTATGATAATTCTTATTTACTTGACAGTAATGGCGGCCGAGTTTGAAACATTACGATAACATATCGAAAACTATATTCTTTTACCGCGTAGAATAAAGGCCCAGTACCGTTACATAAAAACATAGTTCCTGAATGTGTCAATACCTATGACAATATTTGCAAGTATTTCGGATTCAGATTTCATTCGCTTCTTTTAAAACAGCAGCAAGTGATACCTAGGTAGAAGTTTTGTTTGATTTTTCGCTGTTCTGTTACCGGTATTATTTTGAAACGAAGATGCGTAGCTTTTTATTTTGTATGCAAATTCGCTACCGCGCATTTTTTCTACACTGTAAAGGCTGTCAAGGCTGTTCGCTTCGTCTTTAGTTACTTTTTTCAACAGATGGCGTTACTAGTAGTAATATGATATAATATCTAATGTATTCGTATTCCTTTAGTAATTAATATACAGTACCGGCCAATAATATATGACCTTTGTACTTGCATCTCATACGATTACCTACAAATATGACTTACCAAATTGACAACCAATTAAGAACTAGTTGACCAATTTTATTGCTATTATTCAATTCGTTAGCTGATTAAATAAGGTTTAAAATGGTGTATAATAAATGTATGTACAAATCGTAGTTTTCACGCAGGAAGCATTACTAGATTTACGAGATTTGTATGAACGCGACAGCAATGGTTTTTTAAATACTAAACTTTATTAAACTACGATATGACCAAACATTTATTATACACCATTTTGAACCTTATTTAATCAGCTTACGAATTGAATAACAGCAATACAATTGGTCAACTAGTTCTTGGTTGGTTGTCAATTTTGGTAAGTCATATTTGTAGGTAATCGTACAGTCAGGGACATTGGCGGTCGTCCACTTAAGAAAATTTTAGCTTGTTCGTTGCAGCTAGCTAATCCTACAACGCTCAGGTCGTTACGCGTCGAACGCGCAAACGAATATCACCCTAGAGGTGGTCGACTGGGAATGCCCCTGACTGTACATATAAGACTTAAGTACAAAGGTCATATATTATTGGCCGGTACTGTATAGTATTTACAATGCCATATATAACCGTTTTGTTTTTATAGAGTGATGCCTTTAGTAACAAAAAAGTAACCTAGTCATAGAGGTCGTTTTATTGGTAACCTGTTTTTCTTTGGGTCCTCAGTGAACTGTACCGGTTTTCCCCAACGCTGGGCGGAGGCCTAGGCCTCGGCTTGGGACCCGCGCTGGTCCCCCCTCCCCCCTCTAAGGCTGATCTTGAATCCCACCACGCTCGGTACGCGAGGTAAGTCAAATTCAACTTTATATTTTGTGATATTTAAACTGACTGACTGATCGATCAAATCCGAAACCGCTGGCGCTGAGGACTTGAAAGGGGGAGCATTCCTTGGATACCCTTGAAGTGCACTAAGAAACGATTTTCCGAAGATCGACCTACAGCGGGAAGAAATAGGGGGAGTAGCGGGGAACTATTTCTACACGTACGAAGTCGCCGTCTAGTGTTCAATACAATTGAATATGTTGATTGATGCCTTCTAAAGTATTGTTTAGGTATTTAGGGGTAGAAACATATATTCATTCTCTATTATTATTTTAAGAACTAAATCAGGATGAGGCGCTTGTTCAACTCGCGCCACACAATTATTAAACCGACTATCCTTCACAACTTTACAAGTTTACCTACAAATTGACGAAATATCAATTTCAAAAGTACGAATACATTTTACATGCTCGTGCAAGTGTTTTTTAATCTAAAACTCGCTAATTGCACCTTTCAGAGAAACGCGCGTGTGCCGTAATCGCGTTTTGTCCCTACATTGTAGTTGAAATTATAATGACAGAGTTTTAAAACGTTTTGTTATTGCACGGCCCAATTGTTGCCGACCCCTGCGTTACTAGGGCTGCCTCGTCTAGCGGCATTGTTAATTAAAACAAAGTTAAAGTCTTGTTTTTTTTTTATGTGAATATAAATTCGTAGCTAAGTTTCTCTGTCTGTTTGTTTCGCCTTTACGGCTGGTTTAGCGAAACTTAACCGATGGTAATTTTTTTAACCTCCATCGATCGATACTTTTTACATTTAACAAAAAAAAAAGTTTTTGATGGAAAAGCTACGGATACGAATTATGTTACGAGGGGCGGCTGAAAAGTAATCTACCTAACAATGAAACAAAAGACTGTCGTGGCTAATTTTTTTTTATTTTTCTATATAGTCCCCTGCTAGTAAAATGCACTTATTAACTTTTTCAAATATTGAATTTAAACCATTAAAAAAAAAATCTTTCGGTTTGTCGTCAAAAAAGTCAGTAACCGCAGCCTTCATTTCGTCATCGGTCATAAACCTTCGTCCCCTGAGGTCTTTCTTGAGAAGTCTAAACAGAAAATAGTCACAGGGGGCTAAATCTGGACTATAAGGGGGGTGGTCAATGGTTTCGAAGCCATTGTCTTTAATTGCTAGCTTCGTTGTGCGGGCGGTATGCACTGGTGCGTTATCGTGCAAAATCAGAATACCTTTGTTTAGTTTAACTCGCCGTTTTTCTTTTATTGTCTCTCTTAGT
The DNA here is from genome assembly GCA_946894065.1 of Acleris literana. Taxonomy (NCBI): domain Eukaryota; kingdom Metazoa; phylum Arthropoda; class Insecta; order Lepidoptera; family Tortricidae; genus Acleris; species Acleris literana. The sequence continues at coordinate 5,634,753 of OX335694.1, forward strand.
AGTTGGTATAGTAAGTTTGAGTAATAATCAGCATTCATTGTAGTTTTCTTCGGTAAATAATCTATGAGCAAAATCCCTTCTGTGTCCCAAAAGATTGTAGCCATAAGTTTACCTGCCGATGGACAGACCTTGAATTTCCGAGGCGGCTTCTCATCCTTAAATTTCCACTGTAACGACTCTTGCTTACTTTCCGGGTCCCATTGTCGAATCCAAGTCTCATCACATGTTACAATTCTAGAAATTATTTCTTCCTCTTTCCCTCGACTCATCTCCAAAAACTCTTCGCAACATTTGACACGCCTCTCCATGTCAAATGCAGTCAACATTCTGGGGACCCAACGTGCACTAACCTTGGACATGTTCAAATGCTCATGAATTATTTCATTGACTCGCTCTTTACTGACGCCCACATCTCTAGCTATCTCCCACTGCTTCACTCGTCGGTCCTCTAATATAATTTTTTTCACCCTGGCTACATTTTCATCGGTGACGGCCGAAACTGGTCTTCCGCTACGAGGATCATCTTCCAGACTCTCACGACCTAACTTAAACTGCTTTGACCAAAACTTTATAACAAATTCGGAAGAACACAAACTGCCAAACACACGTAACATACGCTGTCTGATCTCCGAAGGCGTATTCCCTTCTTTAGTCAAAAACTTAATCACCGCACGCTGCTCGATTTTATCCATTTTCACTTTTTCTACCGACATGTTTGAAACAATTGTAGGAGACAAATAAACGTGATGCAATAAACAAATGAATGTAATACATTTTGAAAATAGAATAACAAACGAATATAAATCCATACCAGCCAGCATTATTTTTGTATATATTTCTGACCAAGGAGATTACTTATCAGCCGCCCCTCGTACGTAAAAACTATATTTAAAATCCAATCCAGCGAACCTCGCGTTACAAAATCTGTCAAGCAGTAAACATGCTTTTTTTTTTTGTTTAAAACCCTTTGCCAGCCCTATGGTCACGCCCCGGCCATATCGCGATGGTATCGCTTCCACCCCTGTTGCACAGATTGGTGATAAGATCGCTTGACAGATGCGATCGAAAGTCCACTGTAATCATACATTTTACGTGTATAACATATTTAAAGTGTTAACCCGTCATTATTCATTATTATTTTTGAGTGTACTAACTACTAAGTGTTGGCGACTTTCTTATTTAAATGATATTTTATGTTTTAAATGGGGTCAGTTTGTGATAATTGGGATAACGTAAAAAAAACATTTCTTACGTGTTACATCAAAACCAAATAAATGTCAATCACAAAATGGCGTAAAAGTTTGCTCACTACATACCTTCACGCCTGTCTCCCAATGGGGTAGTCAGAGACTATGGAGCGCCAGGTGCACCGGTCCAAACATACAGCTTTCGCTTCATCTACATTCATCACCCTCTTCATGCACGTACGTCGGTTTCGGGTGCTTTTGATTTGTCTCCACAATTTGCTCACAGAACATACTTAAATAACTTTAGAAAGTGTAAATGTATCTCCCTGAAACATACATCATCATTCTCCTGCCCTTTATCCCAACTTATTCGTGGTCGGCGCACCATGTATTTTTCTTCCATTCTTCTCTATTAGTCGTCATCTCGGTAGTCACTCCCTTTCTAGCCATATCATCTTTCACACAGTCCATCTACGTTTCTTTGGTCTTCCCCTAACTACTCGTATAGCCATCCACATTCATACTCAAAACTTTCCTGATGATATTTTCCTCATTCCTCCGCATCACATGCCCATACCATGACTATCGATTTCCATACAACTTTTCAGTCACCGGTGTCACTTTCAGACTTCCTCTTATATACTCATTTCTTATTCTATCCATTCGTGTCATCACACATCCCTCTTAGCACTCCCATTTTAGCTCCCTGAAACATACAAAAGCAAAATTAACAGTGATTCTAAAAGTCTATCTATACGGGGGATACCAATTATTATAACTTAGTACCTACTCTAATGCAACGTTAGTTCAAATAGTAGTCTTGAAACTTTAATGTCTATGCATCTCAGATGCGTCTTACCATCAGGTGGCCCTGCCAAGATGCACTACGCTAACTAACGTTTCTATTCGTTTCGTTTTTAAACCAATCGCGTCACTGGTAGATAACGTGATACGAAAAGTCACGTGATCTACCAGTGACGCGATAGGTTTAAAAACGAAACAAATAGAAACGTTAGTCAGCGTAGTGCATCTTAGGAGTTCCTCCAGCTGGCCTGTGTGCTCGTTTGCCTTCCCCATACCATAAACATACGTTAACTACCCACGAACCAGATGGTACCAACTGATAGAGGTTCAACAGAGTGCAAAAAATAATCTGGGCACCGAACGTCTCACACCGAAATCAACACCCCACTTTTTTTCCTCCAGGTTTCAATTTACGCGCGAATCGGACACTGGCACATAAAAGTACAGTCAATTTAATTAAGATGACATATGAGACGCCTCGCTAACGGGCCACTGTACAGTCGGCAGGGAAATCGAGATGCTATCTGTTTTTTTATGGACGCGAATGTTTTGATGGATGTAACGGATGACCAAAAAGACTTATCACGTGATCAGACGATTTTTTTTGGTTATCGTTCTGAGAATGTCATATTGATGCATTTTTTATATATATTGGTGTTTTTTGTTGGTTTTGGTTTTGTTTTTGTTTTGTAATTGTTAGGAAGGTTTTGGCGTTAGATTAGTTAATTACCCTGATGTTAATTTCGTTAAGGTGCTGTCGACTTCATAGTGATAAAGTATCACTTTGAAGTCGGCAGTGTTCAAAAGTGAATAATAATTGCCCCTCAACAATAGCTGTCTAACTCTAATTTGGTGTAATAGAATGAGACGTCCATACTGCTGTCGAGCAATTATTGCTCAAAAAATTCCAATTAGTTTCCAGTAACCAAATCTGGTTTTTTTGATCTATTGAAGTATTATTATGTAGTAGTATTATGTATTTTGAATTTGAATCTAGTTTGGGACTAGATTTTTTTGTGGCAAGATTAAGACATACACACGCAATGGGAACAATGCGAACACTGCTGCTTAGTGACCGGTTATTGGGCAAGATGGTGGTAGAGATCGCAATCAACGGGCGATCAACCTTTTCAGTACACAAAAAAGCAATAATAAATATAAAATCTACCTTAAAATCTTAATCAAGCTACCTTTCTTCTGCAGACCATACATAGCGCATAATTACAGCCCAGTGAAAACCATCAACACTGCACTTAACATTCCAAAAGAGAACCTTATGCACCCGACACAATGCTCAAAACTGCATCGGTAGCCGCGTCTGCGCGCACGCATTGTGCGTGATCTTTTCTTCCATTTTTGAACGGAGGAAGTCGTTTAACACCGAACACGTTCGTGGAACTAATTTAGTGAAAACTATGATTAAGAGTTAAGTTTCATTATTTATATTAGAGGAAGACATTTTTCAGCATTCTTTGGTTTTACAATTGTTTTTTTGGGCGTTTCAGGATTTTGTATAAGTTATTTTGTGATCTTAACGGTGTTTTTTAATCGCTGTTTAAATATATGGTGACAGGTATTTAAAATAACTAAATAATCTCTAAGAAACGTATAAAAACAAAAAAAAATATTTAAAGAATTTCGAAACAGATAATTTCGACACATGCAAGGAACAACATTGTATCTCAAATTTTATGTTAGCTTGAGATACAATTTTGTTCAACTCAAATAAGTTCGAAATTAGAAGTCACAGTAAATTGAGATACAACGTTTTTCCTTGCATGTGTCGATTTAAGTAAATTTTAAATGTTTACTATATTTAACACAAAAAAGTAGTATTTTCATGACTTTTAATTTAATTAATAATGTAAAAATAATTACATCCATACCTAATTATTCCTAGTTAAACGCTAACTAAAATCAAAACGGAAACAAAAAAAGCAGACCACACTGGCGACATCTCCATAGACTATTTCGAACTTTTTACTCCGCTCATAACCATAAACAACATGCGTTCTCTATTTAAACGGTGCGCCCGCGCAGGAAGCGCGTCTATTTCCAACCGGACGTGTGTTTATTGTCGTCTGTCTGTGCTAGCCTACTCGTTAGCATATTGATTCGATACTGTTAGATAACTTTGATAGATCGCTTGGGGTCCTTAAAATATCGAATAAAATTCCTATTCATCACTAGTTAAATCAATTTTTTTTTTACCGAAAAGCTAAGCATAGACCGATGATTTGGTAAAGATCGCGGGAAGCCGATGGAGGCTAGTATCACAAAACCGACCTTCGTGGTGATCCTTTGAGATCCGGTCCTTTCCGGCAGATAACTATGATGATGTTGACTTTTTTTTTAAGTTCATCATCATTTATTACGCCCGGGCAGAATGTAGGACTCCTATTATAGCTCTCCGCCTGGGAAGATCTTACGCTACCTCCCAACGTCCTGCCAAGACATGACATTGAACTCGCAACTCGGTGCACTGAGCGACGCCATGATCTTTTAGCACTTCGCATGCGCTTTTTCGAGTTAAAACTTTACCTGTTACTAATTTAGCTGGTGATATTATAAGTTATACCAGTTTCGCTAAAGTTGCGGAAAATGAGCCGCTCTAATTTATACTATTCCAAACCGCCGCGTTATGTGTCAATGTTTTCAAATGACATCTAAGTCCTATCGCTCAAGTGGCGTCGCGCGATAGGCACGTACCCGTCATTTGACGCCTGCTACCATTTGCATGTGTAAACAAAGTACGAGGCAACGTAGCATTTGTGTAGATCATACTTATTTCCAAGAAAGCATGCAACCGTCAAAAGTCGCGTCGAGAATAGAACTCATGACCTTCGATTAAACTGCACATGTAACACACTATTTAAAATAAATAAATACGAGTATAGGGACAATCTCACACAAATTGACCCTAGTCCCAAACTAAGCTCTAGGTTTGTACTATGGGTACTAGACCACGACAACATACTTTATATAAAGATAAATACATAGAAAATACCCAAGAATAAACAAATACTCGCGCTCACGACAAAAATATTTGCCCATACCGGAAATTGAACCCGAGACCGTTAGCTTCGTATGCAGCGTCACTTACAACTAGGTTGTGCGCGCCGTCAAACTATGAGGGTATTGAGTAATCCTAGTATCTCTCCTAGTCGTTAGGTATATGTAAGATTTTCTGACCAGTAAAGACGCAGCTAAGTTTAAGGGTAGTAATAAACTGGTCTCGACTGTAATGCTCGTCTCAAAATGCATCAAAAATGACAGTTTTCTTTGGCTTGACGCTTACTTTCACTTATCTTGTGATGGACATCTAAACCAAGATGAATTTAATATGGCCTTAAGTGTATGCTTCTCGTTTTGGCATATCGTGTCGGTCCTCTCGGGTGAAACAGTAGGTAACTAATACTTATAACCTTTAGAGTTATTTTGCTAAAATATAGGTCTGTTTTGGAACTCTATCTATACTCGTTGATGTTTGACATGATCCGTAAAGTCATGAATGTTACATCTCATATGGGTTGTTCCTTATTAAAGAGGTTGCTTCAAAAGAAGACCAGACCATCCACAGCCTTGTATCTACCTAATCCCACAACAATCGACGACAATAAACGGCAGAGAGACACTAGTGGTTAAATAAAAATGTATATTTGCAAATATTTCATGTTAAATTTCCAGGTCATTAGAAAAAGGCAACAGTGGAGGTGACAAGGCCAACGAGAGTTCAGCCAGCAACAACAGCAAGGAGCAAAATAAGAAGCCGCACATAAAGAAGCCGCTTAATGCCTTCATGCTTTACATGAAGGAAATGCGCGCTAAGGTCGTGGCCGAGTGTACCCTGAAGGAGTCCGCAGCTATCAACCAGATCCTCGGCCGACGGGTGAGTTCGATTTCATTGATATTAATTACTCTTTACGATTTTTAAGAAATTATCTATTGTGTAATTGGCCAATTTAAATATTTAATGTTCTTTGTCTTTCTTTACCCATCTTGTTAGGAATACGGTTTGTAATACGTGTCCTGAATTAGCGATCAGCTTAATAAAGAATAACCGAGAACGTAACCCGATTCCTAACAAGCTGGCTGAGTCATGGTCACTCAACCCCGGTTGAGCGGCCACGATTGATCATTAACGTCGCATCGTCGTCGTAACATATCAATATCGTGTCGTCATCTAACGCAGTGGCATTCGTTGAGTCGCGAAGAACAAGCAAAGTACTATGAGAAAGCGAGACAGGAGAGACAGCTTCATATGCAGCTGTACCCTGGCTGGAGCGCGAGAGACAACTACGGTTACGGTTCCAAAAAGAAAAAGCGGAAAAAGGACCGTAGTCCTGCTGAGTTGGGAGGTATTGGACCCTAGGACCTGATCACACGCGAGGGGCTGGGTTGTTCCGTCGACGCTTGTACACTCGCTTCACCTCCCGGCGCCCGGCGGCGGGGCTCTCTCCGCACACCCTCTAACACCCCGAGAGAGTCCCCCGCGTCCCGTAAGACTAACCGACCGGCTTGTTCCATTAACGACGAGCATCCGTAACCCGAGTCCCCCCCGTATGTGAGTGTGCGTGTGTGCGTGTTACGTTCTACTGTGTTACTTGTGCGGCGGCCGGTGGTGCCTGTGCTAGAAAAGCGGCTGGAACCGTTGCTCACGCGTCGGAGCGGAGCGCGGCGCGGCGACGGCCGGCGCCGGCGCCCAGCGCGCTGCCGGCCGCGCGCCGCCTCGCGCCCTTTAGTGTTGCGTGTTCTGTGTACTGTAGTCGTCGAGTGATCGTGTACATGTACACCCTACACCCCTATCGGAAACTATATTGGTTTGTTAGATGTCTAGACGAGCCGCGACTCCGATACCGACCGCAGAATAGGTTCTGTGAGGAACACAATTGGCCATTTTCATTCTCTTAGTAGGTTTCAAAATTCACGTCCGCCGCTCACTGCGAGCTGTTTTTCTAGCACGAGAGTAGGTCGCGAGCTCGTGCCGAGAGCCACCGTCCAAGTGCATTTCTCTTTTCTTTCCATATTGCGTGCGGCGTCTGTTGACGGTTCAGTGGCATGCGCTTGGCCGCGAGGAGCAAGCCAAGTATTACGAGTTGGCGCGGCGCGAGCGTCAGCTGCACATGCAGCTCTATCCCGATTGGTCGTCTAGGGCTAATACGCAAAGGGGAAAGAAGAGGAAGCGAAAACAGGAGACAACCGATGGAGGTACTGCCTTACACCGCGGCACCCGCCCGACCCGTCCCGCGGCCACGGCTGCTCCCGCGGCGGGCGCCTCGGCCTTATCCCGCTCGTCTCGTTCAGAATGAGGTCAATTAACGGACTAAGCCGGCGCGCCCGCCGGTCCCGCCCTCGCCCCGCTCCCGCGGGGTCGATCACTTGCCCTCCACAAACAGTTCGACATAGCATTGTTGCCGAACTTTGGGTTACGGGGTCCAGGTTGTAGCATACAGTATTTTTATATATTATTTATCGCCTTTATTTATTTTTTTACATACAAAGCTATTTTATGAGAAATTCCCTGTTGTAAGTGGCACTCCTTCGAAGGTTGTCCCGGTTTTTGGCTTTCCGATCTGCTCCGAAGTGCCGTTTACGATTTCGGGGAGCGTGCATGTTATGCGGAGTCAATATTGGAGGATTGAGTTGCTTTGCAGGAGTAGTGCGTCTGAGTCTGGCTGGGACAGCCTTCTGGCGCTGAGCATGGCCGCCGAGACCGGCCGGCGCGCCCGCGCTGCGGTCTCAACTATAATCATCTAATGATACTGGCCAAATGAATTCAATATTTATTTTTGATTCCGGAGAACCTATTCTGCTTAAATTTTGCTTATAAGCGTCATGTTTATTTGTGGTTATTATTTTATTTTCGAGCGTAGTTAGCATTTATTTTGAAAGTTTATGCGTGTAGTCTGTTATTTTTAAAACCAATGTTTTTTCCGTTGATCCCTTTCGTTTGTCCCACTCCTTTCCCGCATGGTACTAACACGTTTGGGGGTTTGGTGCATGCATGCTTTTTTGTAGTATTAGTGTATTAGTTACATTAAGATGCTTGGAATATGATTTCGGGTAAATTGATTTTTGCAACCGAAACGGCATTTAGCATTTGGGCTCCTTATTTTACGCTGGATTTTGATCAAAATTTATCTGACGTCATATTTTTATTTTCTGATCTGGACATTACCCATAAAAATTGATTTGCAGTTTTGTATTTCCTAATTTTGCCGTCTAACAGAGACTTATCAAAGACCCCTTTCGCGTGGACTAATGAATGTGTTCTAACTTTGTATCCTAATGCACTTCCAGGAAATAACTTGAAGAAGTGCCGAGCGAGGTACGGCCTCGACCAACAGAACCAATGGTGTAAGCCTTGCAGGTTTGTTTCCTTTCCCATTCGTTTTTATTTATTTTTGCTTAACAGAAAATCTATGAGCCGCATATTTAAACCGAGCAGCAATCAACCATTCGGTAACTGTTATTTTGATATTGTTTCTATGTGGAAAGACTTGGCTTATCTCTTGGTGTTTACTGATTTTTCCAAGAGAGCCCGGTCGTAACATTTTGGTATTATTTAATATAAGGAATAATCCCAAAAATGTAGTTCATATTATGTTCTTAATCAAATTCCTTTTTTGTTTTGGAACGCAGCGCTCGTACAGAGCGGCACAGGCGACGCTGATTCAGAAAATGTGTCTTTTCACAAAGAAATATATGAAAATATTTTGGCAAAGGATACGGAATAGATTTTTTTGAAAGTAGACAAAGAGTGGATTCGTAGTGACAATAGGCATAGCTGTAGCCGGCACCGACGAAGGGCAATCATTTGTCGAAGAAAAGCTTTCAAAAAAATCTTGACACATTTTCTGAATTCCGCTCGCTTTTTTTCTTTCAACTCTTTCATTTAAATTAAGTATGAGGTTATAATGTTTACTTATCGAAATGTTTTTTCCACTCATGATTGCCGCTTCCATCGGATGCTGGATTCCGCTGGCACTATTGGTGACGATGTTTTTGTTATTTTTTGCTCCAATACATTTTTTTACTCCGTCGCCTCGCGCCACTTGACTCGTGTTGTCATCACCATTTTTTTTTTCACCGTCTCCTATTAATCCTTTTTTCTTATTAATTTCTATCGTTTCCAACTCACTACACATAATCACAATATTCATTATTTATGTAACTATTGTCCCTTCCTTATTCTCATTCTCATTTTGTTTTTATATTTCCTTTCTATTTACTATCTTTACCATGCCTTCCGAAATTTCTCCTCCATCCCATCCTCTTTGTGTGACGTGCTGGGCAACAGCCCCGAGTCAACTGGTGTGATGGTGTCGGGCGGGCTCGGGCTGCTTCGGCCGGAGCCGCCGCCGCTGCCGCCGGCCTCTCTGGTGAGCAGCCCGGCCCAGGAGCCCACCTACGTCAACCTCTAGTGCCGGCCTAGCCCCGCCGGACGAGCCACGGTCAGTTGTCGTAGACTAGTCGGTTCAGGAAAGGTTGCTGTCAAGCCGTTCGATCGTACCCTGACTGTAGGATCTTTTAAGGATCATTTTTACAGTTCTTAAACTTCGTTCACCAAAAACGGGTTGGTTTAACAGAAGTGTTAACGTTTGCAACGAGCAGCGGCTTGACGGTAGCCTGATCATTTGAACTGCACATAGGCTGTGTTTCGTGATGTTGGCATTGGTTTGACGTGAAATTGAAGTGGTAGTTATTTGTAAGAGGGGATGTCAACTTTACGCAGCTATAGTTTGTCTTTTGACACTGCATTGATTTTATACCGAATTAAAAAAGATTGATTCTACATTGATAGTCACGGAAAACTATGAAAACTAGGGGACTGTCTCCCTTTCTCTCGTTTACAATTGTATTTTGCTAGAGCGAGAAAGGTTATGGACTAGCAGCTCCCGTAAAATGATTTTCCGTGCTTGTAATAGGCTGAACCCCGATTATTAGGCATTTATTTTTGCTGGTGCGAAAGAAACAAAGTATACTGCGTATCCCCTTTTACGTAAACTGTAGGTAGTTGACGTTTTTTTGGCTATTTTAAACAAAGCATGTGCTGACAAAAGTAACGAAAGATTTTGTTTTAATGTACATAGTTGCTTCTTGACACTTTTTTGTGGTGATTTGTTGTTTCAAGAACGATGCCTAAAAATGTACGCCTTATTAAGTAGGTATACATGGATGATATTTCATCATTCGCTCAGAGAAATAGAACTGTCGAGATATTGGTTAACTGTAGAATTGTAGTTTAAAATAATATAGATAGGTTTTAGCTACTACTTATTTTGTAAACTCTTTAATAAATATGATCCCAATGCCAACGTTTTCTAATTGTGTCAAGGATGTTGTGAGCTCGAATGTTTTTCTACTTTATGTAGTGACTTTTTAGTTTTTTTGTGGTTTTTATCAGTTTGCTTTTTTAGGTTCTTCGAGCCGTTACTATGGCGGTTAACCCCTTTTATTTTGTAACTCGGCATGAGTTTTTTGATCAGTCCTAACATTGACAAGCATGTTTGATGTTTAACGATTTTTGATGATTTTTTTGTTTTGTTTTGCTATTGATGTTTTTAGTTGTAGTTATTAAAAATTGTTTCGTACTAATTTTATTCTAATTTACGTTCAGTTACAAACCCAAAACAGAAAAAAACGCTTGTTTAAAATTCATACGAAACAATTTAATAGCGTCCCCACCGGGTACCGAAAACTGTTTTTGAACATGTTTTTGATCAAATAATTAGTCCTGGTGGGCTAGCCGATCTAACCTCGACGCGAATCGCAGTCATCACCGGCCTTATAAAAAAAAATGTTAACAGGCGGAAGAAGAAATGCGTACGCTACATGGAAGCCCTGGCGGCCGCTTCCGGCACCGTCCCGATGCCGATGGTGACCCCGCAGTCCCCCTGCTCCGATGAGGACGTGAAGCTCGAGGAGCTGTCGGACGCGTCGAGCGACGGCGACGCGGACACGCCGCTGAACTCGGCGTCCAGCCCGGGCGGGCTGTCGGCGCTGTCGTCGCTGGCCTCGCCCGCCTCCGACCCGCCGCCGCCGCCGCGCCACCCCGTGGGCACCAACCCGCGCGACGCCAACAACCCGCTGTCGGTCGGCCAGCTCACCTCGCAGTCCTGGCCGCGCGCCGCGCAGGCCCGGCCCTCGCACGAGGTCATCTCCGTCTCGTAGTGCCGGCGGAGCCGATCCGCGCCCGTCGGCCGACCTTCGTGTGACTGTAGCGAACGTTCGATAGTGACGAGTGCGATGGACGGTGGCGCCATCTCTTCGGACGAGCCGGCGACCGGCGGCCGTTTAGCGAACACGCGACGCGTGTTGGTTGTGATAACTACAAATAGGTACTGTCTTGTTTCGATGCATAATCTTTCAGCTGTTTGCGGGTCTGCGTAGAGGAATACTGGCATTTTAGTGTGCTTTTATTTCGATCTTTTTTTCACACGGAGGCCTAATATTCGCTGTTATCTTGTTTTGACCAGATGCGCGGTACTCTTCTACGTCAGTCCGACTATATAGAACGACTTTAAAACTTGACTTGAGTTTACGACTCTAAACGTTTAATAAATATAATATCATGTGTCATTCCCGCGCTTCGTTCATAAATTTAAAAGTCACTTTGATCTCAAATTTGAGCACCAATCGAGTCATTTTGCATTTTAAACAATCACGACACCCACAGTTTTATTTTTCAAATAATTCCTTTTGCCAAAACTGTCTCCGACATTTGGTAAGTCACTAGATGTCACTGTATCTCAATTTATAGCAAAAATTGTGTACTATGTGGTTGCTTTCTCTAGCATGTCTCTGTACTTCAACTCCGAATTTACAGATGGCAGCACTGAGACCTAACAGAGACATCTATTGATTTCTTGACTGTGGGCGTAGCTCTTTGAGTTTTGTGCACTAGTCACATTTATTTTGTGCCATTTCTTTATAATAAACGTTTAGTTTTCAAGCATGAAAAATATTTATTTGAATTATAAAACTGTGGAACACCATATCTAAGGTAAATGGCATTTTATACATGACTTAATTAAGTTTACTTTCGTACATTTGAAGCGGTTTACATACGACCTTACTGCGTATAACACAGTAAACAATATTCAACAAAAACAAATCAACCTAAAGGTTATGTTACAACGCCCTCTATGCAAAGTAAAGAACAACTGTTAATGTGTGTCGTGGAATTGCTCCAAAAATATTTTAATACCTACCTTTTAGTGCACTCATGCAGTAGGGCTGTGTGTAAAAAGCTTAAATCACCTTATATTTTTTAAATAGCAATACCATGGTTATTTTATCCATTGGTCACATGCATTAAAGTACTTACTTCTATAACCTTATAATAAAACAGTGAGAATTAAATACAGTGGAACAAATAGAAATGGTATTGTTATAAAAACAATCGAACTAACATGTACATTTGCTCTCTTATTTATGGACATTTCATTTTAACAACTTATTAATAGATTCAACTCAATATTTACTGTTGCTATTATTAACAGTTGACAATTTGTGTGTGTTGTTTTACTTCTTGGTCGTTAATGAAGTGAAATTTAATAGAAAAACACACCTGCGAAGCGTCATTAATTAAAAGTAAAACGTTAACTTTGTTTGTTATTAGGTAATTTAGAGTTGAATTTTTTAATCAAGATATTTTCTTAAGTTTTCATTAAACGGCCTGCACCAGACAAGGGTTCCATGTAGCGTAGATTTAAAGATATAGTTTTAAAAATATTTCCCTTTGCAACATGATTTTGTAAAAAGCTAATTTTAAGGTGAAGCAAAGGGAAAAAAGTTTTTTTCCGTTGTGCGGAACAAGTTAGACTGTCGTAGGTTAGTATAGGCACGTTGTATGAGTGAATTGTAAATCTGGATTTGGACCGAGTGCTCTTTAATATAAGGTTCAATTTACAACTCGTCTCTACTGAGTTTAGTTATATTGCATGGAATTTATGTATGACAACTTGTGAGGTTTCTAGTTTTTTTTATCAAGAAGATGTTTTATTTCTTTAATGATATTTTGCTTTTCATTTAAATGTTTTACTTTATTTTTAAAAGGACAATGTTTTAAATACAACATAATGTAATTACATACTACTTTTTATTTTATTATTGTGTTAAAGAGCATTTAGGTACAGCTAACCACTGTATATGTGTAAGTACATATATATGATGTAAAAATATAAAATATAGGTTTAATATAACTGTGTCATATTAGAGTTTAAGTGTACTATGCTACTTATGTATACATTATTACAATATAAAAAGTTTAAAGAAAAATACATATTAGCGCAATACTGACTCAAAACAAATATATGAAAATAATGAAAAGGACAAAAATGATTTTCGTGTTATAATTTTTACATGAGCATGTTTCCATAATAAAATATAAAGCGAGTGTATAGAACTCGAGTTTGTAAATAAATTTGTAATTCATGAATATTAGAATTTTTCGTTTAAAAATATTGCATTTATAAATATTATTATTAAAATACCCTCGGAATGTTCTCGGATGGTTTGTTTTGTCCAACGATTCTTTTGTTAATTACTTTTTATTGTTATTATTAAGAATTTTAACGTTGTTGATTGCGAATCAAGCCACAATTATTGATTACCGGATTATGCACTTGATTTGATGACTTTCTGAAATAAAACATGAGATTCGATTGAATTAAACTATCAATATCAATGATTTAACAGCATGACTTAATCTTAATAATTATTGAACATTTTTTTATATAAAGTTGACAAAAACATTTACAAATCCGCTAGATTTTGCATAAGAACAAAATGTGCAATACTGAACATGGGTACTGTATAAAACTGAATCTTTAATAAGATTTTTGTAAATTTATATTTTAAGGTACTTTGAATTTAAACATTATGGAATTTATTTTCGTTTCGCACAAAAGCATGATTTGATTTATGATTTTTTACGGTAGCTATCCAGTGCCAAAACCATCTAGAACTTCTAAAAGCCAGGGAAATGGATTATCGTATGTAATTTTACAATATCTGTGCCAAATTTAATGTAACACTGGTAGTTTCAAATAAAGATGGATCAGTTGTGAAAGTATGCGATCGCAGTTGTTAAAAGATGTTTAAAAAAATTCAGTCGAATAACACAAACCTAACATATAATTTTACCGTGTTAAACCACCACTTCCTAAAAAACATAATTAACTAGGTTTAATGAAATCTTTCGGAACATAATTTTTAGGACTATCGGTTTGTTATGGTTTATGATCAAAGAAACATGATTAAAAAATCAAGTCAACTTCTGTACCTTAGAAACGTGTCACTCCAAATTGAAGACTTAACACTTTTTTTCTTTGTAGTTGTTACTAGACGTGTCTTGGATTTGGGTTTACATTTTTATGTTTATGAGGTACTCTTCTTACCTTTATAGTTCTATTATATTGGAGTAAGTAACGCGGGCTATCCCAACTGACCCATCTCCCCGATACCTCGGAAGGACTGGCTATTCCCATCCCTTTACACTCCTTTGTTCAGACTGTGAACTATTCCGAATATTTTTCTCACTCGTTCAAACTGTGAACAGATGGAATATTCCAATTAGTTCACAGTGTGTCCAAAAGCTTGTGAATAGGCGGAAATAGCCCGAAAGGACGTTATGTTAATAGGTGTTATTGTTTTTATTGTTAAGAGGGTATTGTAAAGAAGAGCGATTTGTTCGCATTATTATTTTTTGTAGAAAATTTGTCAAATTAGAAAACTCAATTTAGGTCTGGCCCCGCGTCTTGTGTTCAGTTGAACGAATATTATTTTAATAAACAACGTAAAAATTGTATTTGTTTCTTTTATTTCCTGGATATTTATATATAATCTTTAAAAACGGAACTTATTACCTACTTGTTGCCATAATTACGAGTAGTATCAGATTTGCAATATGAAACATAGATGGCGTTAGTTAACCAGAATGTCTTTATGGTTACGCAATATAATATAATTTGCAGAATGGAAACTTTTTGGAAAGTCAACGCAATTTATGGAATTGATATGAGCGAGAGCAGGAGATCTTACAAATTCCTTGATTTCTGGGTGGAACTACAAATTTTGTATACAAAATTACGCCATAGCTGACACAAAATGAGTAGGTAGTTCCATGGAACAAATAGAGCATACCTGATTTCAAGTACCTAGTTAACGTTCGTATCGGTTAAGACTCAAGTTATAGTCTAGCTTGGTCTTAATATAACTACGCTGTCATTCCAATACAGACAACACGAGTGTAACTAAAAACTAGTCGGTACGATAAAACGGTAATGTTTTCGAAAAATATACCAGTTATCCTGGGTATACTGACTTTTTACCAAATCATCATTTGATAAAGTATATCATTTCCCAAAAATGTAATTGAGCCTATACAATTACATAGGTTACATGGGCTTATTAAATAAGTTAGGTTAGATTAATGACCGAAAAAAAATGTGACGGGAAGTACGTATTTGCGAATTGAAAGTTTGTAAAATGACATAGTTTGTCAAATGATGATTTGGTAAAACATCAGTGAACCGGGTTTGCGTTTGACCTGTTTCACCTGATGTAAAGTTAAGTGACGACGAGGCCGAGGGTGGTATGTACATGCATACCCAGAAAAAAGCCTATTCACTCTTGCCTTGAAAACACCAAGGTTATACGATTCCGGGAATACAGTGGCAGGGAGAGCCTTCCACTCCTTGGCAGTGCCAATAAGAAATGACGCAGCAAACCGCTGCGTCCGAACCATTGGAAATTCGATTACATTTATTTTGACCACGTCTCTCTTAACATGATCTTTTTATAAAATGAACGTTTTATAAAATTGTATGTCGCTTTTATTCGCGAGCTGTTGTGCTAAGTAGGCGAATTAGAAAGTGACAGAACGTGACATTATTGCTACCTAACGTTTTTGCAGTTAGAAGTAACTAAAACGTGGGATTAAATGAAATAAAACAAAGTTAAGAGATTACATTGTTTATTGCGTGACAATGCATAATAGAGATAAAGTATACATTTAGAAAATGTAAAATTTAAAAACGCTCTTAAACTGACGATTGAAGACTAGGATGTTAGGATATCGATAATAAGTCCAATTTATTTGTACTGTGGTAAAACTTAGATCACTATGCTTTACTTTATTAGAATAGTCGTCGATAGACAAGGACGCACATACGTACAAGTCTCATTTTCTCGTATGTCAGCAAAATGGTATCTTAGTTTTATATGAATTAGTGAAACATTTTATTTCATAACGTATTCGTGAAGGGAGGTTAGATGTAGTGATGTTGCTTCTTTTAAAAAGTACACAATTATGTTAAAATGACAAAAGTTTGTGGCAATTTCCAATATGCAGTGTCAATCGGCAGAAGAGTGCTATATTAATGTTAAAGTTTAAATAATCAATAATTCGATTTTTAATTGCGATAATAAAGCAATGAGTTTTAAAGTCTAAGATAAGATGAAATAGAACAAAAAATCGCTTTAATCATATAAAAACAAACATACTTAAAAAATAAACGAAGACAAGTGGATGAAGGGAATAGTAATGTGACAGTTTCATTTACATAAAGCAAACGAGAATCAACGAAATGTCACAGCACTCTCATCCACTTCTGTCTCCAAACGTTAATTCCTAGAGATAGACGTATCAAGCACATACAATTCATACATTACATACAAACACGTACCTCGTTAACAAAAACTTGAAGTACTAATAACGGGTAATAGAAACACAATGTTCCTAGTTGAAACTTGAACTCTGTTAACTAGGTGGCGTTGTAATCAACAACAGCGCCATCTATGTGTCAGAACTTATACTTACCGTGTTACAAATAGGGTGCAGTGCAGGGGGAGGTTAGTAGGGGAACTAATATTAAATTAAACCTAAGTATTCTGGCTCAATTTTGGCTTTGTCAGGTTTGTCAACCTTGGATAAGGTTTTTAATGTAAAAAAAAAACAGGTTACCCATGGGTAACAAAATTTGATAGTACGTCAGGACAGCATGCTCGGTGAATAACATATACATTATATTAATGAAAAGCATCTAAATTATGTCACTAAAGAGAGTTTTAAAGGTTTTTAAAGTTAGTAAAATGGTTTAATTTAAAATACTCAAACAGATTTGACAAAAATATTGATTTCATTTATATTATACATGCTGTCCATTTCGAAAATCCAAGAACGTAATGTTCTATTGTTACTTTGGCTTATACTCCCGTATTATAGGGGTCAAATAAAGTCTCTGAATTATATATGAAACCAAAAACTTCAAAATAATGCTAGGAAATATACCAGAGTTTTTAAATGTACCAATTAACTAAGTTAATTTGTTATTTAACATATTTGTCTAGTCCAGTTACATCAATCAGTCTATGGTCTATCAATATTAGGCTGTAACAGACGTTTATAGAGTATAAAAAATGCAGTCGATACTTTTTGTGTCAAAACTTTCATGTCATGTAAATTTGTATTATAAACATACACTCATAAACTCGTCTTAAAGTACTTATTACTTATGACTTACTATAAAAATAAATAAAGAACCATTCCCAATTGTTTAATGAGTTTTAAAACGTAACTCCATTAGAGCAGTTTCGTATTGTTTATTTTTATACATAAACATAACCAAACGCAATTTAAAATCTGTTACAACCATTACAATCATATAAATATTGCATTACATTTATACTTGTCACCTAAACTATAGTTCTAGACATTCATTCTTACTAAGCTTTGGGTTATGATTTAAATAGCCTAGATTGGTTCTTATTCAATTATTTTCAATTCCTAACATAGAAATCCTTTTTTATTTTTAGGCGAGCTGTATCCAGCAGTGGACGTCTTTCGGCTGACATGATGATGATGATGAGCTGTATAGACGTTTTTGAGCTCATAAAGTTGAATTTTTAGGAATTGAAAAGTCACTTTTCTGAATTAGGTACGTGCACTAGTGAAAAAACTTAATTACATTTCTTTATTCCTTACAATCTCTTAAGTATCTAGGTTTAAGAAGATACCAATTTTGTTTATCTTTCATCCTTTTCTGTCTCATCGCATTTATAAATGTATAAATAACGAAACGGATATCTTCCAAACCTCCATCCATTTAAAAAGACTCCTTTACAATACAGTCTTTATTAAGTTTTTCCACGAGCAGCGCCCGGTTGGATCGAATCGAAACCGGTTTAGTCCGGTATTTACCAGAACACGGAGGACTTTCCACCGGGCGGGTTCCGGACGCGGACTGAAGTCTTCGTATCGAGCCCTTCGGTCTCTTCTGCAAAAAACAAATAAAAGTTTAGCAATAATATCTAAATATTATATAAAAGAAGAAATTGACTGATATATCATTATATCAACGGTCAGCCCAAACCGCTGGGTCTAGAGATGCCATATTTGGCACGTAGGTTCCTTATTATGAGGTCTAGGGGTGCACTAAGAATTTTCCGTAAATCGACCCCCACAGGAATAAACAGGGGGAGTAGCGGAAAACTAATAAGCTTACGAAGTCGCGGACGTTCTCTAGTTATAATGTAATGCATAATTCGGCGGACGAATTTGACAGACGTTTGTATTGACATTTAAAAACCTTACGACTTGGGATAACAAACATATTTACTTGTCTCTTTATTATATTTTTATACATAAAAACAATAATATTTTAATTAAATGGGAGCTTTTATAATCCTTTATTAATTTGGACCCAGATTTTATCTACCAAATCTTATAGAAAAGTTATTAGAGACATTAGATACATTATAATTAATGTGTCGCAATTTGACAACAGATGTCGATAATAATACATCGTTCGATAAAATCATAGAAAAAAAACCTTAATGGTTATTTTGCGTCCCACTGGCCATACCTTTAACATTTTAAATAATAATAATAAATCTGTACTATTGTCCATATCCTTTTCATTTCTAACAGTGCAATAAACATCAACGGAATTTCTGCTCTCTGTTAGTATAACAGATACCTTCTACTTCACTCCTAATGGACTAGTAGGTATATCAATCGCCCAGTTTTTTTCCTAATGGCCTCTAGAAGATCAAGAGATTTATTATTGCCAAATCCAATAAAAAGCTAATAGAGAAGTTACACGCACATATAAAGTGTCGTGAATTTACAACAGATGTCGCTAGTAATCACTAAAATCGTTCGTTTATTTCTTTAAAATCAAAACCTTAATGGTTATTTATAGGCAAATATATAGAGCAATACGCGATAAAATCAGGGGACAATACTCACACAAATTGGTCTAGTCCGAAACTAAGCTCTAGGCTTGTACTTTGGGTATTAGACAACGACCTCGTCCTGAACAATGTTCTTTAGTAAGAACAAATAGATTTTGTACGTTCTGCCCGGTAATTTAAATTATCCATACAAAAATGTCCTTTATAGAGGACATTGGGTAGGAAACGGAAATTGCTAAAAATGCTTGGTCAGGACGAGGACATACTAGATAGAAAAAGAAATACTTAAATGTATCTATAAGATTCGGGAGCAAACACTGATAGGTTGTAATTGTTGTTGGAACATCGAACAAATTAATAAATAAAGGGTCAGATAGTGGTAGGGATCCAAACGGACCATCATTATCTTTTTTACCTATAACCACTATTCATTTCTCCACTGATTAGTAATTCTAAAAGATAATTAATGTGGGTATACTGACTGCTGATGCTGAAAGTAGAGTTCTGCAGGTTCCTGGAGCCCGGCTCGCGCATCTTGCGGCCCGTGGGCGTGGAACAGCCTGAAGATGTCACTGACATGCCTTCCAGGTGCTTGCTCAGCGCTTCTGTTGAGAAGACGTAGTGTTTAGAAAGAGTAGGTTGTCGCTAAGGGTTCTTTAAAGAAAAAATAAGTTTAACGTTGGATTTTTGAATGTCACTCATGATTAGTAACAATGATATAATATAGTAAAAAGAGGTAGATATGTTATACGCACTTCGATAGTGGCACCCTAAAACCAAGCCAATTGGTACACCTTTACTTAGTCTTGCGCCGTCAACGGAACCGTGAACTAGTCTGCAGAGCAACATACACACGTCTCTGTTTCGCTCCCGGAAATTAGCATACCATCCTGCTTTCACTTGTCATTTATGAATTAGTGTGTATTTGAAATATTTACTGATTATATGTGCGTAAGCCGGGCCATTTTTACACGCGGAATACCGTATAGGTAACATTATTAAGTATAATACGGTGTAATAAAATTTAAATTATAATAAAAAATCGACGTCGAGGGATACAATTTTAAAAACTATGCACCATTTATTACTTGCTAGAAAAGTGTTATTTGCTAGGCTTAAGGCGACATCTGTCGGAGGAGGAGTGAAAACTGTTACGTTACCCGGCGTGGGCGTGCCGTTGGTGCGCGGCGCGATGTCGATGTGCAGCGGCGCGGGCGCGGGCGCGGCCGGCAGCTCCCCGCCGAACACGTACGGCGAGTTCGCCAGCGTCTTCAGGAAACGACCGTGCCCTAGGGACATACATTATACATCATTTTATAGAATGAACAGTTTTAGCTAGTGAAGTGATGATGACTGATTTTGTTCATGGCAAAGAGTAAGCAAACCAGCACACAAACCGCCTCAGAAGTGGGATTTTAGCCCCTTTGTCAAGACTGCGATCCTATCAAGAAATGCGTTGCCAACCCTGAAAACTAAGGTAAAATGCCTATGTTATCAATTTCCCCGGTTGTCTTCTCTATACACTAACACATGTGAACACTGCTACTTGGTGGTAGGTTAAAGTATAAGATGATCGTAATGATCCGGACGTACCGTCACGGACTTAAATTGATGAATCACTACGAAACCATGTCGCATAAAACCAATAATACCAATGTAATTGCTATCTCGTCACTTGACGCTGTCATTATGACAAGGTTCTATGGTGGATCAACATTAAGAGTCCTCGACGGTACCCTGCACAAGGCTACCCCCATTAAATACATTTGATTTCAGATGACAAGATCCATTATTGATTATGTTAATTGACTTTTATATTGGAATTTAAATTGGCAACTCACGTGACGGGACAGCAGCTTACACTCTTTGAACAAGATGTTTTTTTTTTTCGGCAGCCGTTTACATTAACATCCATGTTGTCTGGGGCAAGTCAGTACCCTTACCATGAGTTACAATTACCGTACTCGCCAGCGAGTCGAATGCTCGGTCCCTCGCACTCTATAATACTGTGAGGGACAGAGCATTTGACTCGCTAATGAGTACGGTAATTGTAACTCATGGTTAGGGTACAGACCAGTAAGAATTACTATACCTTCAACGACCCGGAGTTGCCCGTCGTCCAGACACACGCGCCCGCCCACGATCACGTACTGCGGGCTTCCCACTACATGCTGGCCCTGGAAAAACCAAGTGTTACACTTAGAAAAGAGCTATCTTAACACAAATTGATATCAAATTGTTGATACTAGCGACATTTTCTACATAGGGTTTATGCATTTGTAAGGAATAAATA
Source organism: Acleris literana (assembly GCA_946894065.1). NCBI lineage: Eukaryota > Metazoa > Arthropoda > Insecta > Lepidoptera > Tortricidae > Acleris > Acleris literana. Next base: position 5,656,239 of record OX335694.1, read on the forward strand.
AAAGTCACATTTTTTGAAGACTTCGCTTACGTTCTAACTCTGTCTAATGTAGAAAAGCAAAAGGTCTGGTTTCAATTTAAAAGGACACTATTTAGAGGTTGCACAAATTGATCACTTATTTGGAGCAGATTTTCAATGTTTATCATTTTCCCAAAAACGACGAATAATAACTAACTTTTCTGTCAACTTATGTCAAACAAATGATATCGACCATCATCACAATTTTTTCCGCCTTTTACGGCTACGGAGAATTGCATAATTATAAAATGCTATATGCCAACTAATTGTGTTATAATTTTGAATTCTTCTTATAGATAAATAAGACCAAGAATTCGAGCAAATTCAATAAAATTAAAAAAGGCAAAGTGTGAAAATTTTTTACCCTTAGCTACAACTTGTGACAAGGAGTCGACAACCATACTAGCAAATGCCTCATTTATAATATTACTAGAGGACGCCCGCGACTTCGTACGCGTAGAATTTCCCGCTACTCCCCCTATTTCTTCCCGTTGGCAGTCGATTTTTCGGAAAATCATTTCTTAGTGCTCATTTACATCATGAAAGGAACCCCTGTACCAAATTTCAAGTTTCTAGGAACAGTAGTTTCGGCTGTGCGTTGATATATAAGTCAGTCAGGTCTGCCTTTTTATATTATACTAGCTTTTGCCCGCGACTTCGTCCGCGTAGAACTCGTTTATCGCAGTTAAGTAAATTAAAAGTTTTAAGTAATTCTATAATTTGACGTCCTCTCTGGCCAGAATGATCTTTCAAACACATATGTAATATTGAGCTCGAAATTTACCGGGACACCAACTTTAACCATGAACTTACGGGAGGGCACTCCCGATACCTCCAAAGAGTTCAGGAACTCCAAGGGTAGGACGTGACTTGCTCTGTGTCTATGACATTGTCTACCAAGTGATACTTTACAACATCGCCTTCTACATGAGACGTATTTTTTTATTTATCTCCCCGACAATTTTGTTTGTCGGTGCTATTATTTCCCTCTCGCACAAACATTCTCTATTCTATATATTGTTTTTTTAGATGGGGGTACATGTTATTTTTTAGATCAGAATTCGCGGTTTAATGTATTCAAATCGTTACTATCTCTCGCCATACGATCTTCGCCATTTTTTAGTAGAGCTGTTGCATATATTGCCCCGACTGTGTATCATGGTGTACTCGTAGTTCCTGGCATATTTGTAGTGAGGTATATTTTTTATATATATACCCATATCGCAGATACCGAAATGCATTTATTTTATCCGCTGGTGTGCCCCTAGTTATCACCGGTAGATGAGAATCTGTCTAAATTCGCCGTCTCAAAGCACCATCCCTCCCATGATAGTTTGGTTGCTCTTAAAATATCCATCATAGTTGAATATTACATATATATTATATTATGAGTCTTAATACTAATTATAATGTAGGTATCTATCATTATAAATGGCGGAACTCCCAAACATCATCCGTGGCCGCTGAAAAAAAAAAGACAATATTCTTCAAACAAATTTACCCAATGCCCATTAATCTAATTCGGGTCCACGGTTAATCCGAGAAAGCCTAACAAACAGACAGACGACAGACATAATTGAATTGCCATTTTGAATTTCTACCTATACTTTCACATCATTTTCGAAATCTGCGTCCTCAAAATCTAAGAAAATGACAATTATGTCCACTTTTTAAAAAAGATCATGGCCTCCATCTTGAATTCTAAAATTGACATAATTTTCATAATCTGCGTCCACAAAATGTAAGAAAATGATACCAATGACGACTTTTTCAATAAATATCATGACGGCCATTTTGAATTCCAAATTTGATATCATTTTCGAAATCTGCATCAACGCAACCTAAGAAAATTACACCCATGATGACTTTTTCAAAAAACACCAAACATCGTCGTTATTCCCTCGGGAACTATAAAATTTTCCGGGATGGGATGTTCTATGTGTTAATCCAGGGTGCTACCTCCATTTAAAATTTCATCCTAATCCATCTTGCCGTTGCAGCGTTAAGGAGTAACTAACTAAAACCCCCTTTTACGCCCTTAGGGGTAGTTTTTTCTAAATCGCTGAAAACAGTATATTTTATTTATAAACAGTAGCCTAAATATCAATTTCCTAATGTAGCCATTTCGATATCTCCCATACAAATTTCTACTCCCCATTTATCGCCTTAGGGGGAGATTTACCAAAATCACTGAAAGATTTTTTTTATGTAGCTTAATCACCAATTACCACGTTTCCAACTAAAAAAAATAACATAAATGACCTAATTGTCATACAAACTACCATCTCAAATCTCACCCCCTTAGGGCTTATTTTCGAGATACAAATTTAATCTAATTCAGTTCCGCGGTTTATCCTTGAATGCATAACAAACAGACAGACGACAGACATAATTACTTTCACGTTTATAATATTAGAATGGATTTTCTTTCTACAGCAATATTATGTATACCTATCGATGTATAGTTTTTTTACCCCTTGAATATTGTTTGAAATGACATTTTAGAATTAAATAACCGACCAATTCGCCGAAAAATTAAATGCCTGTCCGTAATTATTTTCAAGTGATCATAATAACCGCCGTAGAATTAATACGCCGTGAATAGTGAATAGTATTAAAAATAGCGGAAAAAAATGTTAAAATCTGGATATGTCAACGCTGACAACTTCAATCTGACACCGCTTCTTTTGATATAGACTAACAAAACTGAATGTAGGTACAAAGCCTGTCTCATGTTGTCACACTGGATGGCAAAACCATAGGAGAAATAAATTATACAATTGCGCAATTTTGTCAAATAATTACTAATCTTATTCTATATTAGTAATTATTTGCGTCCCCAAAAACTAAGAAAATGTTACCCGTGACAACTTTTTCAAAAAACATCATTGCCGCCAGTTTGAATTCTAAATTTGACATCATTTTCATAATCTGCGTCCCCAAAATGTAAGAAAATTATGCCAATGACGACTTTTTCAATAAACATCATGGCGGCCATTTTGAATCCCAAATTTGATATCATTTTCGAAATCTGCGTCAACGCAACCTAAGAAAACGACACCCATGATGACTTTTTCAAAAAACACCAAAGATATTGTCGTTATTCCCTCGGGAACCTTTAAATTTTCCGGGATGGGATTTTCCTATGTGTTAATCCAGGGTATAAGCTATCTCCATTCTAAATTTCATCCAAATCCATCCAGCACCATTGCAGCGTGAAGGAGGAACAAACTTAAACTCCCTTTTACCCCTTTAGTTTTTTCTAAATCGCTGAAAGAAGTATTTTTTATTTATAAACAGTGGCCTAAATACCAATTTCCAAATTTCTTATTTTAAAAATAACTAATCTCCTATACAAATTTCTACCCCCTATATTAACCCTTTAGGGGATGAATTTCCAAAAATCCTTTCTTAGTGTACCCTTAGGGTACCCAAGGAATATTCCCTTCAAATTTCAAGTCCCTAGGTCCAGCGGTTTAGGCTGTGCGTTGATCGATCAGTCAGTCAGTTTTTCCCCTTTCCATCCCTTCGGGGATGAAATTATCAAAAACGCTGAAACACGTATAAATTAGTTTTAAATTTTCAACCTAAACTCAAAATTTGAATAGTCTAACTTAAACTAAAACTGACGGACTTTCATACAAATTTTCATCTCGTTAGGGGTGGAATTGCCAAAAATCCTTCCTTAGTGGATCTTTACACTATATAAGGTATCTATGTGGAAAATGTCAAGTCTCTAGGTCCTAAGGTTTGGGCTGTGCGTTGATATATCAACAATCCGTTTTACCCCTTTTCATCCCTTCGGGGTTGAAATTATCATAAACGCTGAGACACGTATAAGTTATAATTCAATCGCCAACCTAAATGCAAAATTTGAAGCGTCTAACTTCTAAACTGACGGACTTTCATACAAATGTTTTTCCCCTATTTTACCCCCTTAGGGGTGGAATTTCCAAAAATCCTTCCTTAGTGGATCTCTACACTATATAAGGTATCTATGTGCAAAATTTCAAGTCTCTAGGTCCAGCGGTCTGGGCTGTGCGTTGATATATCAACAATCAGCTTAGCATTTTATATAATAGAAGAAGATAGATTAACGTTGTGTAGTACATGATAAAATGTGCTTACCGGTTAATTCCTTAACAAATTGAAAACTGAGTTGTCAAAGGAATCTAGAATCATCTTCCTCACCTCGAAAATGTTGAAGTCGACGGCATGGTTGTGCTGCGCGGCCGTGATGGTGCGCTCGAGGCGCGGGTCCCACACCAGCACGTCGGCGTCGCTGCCCGGCGCCACGCGGCCCTTGTCGGGGTACAGGTTGAAGATGCGCGCCGCCGTCGTGCTCGTCACCGCCACGAAGCGGCACGGGTCCATCACGCCTGACAACATCTCATAATAACTATCTGTCACCTCATTGTTTTAAATATACAGCTTTATAAAGGTGTTTGACACCCTTTGGGTAATAAACTACGAACGAACCCTTGGTAAGTTTGCAGTTTGCATAATTAATTAAGATGGTAAACATTAAACTGAGTTAATGATAAAGTCTTAACAAACAAACTACATCATTTTGTCAAAGTCATTCTGTAGGTATTGATCGGACTATTAGCCGACCAACACCCTTTCTAGATAAATCTTGTTTCCTTAAAAACAGACGTCTATTATCAATCAAATGTTAACCCCGCTAAGGAAATGCCTAGTGAACGCCGGGGGAACAAACGATTGTGCGATCTAAGGTACAGCTAACGCCATCTAGGGAACGCGTTGGTACTAAACATTTTTGGTTGCTTCTTTAGGATTCCGTACCCGAATTATAATAAGGTCAATAAATAGAATTAACTTAAATAAAAGTATGTAATAGTTTAGTTTAAGTAACAATTATTAAAATTAAATTAAAAATAATGACTAGGAGAACAACACGTCGAGGTATCTCCGTCAAAATTAAATTATTTTAGTTATGGGCCAGTTATGGCAACTGGCCCATAACTAAAATAATTAACTGAATTATAACACGTCCTTGCAAACGAGACCAAAGGGGGTAATTATGACATAGCTATGCAGTTCATTTAACGCTGAGCGTAAAGGACAGAACTTATAACTGATATAGCTCTGTCCTTTTCTCTCAGCGTAAACTGAACTGAATAGCTATGTCATAATAAACCCCCCCCCCCCCCCCCCAAAACCCACAAACAGTGCAAAGACAACCAATAGAGACGAACTGCGCTTTCGTGGACATCTGTGACGCCTGTGGAATGGCCTAAAAAGAGATGATGGAATGTGTATGACACATTGACTACTGAAATGATGTCAAATAGGGATGTGTGAAATAACAGAAATCAATCATTAAAAAACCGGACTGTTACTAACCAAGTTTAAATCGTTTAAATCCTAAATGATCATTCAAAATTAAATGATGAAAAAACCTAAAGATGATTTTTAAATACCTATTCAACGACAACTTACTTCTACTACTTACTTGTCATAATTCGTAGACATTTTTTTTCTTTTTTGCTATATGGCGTCTGGATGCCCCCATATTGAATTTTGATTACTGTCATATCTTTAGCGATACTCACAAATAAAGATAAACCGATTGCTCGATCGAAATCGGTCCACGAGTTTAGTTTCTAGTGCGCCACAAAGGAACAAACATACATACATACAAATATAATATATAGGCTGATAGACACATTACTCTCGCGCTAGGGTAAAAAGATGATCAGGGATAGTATACCAGTGTTAACCGCCTTCTGCCACAGGATGCTCATGCGGTCCTCGACGCCGTTGACGCCGTTGGGGATCTTGGCGAAGTTGCCCTTCCCAAGCTCCTTGTCCTTTTCATGGAACGTGCAGTTGTCGCTGCCGATCAGCTGCAGGTGGTCGCTGGAACACGATACATTATATTAAATGCTTGGCCTATACCTACACGAAACTTAGTCGGGTCATACACAGATTTAGGTTACCGTCAATTATCAAACATGTGTAAGGGTTTGAGGTGTAAGAATGATGAATTTTTTGCTTATGTTTTGCAACAGGCCACTAGATGGCGCTTGTAATCTGCATTGGTGTTTCAAAGGTACCTACAATTTCCATCCAAGTAATATCATGTTATGTTTGCAATTAATTTTAGATGTTACCTTTTATTGATCTGGCTTTCGAATTATCAAATTGATTCTTTTGTTAACGTTTTACGACAGGCCACTAGATGGCGGTAGTAACATCTGAAATAGTGCGTTCCAAAGCTAACTAGCTATTTTTAAGTCATTTCATTTTTATATTATATATTTTTACGTGTCAGGATTTCGGATGTGAGAAAAAAAAAGTTGTAATCGCGTTTAAAGGCCGAGCCACACCGGTTGCGTGACGTGTACGTGCACGTGCGCGTTAGCTTTACACTGCGTTGTATAGTGACATGTCGTAATGAGAATTCATACTATACAACGCAGTGGAATGCGAACGCGCACGTGCATGTGCACGTCACGCAAGCGGTGTGGCTGGGACTTTAAAGTCAATATAAGATACAATATAAGGGTCTGTTGATGGAGGATTCTTCCCGTAATGGCGTTATACTAGCGCAGCCTAGTCAGGCAGGGGCCTTAAAATCCATATACTATCATTCCCTTTTTTTGTCTCCATTTTATGCTGTTTTAAAATCCATTGAGGATTGTATTAATTTTTTTACTCTAAGGGATGGTGTGGTGTGGTACTCACTCGGCGAGCGCCTCGACGACGGCCTGCGGCGTGGAGGGGTCGGGCCGCAGCGGCGGGGACAGCACGTGCGCCGCCGCGTGCCGGAAGCACGCGTTGCGGTAGTGGGACCCTGCACGCACCAAACAATACAACATTTGACGAGGGTGAGGGTCGCGGGAAGCCGATGCCAGTAGCACAAAACCGACCGTCGTACAGATCCTTGGGGAAGCCCTATGTCCAGTAGGACGTCTTTCGGCTGATATGATGATGATGACAAGGGAATTAGCTTAGTTGGTAGTGACGCTGCCAACGAAGCTAGCAGTTCAAAGTAGGGGTAAATATTTGTATGATGAGTTTGTTTTTGTTCTTGATTTTGGTTTTATATTTATTTAAGTGGGTATATTTTTCTCTTAGTATGTTTATAGTTTCCAAGTTTGGGACTAGGTCATTTGCGTGAGATTGTTCCCTGATATTTAATTATCTTATTAATATTATTAATGAGAAATTTTGGATGTTTGAATGTTTGTTACTCAATCACACCAGAATGGCTGAACAGATCTGGATGTAATTTGACACAGAGATAGATTATAAATTGGAATAGCACATAGGCTACATTTTATCCCCAAAAGTTAGACAGTTCCCGAGGGAATAACGATAATCGAAAACTACGCGGACGATGTCGGGTAGAAGCTAGTTTAGTAATATAATATATCGTTGTCCCTTTTACTATCAGGAACTTGGCATATTGAGACAGCTCAAGATAGAAAATGAAACATTTCATGAATGATGAACAATCGTCTTCCTTTTAAATCAAATTTGTCTCACAAACATACAAGAGAAATTATCTTACAACTAGCTTTTGCCTACGACTCCAACGCGTACAAACAGTTTATCGCTGTGCTGTACAAATTTACGCTGGTCGGTTAAGGCGATGGACCGTTAAAGACGGAACAAACAAACAAACACACTTTCCAATTTATAATACTAGTAAAGATAGTGTAATACTAGATAACTTTATGAAAAAAATAATGTTTAGACGAACTCTAGACTCTTTAAATATGAATATGACTTACCATCAGTCCCGACGGTAGCGGCCAACGTTTCCCCGTACAGCGGTTGGCGCTGCCTCGTCCGCGCTTGCTGCAAAGCGCGAATCGCGCTTTTGGACATCATGTGCACTATGTACAAGGGAGAGTTGGCCTGGAAAGACACACAGTGAATTAGATAACTTAAAATTAAAAAACAAGTTAGATTGATAACGGTAAGCATTCTAAAGTAACGTGTTGTAAGAGCCTAGTTTGATATTGTAAGTGTCAGAAACAGTTAACGTGTTTTTTTACAGCTTCGAAGACGCATATTATAACATGCTTAAATGTTTAATTGTTTTAAAATTCAGTCAATGACAAACGTTACTAGTCGGCAGCCACTAGATGTCGCTGCTAACCCAGTAAGTGCTAGTCACTGTACCGCTAAATAAATGTACTTTTTCTCTTTTGTCGCTCACTGCATTCCTCTTATTGTGGACTGATTAAAGAGCGACGTATCGCTTTCCAAAATAGGGTTTGATGTGCACAGTACACAGTAGATTTGGAAAAAAGTTTGATCATATTGCCAATTTTCTTTCCAACTGCGCCCTCACTTATGATAAAACATTTGGAATGTATGAAATAATATAAGTTAAATATTTGAATATACATTTTTACTTTCATTCGGCCCCATACAAGAAAAGGCTATTTAACTGGTACTCGGACCTAGACTAAAAGTATTGATTGAAAACAATGCTATTTCGAAGCTGTGAAAAATCCATGTCATTTTTGCTAAAGAGGTCGAGCGCTTGTTGCGCTAGTTGCACGCGAGATGGCGCTGTACCTGGTTGGCGATGACGCAGGCGCGGTTGACGGCCTCCCCCTCCACCTCCTCGTCCCGCGAGCGCTCGTGCCCCTCGGGCCCCGACACCCCCGCGGCCAATAGCTTCTCCGTGTTACGGGCTATTATTTGCCCGTTTTCTGCGTGCACCTGAAAATATAATTAAATATGTAAATAAATATCTTGCACGTATAATTTTTCTTGCTTGAAGTCTAGGTAGGTAGGTAGCAATGGTTGAATGCTTATAATACTCTGAAACAATAAAAACGAGTATATCATATTGCGATTGTTTGTTTACATTATGTTTGAATGACGTTTGTCTATTATGACTTTGAAAACAGATCACAGACAATAAAAAATTGTCTTTCTAAATAACTCCGCCATTTTGTCATAGTACTGAGGTGAGATGAGGTGAGGTAGTGGTGAGGTTACTGTTATTTAATAAATTCTTTTAAATATGTAATACACTTTTAATCATGAAATACTTCAATTTAGATCCTTAGAAAAGGCTATTCTTTCGAATAAATGTAAAAAATGTAAAAGTAAGCAGTTATTTTTTTGGAGTATCCCAATTCAAGTAGTACATTAAGAAAAGATACGAGCACTTTTACACGTCAAAATCTACCAGCGCTTCCCAAGATGAGACCACTGCTCTACTCAAATAATTTTGTGCGAATTTGACTGCTAGTATTCTGATGTGAAAAAAAACAAATATAGAGATGTAAAGTACAACAAACACAACTGGATGATCGCCATTGCAATAAAACCTAAACTGGTGGCGCCATCTTGCGGATACGGTGTCAGTTACTTTCATCATTATGAGTACAGGAAGCGCCATCTATTATAAAATTGATGTAAAATTGAGTATGAGGTGCGGTTTCATCGCTAGGGGATTCGATATATTGACTGTGTTAGGAAAATTTTGTAATATTTACCATTTCATAAAATATCTTGTATAAATAAGTGTTATAAGTTGTGTAAAGTGTAAATGTCACATTGTAAATTTATTGTTGGATTTATCGTTGGTTTAGTCTCTATATACGTCAACGGAATAATAAATTAGAAATTTACACAGTAGGTTTCCATTAAAAGAGACAGTGAACACAACAACATAATTATTATATTTATTGTAAAATTGCTATTCCAACATAAAACATTTAATATAGATAAAATAAAAAGTGAAACACCTACTTGCGGCAAAGCCTTTAGCTCCGCGCACGCCTCAATGGCGCAATAGAGGTCATAGTCGTTCAGCATCCAGGCATCCTTATACGCCATGAACATCTTGAAGGAATTGATCCCGTAGTCTTCGGAGACCAGCTTCTCCATGTCCTTGCGCACGGAGGGAGACCACCACGTCACTCCCACGTGCAGGGCATAGTCACAGCACACCTGGAAGACAAAACAGTCGATCATAATAGAAATGATTACTCAGAAACGAGCACTTTATACTTCAAGAATCAAATACCTTATATTAAACAATTCTGCCTAAAGTCCATATCAACAAATTTGTGATATTTACTTAGTAAACGCTTTTATAACCTCAAAATGCATCGTTTTTGGCTAAAACGGCCGTTTTCTGGTGAATAAAGCAACTAGAGACCACATTTTGCACACCATTTTCCTGATTTTACGTCATGGATGTTTTTTGTTAATGACAAAATTGTATTTTTAGGCGAAATGGCAGCATTTTGAGGTTATAAAAGTGTTTACTAAATAAGACTAGTTAGATGGTATGGAGTATAGAAAGCTGTCTTGGGTGTGATTCCCGGCAAAGACAAATATTTCACATATGATCAATTCTTTATTGGACATCACAAAATTGAGTATGGTGACATACAAATGCAGCGATGGTCAATATTTGTGTGGTGAGCATTTGTTCCTGAGTCTTGGATGTTTTCTACGTATTTAACATTTAATCTTTAATATAAGTGTGTTTATCGTCGTCTAGTACCTGTAGTTCAGTCAGCATCATAAATAAGTGATCATTTTTGTACCTTGTCACTTTAACGTCGTGTTTGAAATGTCATACAAAATTGTGAAATGATTGAAAGCGACAAGGTACATAAATGATCACTTATTTATGCTGTTGACTGTAAAAAAAGGCTAACTAGATTGTTAAAATACATAAATATTTTAAATATGACGTTTTTAGTTTAGAACAGAAGTTTCATAAGTTAATATACTCGTGACAAGGTGATCGCATTAAATTATATTTATTTTCTAAACAATTAATAAGGTGACTTTTCTTGTTATCGGAACAGAGCAGTAATTGGCGCAATATACTATTAATTAAAATAATCTCCACAGTCATGTATTATTATTTTATCATGCCCATAACCTATTCCGGAAAAAATAGTTTCAGTTGCTATGTACAAATAATGAAACGTTTTAGTATCATTATAATAATCTGTTATTATGTCCCACTGCTGGACCTACGCCTCTATCCAGACTTTGACAACTTTCTGTCTGTTGCAGACTCCGTGTGTCTTCTTTAGTCTTTTAAGAAATATACTTTAGTAGAAAAATACCTTTTAATTTGGTTTTTTGTAATCGTACCAGATATTGCCTATCACTTTGCCATCATGGAAATATTTCTCTTGGGATCAAATTTATTTATCCTGATGAGATCATTCATTAAGCCGAAGAAACAACAGAGACTGATCAACAAAGTTGCCTTAAATGTTAGTTTCTTTTCGTACCTTACTATCAGCTTTCTCTCTCCAATTGCTGTACGCTTCAAGAAGCGATTGTCCCTTTTCCGGCAACACAAAGTCAACTGCAAACCAAAAACATTGGATACTGGTCATTATTTGTCCAATAGTTTCAAATCTTAGAATATGGAAAAATACTATTATGGTACAGTATGTAGATGCTTTAATGGGAATCATGGGCTTCTCAGTCCCTCTCACATATTCTCACATGTATCCGATACTTAAATAGATACCCAGCTTTAAACTAACACATAAGACTTCTTATTTATAAACGCAAAATAACTAAAGTGTGCTTAAAGTGTGTTTTGTCCTTATCTTTCAATGTGATATTTGAGTTCTACAGAAAGTGAGAAAGAACACTTTAACTAAAAATGGCTGCATTTGGTTGAACTTTAAAGCCGGACTTAATCGCGAAATAAAATATAACATTGACCTGGACGTTTCGACTACGTGAGACATCGAGGTAAACATATATTTTTTCGCTTTCTGTCAGATTCAAATGCCACAATGAGAGATAAGGCCAAAGCAAATTTTAAGCACACTTGTGCTATTGTACGTTTATAAATAAAAGGGTTCATATTTAACAGACTACTTGGGACATCCATTGCATCACTTCAAACTCCAATTACGTGTGCATCGCTTTTCTGCCGTAATACCAGAGAAGGTGGCTAACGGCACAATAATAGAATAAGCATCTTAAATTTCATGTGGTTACCAAATAAGATCGAAGTGGGTCGATCCCGCCGCGATTAGGTCCGAGTTGATTCCGTCATGGCATTGCTAGTGTCTGATACTCACTGACAGTGGTGGTACCGCCCGCGACGGCAGCGCGCGTGCCCTTGTAGAAGTCGTCGGCAGTCTTGGCGCCCATCATCTCCAGCTCGAAGTGGGTGTGGGGGTCGATCCCGCCGGGCATCACGAGCTTGCCCGTCGCGTCGATGGTGCGGGTACCGCCTGGGATGATGAGGTTGCGGCCGACTTGTCTGAAAACAAGAGATATTTGTTTAATTATTAGCAATAACCATTACCTCTATACTGACGTATACTTCTACTTGAAAATAAACGTACGATTCATAGCCCTTGACATGGCTGACACTCGTTAATAAGGCATTGTTACGGTCCTACAGTTTATGTACGTAACCTACTTACATAATATGCTAAAGTTATTGACATAAGTGACATTACATTTTTCACTCGTGGTAATAATCATAAGTAGAATAATAAGATTACTTATAAGTATAATACAATACAATATAAATATGCTTTATTGAACAACATATACAACAGCACGAGAAGCGCTAAGAAGTAAGTATTGTAGATTCGCCTATTCTGCTATTCTTATCATAGCTATCATGTTTCAAAACTACACCAAAAATGTCTAAGAATGAGAAATATTCCTACATTTTTGATTATTTTCATGGTAAGTTTCTTGCCATGCCACGTCATGGTTGTCAGCATAGACAGACGGACGGACACTACGGACAGTATGTACGGCATAGTAGTAGGGTCCTCGGTAGACACCCTTGGGGTACGAAACTACGAAACCCTATACTCCTATAGGTTACTAATATTAAGACGCTAATATTAAACACAATGCATGATTAGGTCTTAACTAATTACTCCATTCACTCCATTTGTCTAAGTAATTCTGTAGGTGTTGACCGGACTATTAGCCGACCAACACCCTTTCTAGATAAATCTTGTTTCCTTAAAAACAGACGTCATGAATCAATCAAATATTTGCTGCGCTAAGGAAATGCCTAGTGAACGCCGGGGGATCAAACGCTTGTGCGATCTAAGATACAGCTAACGCCATCTAGGGAGCGCTTTGGTACTAAACTTTTTTGTCATTGATTTGCCTCCTACGGCCCAGCATACAACGAAAGGGGGGCATTGGGTAAATTTGTTTGAAGAATATTGTCTTTTTTTTTTTCAGCGGCCACGGATGATTTTTACTTATTTATTTAGAGGACTTATTCAAATCGGAATCGGAAATCGGAGAAATACTGGAAAAGGGCCGTATCTTAAGTACCCGAAACCGACGTGCATGCATGACTCGATGTATGAATGTGGAAGAAGCGAAAGAGATTTGTCAGGATCGTAGCAGGTGGAAAGAAGTGGTCTCTGCCTACCCCTCTGGGAAACAGGCGTGATTTAATGTATGTATGTATGTATGTATTTAGAGGACCTCTAAATACACATAGATATATATAATTTATGGCGTTAAATAATATCGGAGCGGAGATTTTAAAGATTTAAGTTTTCAGTTTTTAGTACAAAAGTACGCCCAGGTATGAATATTAAAATATTTCGGCTCCGATGCATTTAAGAGTATTACATTACATAACAAAATATGTTTATTTTTACTAATTCTTTCATAATTTACCACTTTTACGAATGGCCGCTCACATTGAAAATGTATGAATTTTACAAATGACAACACTTTTACCCAAACCCCTTTGTCAATGGAATATGAATCTATTACGAATGACATAAAGTAAGTTTTCCAATTTCATCTTATGTCATAAAAACAAAATAAATTACACTTTACTTTCTTTGCACTAGATCTTTATTTAAATGGCCGTATTTTGTACTAGTTTTAGTACAAGGAACTTAGAAGGATAAGGCGTTGGAATCTTGTATTTTAACATTTTTAGGTTTGAAATTTAAATAAAAATTAAAATATTTATTTGAGAATGAGAATGATTAACTATTATGATATTTTAATTTTGAACATGGTAAGAATTTTAAAATGCTATAAAGCTTATCGTTATCATCAGGGCCCGTATTATGTTCACCTTTATCGCGGTGGATAAAGCATCCATCACTCTCGCACTTACATACTGGTCAGAAAGTGATAGATATTTTATCCACGTTTATCGACATCGATAAACACGACCGTAATAGGCCCGCATGCCCGCAGATCTATAATTCTATACTAATATTATGAAGTGGCAAAATATTTTGTTTTTTGTACGTTGGGGTTAATCTTTGGAAATACTGAACCGAATTAGAAAATCTTTCACTAATATTAAGCTTCATTATCCCTGACTAATATAGGCTACTTTTTATTGTTTAAACTTTAACCGCTGATTGTTTTTGAGGTTCCGTTCCTAATGGGGAAAAATGGAACCCTATCACTAAGACTTCACTGTCCGTCTGTCTGTCTGTCACCAGGCTGTATCTCATGAACCGTGATAGCTAGACAGTTGAAATTTTCACAGATGATGTAAGTATTACAACAAATACTAAAAACAGAATAAAATTAAAATTAAATTGGGGCTCCCATACAACAAACGTCTACTTGAAATATTCACAGAATATTTACTTATATGTTCACTTTAAAAATATATTTTTTTTAATATATTTAACGGAACCTTTTTTTTTTAATAGCACTTGGCCGGTTTTTTACTAAAAATATTATTTCATCATCACGACAGAAATAATGCGACTATTTCAGGGTTGCCGCACCCTGTCCTAATTAACGCACCCATTACATGTTCACTATAACCACCTCATTAGTGAAGTGACATTTGATACGGAGGTGTGAACTTATCACTTAAAATTATGAGTTTGTAATACTTTGAGTACACTAGTGTTTATATTTGACAACTTGCGATCCGCCCTCGCTTCGCTCAGGTTTAAACAAATAAAAGCCTGTATTAGTCATGTATCTACCAAAGAAAGATTTTTTAAATAGGTTCGGTTTCTGAGATTACCCTAAACATACAAACAAACAAACATACACTTTAGCTTCTTTATAATCACAAAAAACAACAAATTTAAATTTATTTGTTTGTCAGACTACAATGGAAATGTGAATGTGACTTTGTATGTCTGTCTGTCTGTTTTTTACGCTTTAACAGTTAAACTGCTAAACCGATTTCGATGTAAAGGCATAGAGGTAGCTTAAACCCCAAGGAAGAACATAGTCAACTTTTTAACCGCGAGTAGAAAAAAAAAACGCGGACGCAGTTGCTGGGAACGCTGGTATGATATATTATACTAGCTTCTGCCCGCGACTTCGTCCCCGTGGAATAGTTACTTTGGGCTAACACTAACTTTAACTACTAACTTTTAGCGTGATGATATATAGCCTATAGCCTTCCTCGATTAATGGGCTATCTAACACTGAAAGAATTTTTCAAATCGGACCACTAGTTTCTGAGAGTAGCGCGTTCAAGCAAACAAGCTCTTCAGCGTTATAATATTAGTACCTATAGATAAATAGAAGCGTGTATGGATTAAGTATTTAAATTAAATGAACGTAATACTTTGTTAGTTTCTTCCGAAAGTAAAAAATACACGTAAACACACAAACACAAACGAAAGTACACCAACATACTCAAATACCAGACTTAAAAGAGATGCATAGGCGAACTTTTTAGTGAAATGAAAGCTTTTAAAAGTGTTAACTGTTTAAAAAAACACTACGTCGCATTTAAACTTCGTGAGAAATACTAACTTCTACTTTCGCTCAAACATACTTTTGTTTATTCACTTAATTATTATTCAAATCTACTTAAGTTCGCACGTACTATATCTGGTTTCTTTTATCGAACACAATTCATTTTGAACCTTAACCTTGCATTAATGAAGTTTATTATCACATTCCAACACTTGATTAATTCTAAAATGGCATAAATCACACTTGAAAATTACTTTTACTGAGACCTTTAATCACAAGTGTCAAGATGTAAAATCGAATCTAATTTAGAGTTGATATTTTTCACTTTTGGACGTTGACCAATTCTTTGTTAACTATTTTATGTTTTATTACTATAAGTATTAGGTTGTTAATTGTATATCAGTGGTATGAATATAGATTATATAACGATCAGCGACATGTTTGTTGTTTGTAAACATTCAGAATCGAACCGTTGGCATAGTAGACAAGACTACAGTGGAGCTATTTTTTATTTCTTTATAACATTTTTAAACAACTAATGAATGACAATGAAAACATAATATTTTATTCGTCACTTGATTCTTGTACTGTCGCCATTAAAGTTCAAATTGGAGCATGCAAATTGCTCAAAAATACCTTAAGTTTCCTATGTTTAGAAGTTCTAGAACTCGACTGTATTCATTTTTTTAATCTTAACTACTAAGAGTCACTACTCCATTTTGTTTATTAGTACCTAAAACAGTGACGTGCGTGACTGAGTGACAGACAAGACAACGCACAGCCTAAGCCGCTGGACTTTAGGGACTTGATATTTGGAGGGAGTCCCTTGGGTACCCTAGGGGTGCACTAAGAAATAATTTTCCGAATATCGCGACCCACAACGGGAAGAAATAGGGGAGTAGTGGGAAACCAATTTTACACGTACGTACTATCGCGATCGTTAATTTGTGACCCATTTCAAGAAAAATAGGCTTGAAGTCGTCAATGTCATTAGAGATGCCAAATCATTTGTAACTTATAGGAGACTCAACCTTATTGTTGTAGAATGTTAGAATGACTTTGGACCTAAGGTGGGTCCCAAATTTAAGTTCGTGACTGTACGTAGATGGTCGCGGGGTCTAGTAGTTGATATTTTGTTAGAATAGAACAACTCTTATTTACTTGACAGTAGAGTCGATCGGTCGATAAGGTTTCGAAAGAAGGCGTAAAACAAAGTAGGTACTTAGAACAGAGGCCCGTTTCTGAAAGAACTGCAATAAACGGAAATACGCACCAAGCGCAAGCTACAGAAAAATGCAAGATAGTAGTAAAATATTAGTTTTTTATTGTTTCCTCTATTTTGTAATTTAGTATAATGTCTAGTGTTTGCCAGAAAAAATCTCACTCGCCCAAACTGGAAGAGATCTCTTAATTAAAGGGATAATTTCGACTTTGTACTACTTTTATTTCTGTAATTTTAATATTCGTACAACAAAGTAAGTAGTAGTAGTAAGTTGTTTTAGTACAATAAAGTGTTTACATACACACATAAAATGCCAGTAGTATAATATGTAGACTCTGCTGTGCCCTTGCTCATATCGACTTAACCTGTTCGCGATGGCGCGAGAAATGCATCTCTAGTTACACAGCACTTACGATTTCGCCGAGATTGCAGTGTCATTTTGCTTTCGAAAAACTGTACTTTCGAAGGTAATTAGGACCAGAATATGCTTTCTTTTTAAAAAGGTTGTTTTTGCATGTTAAACATGTAAATTATAACGATATGTTAAGAGTTTTGGTTGAATTGCCGTGAGACTGAATTAATGCTAATCACTAAATAGTACAAAACAAAGTCGCTGCCCGCTGTCTGTCCCTATGTATGCTTAGATCTTTAAAACTACGCAACGGATTTTGATGCGGTTTTTTTAATAGATAGAGTGATTCAAGAGGAAGGTTTTTATGTATAATACATTCTGGATATGTACGGGTATTACAGAAAACTGGCATAAACCGAAGCGAAGCGAGGGCGGGTCAGTAGTCATTTATAAGCGTTGTTGATGACTGTTTAAATCCCATATCTCCGGGTTACCCCACTAAACTGATTACCAATTCAATAAACAACTTTTCAATGTTTTGCTGTTTGTTGACTTCCCATATTTCTGGGTCTAATTTAAATCGGTTTAGCTTTAGCAGTTTAGGGGAAGAAACAAAACAAACAGATGGATGTTTTGCAAATTTTTTGACAGTGTCAATATGTACAGGGGTGTGATTCTCTCAAAAACGCGGTCGGACGAACCAAAGAGTGAATGTCGCAGCAGCGAGTTTAAGTAGTCCCGCCAGAGCAAACAAAACACATTTTAGAGCGTGCATTCTCAATTAGGCAGCCTTACCCGTTCGATCTTATCGACAGAAGCTATGCTGCCAATTGAAAATGCACGCGCTAAAATGTGCATTGTTCGCTCTGACGGGACTTCTTAAGGGCGCTGCATACGTAGCGTGATTTTACTCGAACGGAACAAGACGGAGATTTTTTTCATATATTGTTTCATAGAAAATGTATCTGAACATACATACGCAATGATTACACGGACGGCACGGGAAAAGCAAAAATGTATGCAACCACGTCCCGTCCCCGTCCCGTCCACGTCCTGATCACGTTATGTATGCAGCGTCCTTTAAACTCGCCGCTGCGACATTCACTCATTCGTTCGTCCGACCGCGTTTTTGAGAGAATCACACAAAGGTCGGTTCACAAGAGCTGGCACGAATGGATCGAATGAGTGAACGAGAGTATACAAGTGTGTAAAATAATAACAGGTTTTCGGTTTGAAATTCGAACATCGGTTCAAAGGACGGCGCTCACACAGTGACAGGTGACATTACTTTTGTTCATTCCATTCGTGCCAGCTTTAGTGAATCTACTTGTACAGTCGGTCTCTTAAGTGCCACTAGGGTTGCCACCTGTACTTTATTATAAAGTATTGTACTCTATTTTAGCTTCCCGTACCTACGTTATATTTTACGCTACACATAAAGTACATTCGGTTTTTAATGGTCTTTTTTTTCTAATAATCAATAAATTTAAACGAAATTGTAGCTGAACGTAACCGTCATAAACCCTCGACAAAAACTTTGTTTTGCCATGTTTGAACGCGATTGATACTTTAATTGTTGCCAAATACGCTGTTAGAATAAGCACAGTCTGATGAGTGATAACTAAACTTGATAAGAAATATGTACTTAAAAATTAATAAAAAAAAATACTTTACATTTATGCTGCGTACTTTATTTTTATTGCTCTAGTAATACTTTATTCTGTTAAAAAAAGGTGGCAACCCTAAGTGCCACCCTAGGCCACATCAGTAACGGCGATATGGGATAACATAATTAGAATTATGATGATTCGTTATTCCACAGAAATAAATTGATCAATTGATAGAAATCCCAATCAGTATGTAAAAACAGAAAAAGGTCGGTTACTATGATGAGTTTTTCAATTTGAATCGTCAAGTTTAGTTACGTTTCTGTTAGGAAAAGATCTTCTCATAAAGGTTTATTTACGTTCCCAAAGGGCTCACCTACTTGACTTGCCAAGGCTTTCAAGCCATCCCACACTGTCCACAAGTGGCCTCCACCCACATGTTTACTATTGCGAAGATATTCTAACGATTGATCATGGAAAGCGACATCGTTGCATTAACTATATTTCTAAAGCACAATCATTGACCATACAAATTGATCCTTTTAAAAATCATTACAGAGCAGGTAAATAACTAACAAAAATGATTTTTACTATTAACTAACTTTTTAATATTGATTGTTAGTCTACAGAACAATTATATTCATTAAATTTTAATTAAATAACTAACGATTTAAACGCGAAGATAACCGTAACTAATGCAGCGATAAATTATATTTCAAACAAAACGCAAAAACGCGAGTCACACTTCAGGTAGAGCATTTTTTAGGTTAACATTGAGAACCAGAGTTCCTGACTACTATTAAGAACGGCCGCGAAATGGAGCCCTTGGTATGGAATGTGTTACACCCATAAGTTCAAAGATTTGGCGGGTTTGGAACTATACCTTATGCTATGCTATTCAGTATTCATTTAGACGCGAAAAACGGGTTCAATGGTAGAGATGATCCTTGGAGAAGGCATAGTAGACTTTGATATGTACAGTCACAACACGGGAATGTTAAGCCACTTGCTACTCTTCGTAATTTAGCCGAGTAATACATACTGGATACAAGAGAATAACCGACTAAACTAGGTTTGCATTACACGGCCAAAATACGAACTGTGGCAAGTGGGTCAACCATCCCGTGTGGTGACTGTACAAGCTGATTTGATCGTTGTTGTTTGATGATGCTAATGTTGATTCTGATTAAGATACTTAGATAGATAGATACGTATCATCATTTTTCAATATTTTTGTAACAAACTTTACTATTTTTACACATTTCTGGTGCCGAACTAACCCAGCAGTTTGATATGGCAACGATACTGACCCTTTCATCCTGCATTTTATTCAGCAGTACAGCACGAATTTTTGAAAATAAAAAACCGCTTATAATGTTTTTTGAATTTGACCAGTTTCTTCTGTCAGTCACTACCAATTTTAAAAGAAGAACGACGACATTCGAAATTCAAACTTGACCAGTGGCTTCACTCACTGCCAATTTTAAAAAAGAACGGCATTATTCCAAATACATACTGAATTCAAATCGAGAACGTGTTGATTTGGATGCGTGGCGCGCCGGAAGCGCTAATGCGGTAACAAGCTAGCATCCGCAGCAGCGCCATATTGGGCGGCAGACTGGCAGAATGCAGAGGTCTTGTTTGTTTTTAAATTAGTTGTCAATGGACTGGATGAATGATTTATAGTAACATTTAAATAAGAGACGGCGGGATGAGTTAGACACGTTTATTTTTAAAAAGAAACAGAGACCTGAAGGAACATGGAGATGGGTTCCCTAGTAAGATACTTCGTTATTCTATTAAAAGTATACGTGATTAAAACTCAAAAATTCATACAAAGTTTCACATTTATAATAACTGGTATCAATATCATACTACAATAACTACTTATGTCCATAATCAAAGAAAGCGAGTCCCTTTGAATATTAAACTTTCATAATTAGACAAAATCTGTAAAAAAATACGAGGCGAATAAATAATATTATATATTTTAGAAGATTTGACGCCGCTAGCGTTACAATAAATAATATAATCTAAGCCAAGTAGGTAAACCGATGCGTCAGAGTTAGGCACCGGTACGGTTTCACACCAACGTGTAAGAAACGGAAAATGTTCTAAATAAACGTTACTTTTGTACCGCTAGGACGTATTTGCAAATACCGCTATTGTTTTGTAAACTTCAAAATATTCATTCATAAGTTCACTTTGAAACAGGTATCTGGTTTAATATGTAATATTTTTTAATAATAGGAGGATGCCAGAGATTTCGTACGCGTAGAATTAGACTCCCGCTTCTTCCCCTATTTCTTCACGTTGGGGGACGTTTTTGGAAGGAAAAATACTAAGTGCACTCCTTGGGTTGAGGAAAATTACCTCCAAATTTTAAGTCCCTAGGTTCAGCGGTTTAGGCTGTGATTATATCGCAGAATACAAAATGTTCTTTTAACTTTCAAGAAACGCCTTTGCAACAACCATTTACACTCCTGGAATCGAAAACCAATCCATTAATGTAAAAAGTATTTGCAAAAAAATATCCTACAAAGCAACGTACTTCCATGATTGTTTAAAAATACAGTTATACCTAACAGTACAAAAGGTTTCACCAAAAATAGTAGTGAATACATAAAAACGCACAATAGTGTAAAAAACCCGCATGGTTATTAAAAGGTCAATAGATTTTAGCCTCAAAACGCGTTCCGTCGAAGCGTTAGCAACAATTGAATCAATTTAATTGAATTGTATGGTTAAATCAGTTTCAATTATGAGTCAGCAGGTCTTTATTGCCCCTATAATACTTTGGAACTATTTTCAATTTATTACGACATGGTTTTTATAAGTCTTGTTATAAGTTTAACAGTAGAGTAAACAATGATTTTGTAGCTATTGGTTCAGCCATGTTGGATTAACAAAAAAAAAACAATTTTGCAGGATGACTGGACGTTTCTTTGACGGAGAATGTAGTCTAGTTTACAAAGAAATAGCGATATGTAAAGGATATACCTTTTCTCACATTGATCACTGATCCGACAAAACAGGTTAGAACTTCTGTTTAGACAGATATAAAAGGCGAAGGACCTGACACATTAAACTTAAACGGACAATTGCAGTGAGAAAGATAAGTAATTTGCACACATGCTTATGTATGTGTGATATATAAAGCCATACATACGTACTAACACAAATTACTCAAGAAGAATTATTATGGCCAGTATAAAGCACACTAATAGAAGTTAGTAGAAAAAAAAATTGGTATGATAAAGGATGAAAATGATTGAGACGATGGTAATAATAATTAGCAAGGCCATTACTTTAAATCAAACATGACAAGCGAATATGAAAATCTATGTCATATTTAGCACTGTCAAATTGATTTAGCTTATTCTAGACACCATCGTTAATCTTCATCATGTTTATTGATTATTTGACGTCATTCTCGTGTCCATAAGCATGACTGCCTTGCCTTATAAGTTAAACAATGCGGGTAATAAAATGGTGGTCGTTCGTCGGTATGCCTTATTTGCGCTTATTTTTTTTAAAAGAACAATCGATCAAGCAAACAAGATCTACAAACGCATACATAGGTTTTGTATAAACTGCTACGCTAAATAAACTCTTTCTCTGAATGGTTGTTGATGACTAAAGGAAGGATGATGTTAGGAAGGACATCTTGCTATACAAATTTTGTAAGAGCTCACACACAGCATATAACCAAGTTCATTGCTTTATTGTATGCATTTGAAGATTCAGATCATTCGTGCTGAAGACCACTTCCTTTTTTGTCCTCTTCAGCAATTTCAAAGCGACGTTTTATCTCCTTCTGCTTATAAGATAATTGATTCAATCTCATATATCTTTCGTAATCTCTCATCATGCCCCATCCAAACAGCCTTTCCTTCTGATTATCACGAGATTCAATGCCTCTGGGCACTCCTACTTCAGTGTGCGTTTGGCCAGCAACGGACGTCCTTCGTCTGAAGCCAACATGACTCATTATCACACTTCAGTTAATTCTCAACTGGCTTTACACGTTACGACATTCACATACGAGTACATGATTATTGATGAGATAATAACCTACTCTGCCAGAGTCATTAAACCCAGTTTCATTTACACCCATAGCCCCGACGCTAAGCTATCTAATATAGAAAATCGAAACGATATCGAAAGTGACAATTCGCCGTCACACGAAAACGAGGAAGATTGTGAGCAGGTCACCTTCCTACCATCTAATTGTCGAAATTAACAGGACAGTTAGCTAGGCGAGAAGACGGTCGGTGGTCTAGGGCAGTATCAGTGGTAGCCAATGCATAGGAAGCGATTAATCAGTAGACCAATTACCCGTTAGCCAGATAATTATGATTCAAATGGAAAAGAGGTGTATGACACAAGCGCGGCATCG
The DNA here is from genome assembly GCA_946894065.1 of Acleris literana. NCBI lineage: Eukaryota > Metazoa > Arthropoda > Insecta > Lepidoptera > Tortricidae > Acleris > Acleris literana. The sequence continues at coordinate 5,679,515 of OX335694.1, forward strand.
GACAGCGTGGGGAAAGACAGAGGTCTATGCCCTGTAGGTTAATAAGTGCTGATTGCATGGTCTAATGGTTTTGGCGGGAGCGCCAAAGTTCAACTAAAATTGCAACTCCTATTATCGGAACTCCGAAAATGAAATTTTTATACCGCTGGAACCGTAAACTTTTCAGAAGTTCTGAAATATTCAATGTGTAGATAAGACTAGGTTAGGTTAGGTTTGATTTATAAAAATCCTGAAAATGTAACAGTTGCTGAAATAAATACGTTAGGAGTTGCGATAATTAGGACTTATGAGTCGTTATGAGTAAAAATAATTAGGTGAGCCAATATGGACCCGGTTTTGGCACTGATTGCGTTAACCTATTTAATGCCAAGAGGCTCCTCAACGAGCTCATTTTGTAGGAAATTGACGTCCACCGGAAAGAAACACGCAATCATGGCTAATTCGAGCACTTCGCGAATACTGGTCGTTTAGATCGAGTGATAAGAGGTGCGTGCGTACCAAAAATACAGTTGTACCAAACAATTTGCTGTTGAAAGATATAGGTGAGTCAACGGGATTTATTCAAATAAATAGCAGTATTTTGGGCGTTTCCAATACTCAATCTATATCTTTTTGCACTGCAGAAGACAGAAAAGGCGAAGGTCTGAAACACAAGGAAAAAGGTAAGGACATCCGTTGAATTCCTATCTTTCTTCTTCTTATTTCACTTAAAAACGGCTTCTTGTCGATCAGTGGATCGAGCGAGCGAACATACAAGTGACGGTTAAGCTACCTAATCGGGAATGCACGCCCTAAATTGTTTGTTGTGGGACAATTCAATCTCGCCGTTAAATAATTCGTCCATCGCGTTGAAAATTGAGTTCCTTAGGAGAAAAACATGGCAGCAATGCTAAGTTTGTAAAAGTGTACGCCATTCCGGGTAGTTATTGTCACGCGATGCAGTCACGGCACGGTTACAATAAAACTCTTGCTTGTGTCGTGTTTATCGATGATTTCATTGATTACACTCGGGATTGCGTCGCCAATTCGATATAGTTAGTTGACCTCCGTAAAGAGGGTTTTTTATGAATATATAACTGAGCATACACGATCGAACTTAGTAAAAATTCTATTTCAGCGGCCCGTTTCTAGCCTTTTAGGGAAAATGAGGTCTTTTCTTGAAGGCTTTCATGACATAAACATATTGTGATGCTAGACAAGATTCTTTACGCTAACGTTAACGATTGACGAAATCTGTCAAAATGTGTGGATTTGACTGAAGCACTCGACGTGTGGTTGCTGGCTTAGAATAGTGCCACTCCTGTCTTCTTGGGCAGTCGTAAGAGGCGACTAAGGGAATAAAGGCTTGTAGTGGGTTTTTTTTTCATTTATTTAAGGTTTACCAACGAATGTTTACACCAATACTTAGATAACGATACTTACAATTACAAAGTAAACCCACTTAAAGGTAAACACCGCATGCATTTCTTAATTAAGGAATATTAAGATAATATTTTTTTTAAACAAATCTATTTAAAATTTAGGATTAAAGACTTACGAAACTATAAGTACCTACATAGAGGTAAATAACATGCGATGCTCGAGATAATTACTGGGATATATTATAATTTAAGTACAATCAGACATGGACTTTTTAAATTGTTTAAAGGAGTCGAAATATATATCGACAACATCACTACAGCTGTTTACTGTTTTACATAAGCGCGGAATAGGAGAATTGCCGCCTAAGACGGTTTTCCTAAAGGGGGGAAAGAGTGGTGTGATCGGTTTGCGAGGGATTCTTGGCGGAGTCCGAAAGCGTATCATACCCACTAGTTGAGGACAGTCAATTTTATTTCTGTCAATTTTGAATAGAAACATTGCGTCGAGTGTCGTTCTTCGCTTAGCCAGGGATACCATGTTGAAATGCTGCAGTCTTCGTTTGTAGGAAACTGATTTCTTGCCCAGCGCTCCCTCACTGAATGCTAAATGCCAAAGAAACCTTTTCTGAACGCGTTCCAATCTCAGTGAGTGTGTGGCATAGTGGGGTCTCCAGACTACACTGCAGTACTCCAAGATACTTCGGACCAGGCTCTGATATATGAGTATTTTGGTTTGATAGCGGCGCAATGTTTTGGTAGTTCTAATAACAAAACCCATCATTTTTGAGGCCTTTTTAGCAATGTGATCCGTATGAGGTACAAACGTTAATTTACTATCAAATAAGACACCTAGGTCACGAATACTATCCACTTCCTGTATTTTCATGTCATTAATAAAATATTCAGATTGTATCAGCTTTTGTTTTCTTGTGAATTTTATGTGGACACATTTTTTGGGATTTAAGTGCATTTGATTATGTTTACACCAGTTAACCAACTCATTCAGGTCACGTTGCAAAAATGCTACATCTTCTGTTGATGTAATAGGTCGTGCAAATTTAAGGTCGTCAGCATACATAAACACGTCTGAATTTCGAAAACAATATGGTATATCATTAACAAAGAGGTTAAAAAGGACTGGACCCAGGTGGGAGCCCTGCGGGACGCCCGAAGTTATAATCCCGAGGTAAGATTGATAACCATTGACTACCACGTAAAATACTCTGTCAGATAAATAAGATTTAAGCCAAGTATGTAAAGTACCAGATACTCCATAGGCGCTTAACTTATCCATAAGAATTTTGTGAGAGACTTTGTCAAAGGCCTTACTAAAATCCGTGTATATGATGTAGTGTTGTTAGGCGATGGGCTTGCAACCTGTCACTAATGTACACTAATCACATCTTAGTCAGTTTGTGCAAAAAGTGGTTACAGATTAACAACAAGTTTTTAGAGTTGTTGGTAATTCTGTAGCTCTGCCTACCCCACTCTGGGAATGAAGGTTACTCGTATATTATGTACTCGACATGATCGTCCGACAGCTTACGTTAATCCTATACGTTTTCGATAACGATGACGTTCTCACAATGAGTTTTGTTTAGGGCCACTGTTAAGAAGCTCCGCATAGGGGAGTTGGTTCGTTCTACAATTTCACCGTTGGTACGATGCTAAAATGCGTACAGTGAGACGTACGATAGGAGTATGCAATTCATCAAAGTGGTATGTATATTTTCCGAATTATATTTCAGACGCCCGCCCGCCCTCGATTCGCTTCAGGATAACAGTATTAGCTGTATTCATTTTTATAATAATATCTTCTGAACCGTGCAAGTTATTGGAATCCCCTTGTTTCTCCTTGTTTGCTTATTTGTTGTTGTGATGTGTTCCCTGTTTTTTCTTGTTGTAATCCGTTGAGCCGTTTTGAGCCTATTTGAGACAAACTTTTCGGCAGACAAAGGGACAAATATTCTAAAAACAACCATTAAATATTAGGCATCATATCCATAGACAGACACTTAATTTTTCATTGGTATGGTATGTATTCGGTGCTCTATTCAATGAGCCGAATGCCAATCGTTACGATTCGCATGTCAAGTGCACATATAACGATATCTGCGCTACAGTCGCATGAGATTAGATAACATGAAGGAAATTGTACCCATTACTTAATCGAGATTGATCTCGGCGTTATGAAGTCGATGCTGCCCCATTTAGATTGCGCGCGCGCAAGTAAATAGAACGTGAAATAATGTGGAAAGTGATAAGCAATGTGTCAATAAAGAGATTTATATGTACGATGTCAAGTGTGTCGAGCAGTTACATAATTGCTGATTAGTAAGTATGAACTTTACTAGTGATCTCTGGTCTTTTAGGTCAGACAACAATAACACCCGAAAATTTACTATTTACTAATATTATTAATGCGAAAGTTTGGATGTTTGTTACTCAATCACGCCAGAACGGCTAAACGGATCTGAATGGAATGTGGAATGGAGATAGATTATTGTCTGGAATAGCACATAGGCTATTTTTCAACCCGGAAATATGTACGGTGCCCGTGCGATGGCAAAATTACGAATTCTACGCGGACGGAGTCGCGGGCAGAAGCTAGTGGCATATAGGTATATGGAAGAAATTGTGTAGTTTTTGTGGTAGGGGTGACCCTCAGGTATAGCATACTAGAAGTCCCCAGCCTATGGCCGCATGCTTTCGGCAAGAGAAGGGTCAAAACGTGCCTTTTTTGGTTATTCGTAAATATCTCGAATACTAAGCTTTCTACAAATGCATGCCAATAAAACTCGCAGAAGTTGATTAAGTTACTGTGTTCTTTAACTTCAGTTCTAGAGCAAGAGGCAAAATTCGCTGTCTTTCTCTAACATAAAAGTTAAAGTAAGACAGAATTTTTAATGGCTAGTCTAAACCTCGCTTTAGCATTTATTTTTACTAACTAGAGGCATAAGCACCTGGAAGTCGATTTTTGAAACCCATGACTAAAGCTCATTAAAATAGGGGTTATTATTGATTTCTAGAAATTCTGATTTTTGGATCTCACTGACGACTGTTTTTTTTTTTTCCTAAAATATGTATTAAGAATTAAAAGTAGCTACATGTAAGACCTACCGGAACCAGGGTGTCATAAATCTAAAATATGAAATAATACAGAGCGGAACGAAACTAAAATGTAAGCCCAAGTTGTGGTTCACGGTTGAAGTACAAAATGGTATAGCCGTCGTACTTAACGCTTTAGTTAACGAAGTCGAAATGGAGCTAATGTGCATTACACTAGCTCTAGCAATAGGGTTGCCGACTAGTCACCAGTCAGGAAAAAAAATCTTCAAGTAGTAAATAGTCACACTGAAAAAAATAATTGGTCGCTTGTAACAAGATTGTGATTGTTGTGCATAAGCGTCTTGATCCCATACGAGCCTGACAAGACGATAGATACACCAACTAAGACGTTAGATACATCAACTATGATGTGAGTTGAATCACTAAAGAAATTGCTGTTGTTACTATCAGTTTTGGTTAATATAACTAATATCTTATCTACTGTATTAATTTTATGTCAACTAAGTGAAAATCTGTCTTTGTTAACTCTCATTTTTTTGAGTGCAATCAATTTTTTTTGCAAGGCAGGTATCAATAATGGTACTATCGTTAAACATTGGTAAGTATGCAATAGGCATACAAAATTATGACAGATAGGTAGTAAGTATGCATCATGCATTACTTAATTAGTGACAATTGTTTTATTAGTATTTAGATGCCTCTATACGGAATAAAACGCAGTGTCTGTAGTTGAGAAAAGTTAGATTCTAGAAACTTTATTATCAAGTGGCGTGTGTTTGTTTGCCTTCTTCATGCTATAAAAAATTAAACTGGGGTCCTAGTGAAAAGGAGTATAAATCTCCTGAAGATCACGTGAAAAAAGGTTTAAGTCTAATAAACTCCGTTTATGTATAAACCCTTTTTTATTCCGAGTTAAGTCGACTTATACCCTTTTTATCTAGGTCCCCAGAAAGACATGTCATTTGCGGGCAAAAGGTTTGAGGCCTTGAAACTATCGCAATATACTTTTTAGTGCACCTTTACTAGGTGTTTGGGCGTTTTCCAAAAGTGCACGTAGTTAAGGACTAAAATTAACAACGGTAACTTTTCCATTACGTCACTAAAATTAGTCATCCTAAATCCATCCCATGTACGCCAATAGGTGGTAACTCACATTCAATAACCGAAGCAGTTTCAATCCTTACTCGTTAGTAAAACGGTCGCTTTTGCTACAGGAGTTTTGTCTGATATGCCACTATTTGTCTTAATCAGTGTAGTTAATTGTTGTGTCGTAATGGAAAAGTTATTAATTTTAGTTTTTAGTCCTTAACTATGAGTACTTTTTGGAAAACGCCCGTCTACTAGTACGTTAAGACTAAGTAAACTTTGCGTGTTCTGTCACTCAGTTCCCAACTAGATGCGATAGCGTGGAAAAATATAAAAAGAATCGCCACCCCTAGAGTCAGCCAATGAACACGTCAGTAATTAGAGCGGCAGGTGTTTGACCTGGGGGCAAGCGACGCACGGGCATAGGCATAAAGGATCTAGGAACTTTCAGTACGAGTAAAATAAATTGCCAAGTATTTTAAAATAAGAATGGGTTTCTATGCTACATATAATTCTTGGTACAACCTTTTTAGAATGAAAACAGAAAGAAAAATATTGATTCGTGACAGACAACAAAGAACAGGGAAATGTGCAGGAGAAGAATGTAGACACAAACTGGCCCCAACTCAGCGTAATTCTGGGTTTCCGCACCCGCTAGACTGGTTTTACCAACTGTTTTTCGCGCACTTATCGGTATTTTTAAACGAGTGCTAACTCGGCAGGTCTTTGTTACGTAAAGTACAGCTGAGATCCTAATGGAACATTCCTCCATCATCAAATCACTTCGTAAACTCTGGGAACTAGTTAAACAATAACTTACAAGATTTGAAGTAAACCAAACATATAAATAGAGAATTTAAATCTTGTACAAAAAGGCCAACTAACCACTGCATAATTCATAGCAGAATGGTACCATCAGCAACACCTTACAATAAGGCTCATTAGTGGTCAGTTAACAGTGCTGCTGTTTGTACCTATATTAACAATCATAAGTCTCTAGCGGCAACCCTACTGACCGTCAGGAGCGATAGCTACGTCACTAATTGGAGCGGGAAGGTGCATGACCGACACTGCGCACGTCACGCGGGAACAACGCATGAGAACTCACTTCACTATTGTTTAAAAGAGAAATTCGCCAAGTGAGAGTATGGTGATTTAAGGGACAATTAAGAGGCTCTGTTTCGCTTTGTTTGGCTATCTCGCTTTCATATGGCTCATATTGTTCTTATGGTAGCTCTTATTTACTTGACAGTAAGAGCTTTTTCTTTTGCGATATGATAACGATGATAGGGTTAAACTAAGTGCAATAGAGCTTCAGATGGGTTTTAAGTTCACTCGATACATTTACGAAATGAACTATTTTTTACTGTTAAGTGGCAAGGTAGCAGCCCTATGAACTGTCAGGAGAGATTAAGACTTCACTTACGGCGTATTGCAATATTCTATTTATTTTAAGGGGTTTCGTACCTCCAAAAGAAAAAAGAAAGCCTTATACTACCTTATAGAATCACTTCGCCGTTCTGTTGCGTTGGTTGGGGTTATTCAGGAACGCATAGGTATCAAGTTCAAATTAATATCAAATATTTAGCAATATAGACAAAGCAACTGGTGCTCCACCGAAAGCTATGATAATGACGACACACACTATACACTTGTCTACCGGCGGGCTACGCATATACTAAGGAACGCCAGGTGCACTGGTCCAATCAAACCTCTTTCGCTTCCTCCACATTCATAAAATTCTTCATCGATTTCGGGTGTTTTTAATTTTAAAATTGCTCCCTTAAAGATGCAATAGAACCCGTAAACAATAATCCCTTATAAGTCTTATAGTGGGTCTAAATGACCCTCATGGGGCGGCAAGGTGCTTGAACTGTATTGTGCAACGTCACGAGAAAAACGCATGGGAACTCACTACGCCATTGTTCGAGGGAAATTCGCTGAACGAGAGAGTGATAATCAAGGGACGACATTGTTATGATGCCTATTATAATGTAGGGCCTTCATTCATTCCCCCCTATTGCAATGGTATTGCTGAGGAATCGGTCGACTTTAATATCAAAATAATAAGAGGTATCATAATCATTCTAGCGAACGCACGAGTAAATACTCAAGAATATCAGCAGCATTACAGCCAACATCCCGCAATCGAGGCTTTCGGCTAACCAAATGATGATATTGACACTATATTCAGTTGTTTTATTCTAAGTCCTCTAGAGCCTCGTATCTCTCTATTATAATATAGGACCTTTATTCCCCCCTATTGCAATGGTATTGCTGACGACTCGCCGACTCAACTGGCAAAATAAAAAGAGATACTCATATTATAATCATTCTAGCGAACGCACGAGTAAATGCTCAAGAATATCAGCAGCATTACAGCCAACATCCCGCAATCGAGGCTTTCGGCTAACCAAATGATGATATTGACAGTATATTCAGTTGTTTTATTCTAAAGTCCTCTAGGTACGCAAAAACAGATCCGTCAACAACCAGCCTGACATGACCTCTAACTCCTTAAACGACGCGTACTGACACATGTCTACCACGCTGTTTAACAAAGCGTATACGCATTACTTGATACAAATTCTACATATTCTTGATGCAAATAGGTACCTAATAGAAATTGCAATAACTGTATGATATCAGTAAACGGCACATATATTCCAACTCCCATACGCATCAAAAGAAAGAAGGGCAAAACTACAATAGATGACTTATTGCAAATGTTTCTTTACTTGTGTACCAAAGAGGGTTGATTTTTCTTTAGTTTTATATTGTAGGTGCGTTTTTTTAATGAGGGCGTAGGTAATGAATAGCATGGCATTGTTGTAGCGTAGCACATAACTGTTCTGTCCCGGTTCGCTGGCGGGTAAACAAACATGGGTACTGTATGGTGCGCTAGGGGCCTAGGCTAGGGTTGTCACTCATGTTGCCAGACGTATGGATTTCTCCGGGTCGTCCCAATTTTTAGGGTCTATGGACGCGTCCCGATTTACCTTTTCCGGGACGCTAATTTTCCCGATTTTTAGCACGTCACCCAAGCGAATGTAAGAAACATACGTAAGCTACAAACGCTTTGAGAGGGGAGGCGGTGCTTTCGTATACTAAACTTTTAGGAGACTAGACAGTAGGCAACATTTGAAAAGAGCGTAGCGTAGGATATTATATATATAAATGATATAAACCCAATAACACTAGTTTAGACAACTTGCTGAAAAAGACGCACCGACGGGAAAAATCGTGCTAAATACTGTGCTAGCCTAGAACCTACTAAATTCGGATAAGTGTACAAAAATACAAAGAAAACCATACATCAAATAACAACAACTTAAGTATTTAACACGACACAAAATCATAGTCAAATACTTTTGTGACTTCAAGAGCTTTTGTTGAGTAAAATGAGGTGATTTTTCATTTTTCTTTGGATTGTCAACCCTGCAACACCGCCGTTAGAAACGTAGTGAGGTGATTTATATGCAATTTGGGACACTATAGCATATAAATAAGGTCAAGAATGCAACGTTAGATTTTACAACCGGAATTAGTTTTATAGGGCTTTCAAATGATAAATAAGCAATTAAAAAGCGGAAATTGTTTAATTATTCCAATTAGTTTTTAGTTTCTGTTAAAATGTGAATGGGCAATACAAGATAATTAAAAAAAAATATAAGTATGTTGAAGTTTTTTTTTAATATGAATTATCTGAAATTAATTGATTATGACATACATTATCAAAATCGCATTCGATACAAAATCGCAGTGAAATGGAGTGTTTTTGCACAGAGTTTTTACATAGCAATATTATCTGAACCATAATGGGGCTTAAAAATATCTGACTAAAACTAATTATTAGTCTAATACCACTAGTAATAAAGTAGTGTCAAATATTTTTGACCACAATATTGCCTAAAATATTATTACTGGTTTTGTAGCTTCTACCGAACTAATCAGAAAATAAGGGTGCGTCATATTTCGTGTTGCCAGACGTCCTGATTTTCAGGAGTCTAAGGACACAGTTTGGTATAATGATAATTATATCTTATTAACATGACAATAAAACAAGTATCGTACAAACGCGACGAATTGCGAACCTCCACCAGCTCCATTTTTTGTTCGATGTCAGTTAAAAATACAATGAGGTTTCGAAAACAAAATGAATTAAAAAACCAAGAATAAAGGGCCCGGTTTATCGGCCCTTTTACGTGCTGTAACATAACCTCTTTTTCTAAATCAGTTACGACGCGAGTTTGTCCGTGACCAGAGATAATCAGCGCTCGGACGAATCGATGAATCTGACGATTCGATTAAGATAACGAACTTTATCGGGAAATGCTGAGTGCTTACCCGATAGGCATTGTTTAAGCTTTATAGATCTTTAAAAAACCTCGGGCAGTCGGATAATTAGTACGACTTACTTATACATATTATGTGTACTCGACATCAGAAAATATTTCCAAGCGAAGTCGAAGCAGAATCAGATGGATCGACTTTACTCATGAGCTCTTGACAACTTTTGGCCGGGCTATTACTTAATCTATCAAAATTATAGTAGGTACGTAGCTAAATTATAAAATGTACAGTCGCGGTTTGAAACGGTTCGTCCCATTTCAATGTTAAGGTCCAATAATGAAGATTACTTTCATACCACTACCACTATACCATTACTGTTTATATTGAGGTCGTTCCAGACCAGTGTCTGATAATGTCATTATCGTCGACAGTTTATCTTTAAACGCTAACGACAAACGACTTCAGACAAACGTTTTCGCATGCAGATAGCGTACGATGATATTTTTATGGCCTTAAAAAGCTTACTGACACATGAAATAATATCATACACGAAATTGAAAGGAAGTAGTCATACATGTTAATAAATTACAAAGTTAGGGCCGTCTTCCGTTTACGCTTCCATACATCACTCATGCATAAGCGGCGCGGGATCGCGTGACCAGTTGAACCTCCACAATTTCTAATTTAAAAAAATAATGTCTAACCCGTCTAACTAGTTGACAATTTACAATGAAAGCTAAAGGTTTTATTATATATTAATATTTATATCTTTACCGGGATTTAACAGCAACGAAAACATGTTGAGTTAAACAGTTACAGATGTAGTGCATGATTGTTTTCCATCATATTTTCACGGAAACGTACGAACGTGTCTTGCTATTTCAGTCGGTCACAGTACAAAAAGTCTGAGGTTGACTGAAGTTGCATGACAAATACGAACGTTTGTGAGAAAATACAATGGAAAACAATTATGCACTTCTATCGTATCGTATCGTATTGCCGTGACCGAATGTTTGGATGTTTGTTACTCAAAGTACTCAAACACGCTTCAACCACTGAACAGATCGGGATTAAACTTGGCACACATAGGTTAGGTCCTGGAATAGGACATAGAATATTTTTATTCCGAATAATTTGAAAGTTTCGGAGGGAACAACGATAATCGAAATATACGCGGACGAAATTGCGGGCAGAAGCTGGTTAAACATAAAAACATACATAAACTCACGCATTCCTCCCAGAGTGGGGTAGGCAGAGCTACAGAATTACCTACAACTCTAAAAACTTGTGGCTAATTCTGTAACCACATTTTGCACAATTAGGCTAAGATGTGATGGGATGAAAAATTATGTAACTGATAGTGAAAACCGCATCAAAATCCGTCACATGGTTAGGAAGGATTGACAGACTGCACGCTCAGGTCGGTAGATGCCGATAAAACTTGGTAAAGTGGGGTAACACTGCCGAGGACCACAGCAGCTGCGGTGCCTCACCACAGTCCATGGCGAATCTCCTGCACTGCGTGCCCCGACACCTGCACGCGGCAGGACCTATATGACGCCACTAGCAATGCCATTCGCGTGGCAGAATATTGGTCAGTTCACATCTAACAAGCCGTCGACACGCTAACAAGAAGAATTTAAAGGAAACAGCAATATGACAACCAGTTAGCGGTCCCAACGGAAGCAGTGTTGGCTTCACATAGTTGCAACCAATTTGCAACAATTGTTATTATCGTTTTTTATTCTGTCAGTGTGTTTGTTCTGAATAAATATTTGCTTTCGTTCGTTTAGTAAATTACTAAGCAACCTTCCGTTTACATTTCCATACATCAACTATTACACATTGGGTACCAGGCTCTCTAAAATCTATAGAAAAGCAACGCAATCTGGAGTCATTGGCGTAAGCTTTGAAGTATCGCGTGACAAGCCGGTTGGTAAACGAAAGTGAAATAATGGCAGAGTCGTAATTATCGGCTTTTTATAGAACCACTATTAATAAATATAGATGGAGCTGTCAAATGTGACCACGTGTAAATTGAATATTGGTTAATTAACTCGTCATAAAATTGAGTCACTTTTGCCCTTTACTTAACGATCATTAGGTATATTGGGTATTGTGGAAAAGATTTTTGTTAGTACAGTCGACTACAAAGAAATGTATCCAGTTTTAGCCCTTATTACGATGCGATAAGGTAAATAATTGGAGATATCTCTTTGTAGTCTATATATTGTACTGTCACCGGTTTTAATGGTATTGTGTGAGACAACAATATTATATTGACGTAAGTATGATAAGGCAAACGAGCACACAAACCATCTGATGGTAAGTGGGATCTGAGACCCATACACACATTTGCATTCACAAGACTACAACCTTAAGACTGCAATCGTAAGACTGCAAATGCGCTGCAAACCCTGAGGACTAAGATGGAAATGGAATGCCTCTATGCTATGAATTACACCAGTTGTCTTATCCCCACACCGGAACACAATGCGAATACTGCTGTTTCGTATAATTTAAAGTTTAAACTATACCAAACTATATTTTTAAATATTAAAAGGCAGCCAGTCTCTTTTAAGCTGCGCGACTGTTATTGTGGAGATTATTTCGCGACGAAATGGAAAAGTTTCTAAAAAGATCATCGATGCCTTCAACGTCTGGATTAACATCTGGAAGTGAGCCTAAAAAGAAGAAAAATTGAAAATATGACGAAAACTATTTAAAATACGGTTTTTCTGTTACGGACGACAAACCACAATGTGTTATCTGTTGTGAAGTGTTATCTCGTGAAAGTTTGAAACCATCCAAACTACTCCATCTAGTCACAAGACTTTCTCGGAGCTGAGCCTCGCGACCCCCCTGTATAGGTCTCGGGGGGTCGCGACCCACACTTTGAAAAACACTGGTTTAAAGTATAAGATGGTGGTAGCGACCCGGACGGACCCTGCGCTACTTCCCACCACTAATATTAACTCCAGCAAACTCAAGCTCAAACTATTTACATTTATTTGACAAAAACACACTACCGCACAACAGACATGGTTAAAAAAAAAGAAACAAGATTAGAGCAGAATTAGAATCGTTGCACTGTAGTGTAACTGCTTTTAAGACTTAGCCCAGACTAAACTGCTTAAATTTTACCACGGGTTTGCATCTCTCAGCCCTGCAACACGAGGAATCCTAGGGCAAAACCTAAGATAGAGGACGAGGTGCAGGATTGTTAATATTTCTATGCCTTAAGTGAAGTTTTTCTCAATATTTTTTCTTATGAATTTTTTTCCTACTAGCTTTCTATACAAAAAACCCTTTAATCCGACAAACACTCCACTTTATCATTTTGGAAAAAATAATAATTAAGAAACTAGTGCTCTTGCGCATCCGCTCTTGGCCAAGTCCTATATCCGAATCCGCCTACACACAAAAAACAAGCTCTCTATCTACTTAACTCTAGTATACTAATTGCTTTCCCTGTGCATGTGTTTACGGCTTTACGCATCCATTAGCCAATGACGGCAATGACAGAATGACGGAACTTCACGTTATTCCTTGTATCATTTGACAGGCACGAGTATGAATTAACGGTAATCTAAAGTAACGATAGATTAGCAGGTAGATTATATGTACAGTCAAGGAAATAAGTAGTCTTTCTATTCTGACATAACTTTTTACCGAATAAAAATGTCGCAGCAGTACTCTTTAAATTGACAGACACATATTAAAGCCGCCATTCACGATCAGTTTTAATTTAACCGTCAGTTTTCACAGAACTAATTAAAGCGTCAGCTAAAACTAAAGCACCTACACACGTGCTTGCTGAGTTTTCAATGAAAGTTCCGTGAAAGTCAGATAGTTCACTGAAAACTGACAGTTATAATAAACTGAAATTCGCTAGTCGCCATTAATTGATCATATCGTTATACGAAGAAAAAACGAAATTAAACCATAGGATACCACATCACTTATTTGGCAGACAGTAAGTTTTTTGTAAGGACTACGTAAAATGCCGTGAAAGACAGACAAGGATTTTATTCTGCTTTGCCCATATTGCTTCGAAATCGCAACCAAACTGTTGACGTTAAGACAGCTCTTATTGTCAACTGAGAACGGTCATAACGTCAACAATATGATTTCGATATCGAAGCGATATGAGCTAAAACAAACTGGAATGAAGGCCTAGGATGTCAAACTGAAACGGCATGTAGCAGCAACGATTGAGAAGAGAACCTTGCCTGTATACGGTTATCATTTCTTTCTTACGTGTATGTCTTTACGATTTTACGATAACGATCGACATTATTATGTACCTACATGGCATGCCATCAACGTACTTTCTTTGCGTCAAAGAACATGTTAATGATTTAATTTATTCTTCTCCCTCATAATTACGAGACGGATAATTAAGTAAGTAAGTAAGCAAATCATGCGATTGGCATTTTCATTAGTCACGCAGAAATGTTCTAGATAAGTACTAGTAATCTGTAACATGGCCGTGTAACATGTAACATCGTGCAACATGTTACAACTAGATATTACTTCAATATCTACGTGGATAAAGCATCCGTCACTATCGCACTTACATATTGGTCAGAAAGCTGATTTATCCAACTCGATAAACGCCACCATAATAGGCCTGCTGAACAGCCGGTCGCTGTGGGCATTGAGTACCGAAATAAACCGAAATAAGTCGGTATATCACAAGTAAGGGAAATCACAGAGTCCTTTTCCAACACGTCCAATTCAGATTCCAGAAATTATGGGGCAGTGATGACGAAGCCGCTTTTAGTTTCGAGAAGGCGAAGACGGTATTTTCTGATGAAATCTCATGATGAATGAGGAGCTGAAATCTCCTTAGGTAGCTTTGCGTGTAATTACAACAAAGACTACTTTTACTCCTGGCGGAAATGATTTCTTTTCCTACCTTGTGCTTTATTGTCATCATCAACCAATGAAGACTTCAAGGATAGATGATGGCTTTTCGGTTTGGTGAGAGTTAGCTAAATAGTTGTACGGGGAGCTGACTGCCAATCTCCGGGAGTGGAGAGGAATTTGAAGAAGGTGACTTACTTGATGACTCCGTCTTCGATATAGACGTCGGCATCCTCCATCCCATCGTCGTTGACCACGCGCCCATTCTTGATCAACAATCGGTTCTGGGAGCTCTGGAACAAACAAACAACATAATCAGCTAAGGACGGTAGATAGTGGAAATGATAAATTGGGTGTTACTCCGGTGCTCGTGAAATATGCGTAGGACCTGAACCAAAATGTCTTAGTGTGCCCTTGACAAACATGACAACATCAAAATTTAGAAAAGTATTGATTATTATAACGAGAAACGGTCAACAGCGCCTATCAGATGTTACTCTGGAGCAATAAGAATATTCTTCCAGAGGTGGGTCCAAGGAAAGACCATACTGTTGTGGATCAATCATGCATGATATTAGGCATCCTAAACGCAATCTTACCCTCTGAAGGAAAACCATATTCTTCTCCCAAAACATCTACAAGTTCCTGCAAAACGGGCCTAAGCAAACTTCCAAACCTAGGACTACCAATCAGCGAACCTGGTGTAAAACGCGAATGATAATCGAATAAATATTTATGAGGAATAACAGCAGGTGACAGCAGCGTACGTATGCTATCGATTGCATGTTAAATCAAGTTTGTGACCCCATTCCAAGTAAGGATTTTATTTGGGTCATTCTTCTGGCCTTCTTCGTCTTCAACTTACAAAATATCGATGCAAGGAAAGTCAACTAGCCTTAATGTATTGATAAAGTCCTAGGTACGGTTTGCGTTATCTTTGTTTGGTTACGCTTCAACATTAAAGAATTATCAACGGTAGGTACAAATGCAATTATATTGACGACCTCCCAAATATCAAGTGAAAAGGTAAGACTGATTTATGCATATTGTATGCATCCAAAAGTATCCAAGATATGTTTGTCACATGTTTTGCAGAGTGATAAAAATTGCACGACTAGATATTATCTTTAAGATGGAAGCCCATTGGATTTTCGCGAATCTTACAGAGATAAGACATCACAATCTGGTTGCACAATTTTTGCGGAATAAAATGTTCAAGCAAGAAATAAATCTTCTTTGTTATTCGCAAACGTGTGCAAGCTCAAAAGACCGGTTTCAAACTCTTTGTCATATGTGAGGTTACTTTAGTTCAAAACAATAGTTGCTTGGGGAAACAAGTAGTGAAACTGAGGTTGCAACAAGCCCTTAACTAATTCTCCTAGAAAGCAAAGTTATTTACTTGCCACGTCTAAAGTTAAAATTAAGAGAACCGGTTAAAAAAACAAAAGAAATTTAAATTAAGAACTTACTTTAATATTAATCCCAGAAACAGAGGTGTTAGTGGCGTCAACTGTCATTTTTCAAAAAAAGAACGCGTTAAAATAGCTGCTAGTTAATTTTTTAATTCGCGATTGGACAATGGCGACCGCGCCGCCTCACGCGGGACTGAAACTGAAATTCTAACGCCTAAAATAGAAGGTGCGCCGTTCCCCTCGGCTTCGGTTTTACGTGTGAAGTAGAAAGCGATAAATAGCTATCGATAAAGTTATAAACACGATCGTAGCTTATCTTGATCTCGGTACTATGGAACTTGACGTTTCTTGAAAAGTGAAAAACTCAAGAGGAAAGAAAAAGTTTGTGTTGACGACCTGAATTAAAAATCTCGTGTAATGATTAAGAATCACGTCCTATAGTCCTATAGTCCTACTGCCAGATTTTAAATAGCTTTGTTTTTTGGTCACTTGTGTTTTTTATACAAAAAAGCGTAGATAGCCGATTCATATTAGGGACTGGTACTGTACGTTCGTATCGAGATTGCGGAACATAAAAGACATTATTACAAGCTTTTCATTAACTTCAAATGTTTGTATGTCAGTTTAGGTCATGTAAGTCAAATTTAAACCAGTTCCCGTTAAACGAATGGGCTGAAATTGGACTACGTATGTAAACCCGATGACGATGCAGTATTATGATATCTAGAAGCTAATCTGATGATGGACTCGGATCGGAAGGTAGCGACAAGATCTCCGCTATACTCAATTTAGACCCAGCGTGTCGGGTATTGATAATATTGATAAACAGATAATGACTTTAGAAAATAACAGTCAGCAACAAAAGATCATTTGGATAACATCGAATTCGGCAGCGTTTTATGTTGTTTATTGTCATATACTTACTACTTATAAATTGGTAACAGTAATTGGAATACATCAAAAAATATACTTGCAAGTACAACAGTTTACTTTACATTTTGATGGTGATAAAAATATTTCCTAAAATGGTTTTCACCTCGCAAAAAAAACACAAGGGATTCAAGCCGAAAACAAAGATTACCCTCGTTTGTCTGCTGTTTGCCGTTCTCAATCTAGGTATTTTCATCGCGCAATTAGACAGAACGGCTTTAACTTAATAATATACATGTATAGCCCCAATTGGAAAATTAAGATGTCCCAATAAAAATAAGATGGTTAATTGAATCATTTATTCACCCCAAAGTGCGTTTCATAACCATTGTTTCTACGACGGAAATCGAACGCCATAGCAGAAATTATAAAGATAAAGAAAATGGAATGCGATTGGCATTATACCGCGTTCCATGGCCGCGTCGAATCTAGAAAAACTAGACGCGGGAAAAGCGCGCCATGTCAACTTTCATCGGTTTTCTTTTTAAACCATAGACAAGTCATAGATTATGATGGTTAATGTTAGCATGATGCAAGAAGGTTAATAGTCATAATTGCGTGAGAGTACGTGTTTTTGTCGGTTTTGCTGAGTTCTTTGACTTTGATTTCCTCGGCTGGGTTTGATAGGTGCGCCTACGCCTTCGTGGAAGTGTATTTGCGTGTTCGTTAGTTGATTTTAGTAAAGATGTGGAGTTTGGTTTTGCGTTTGAACGTTGAAAGGGAATGACGTTGCTTGTTCAAAATTGTTAGGTACAATTTTAGCCCGGATACAAAATATAGCGGTGTTTCAAGCGTTTGGTGGTACGTGTTTGCGTGGCCGTGTGTCTGTCTTCCTTTGGCCTTTGCGTAAAGCAATTAATGCGTTTTTTTTTTTTAATTTTATATTCAGGGTGTGGTTCCTTGCTTATATTATTTAGGTGGATTAAAAGTTATCAAACTAATGTTGGTTTCTCATATCTTCGTCAGAAGTTTTAAAAATGTTTAGCTCCTATACTTATTATTAAGAGCAATATTTATATATTTGTTTGTATCCCGTTGTCAAAAACGGCTCTTACGGTTTTGATGAATATTGCGGAAATGGGGTTTTTTGCGTCAAGAGTTTATGCGAGCGACTCTCGGTCTTCAGGGGCCCTAATATGGCTATGTTTGTCGCGTGTCAAATTTTGGATACCTAAGGCATCCGTCACCTTCTGACACGTCAATAAGTACGAGAGTGACGGATGCTTTATCCACATTTGACACGCGATGTAGACGCAGCCATACTAGGCCCGCTGCACGGCTAGCACAAGTTGCCCACGACTTTTTTGTCGCACGGATCTCCCTCTCTATCTACTCAGTAACGATAGAGACGCACTGAGCGACAAGCGAGAAAATACAACTTGTGCTACCCGTTCAGGTACCTACTTCATAGTTAATCGTGTCATTTCAATAAACAAAAACGATAACCGAAATATAACCGAGTTAATTTACTGGTAACAACGACTGAATGTCCAGTAGAGAGCGCTAGTGGCACAAGGCAAGGAAGACATTATTTAAGTAAATGTTTAAAACGATAATTTAAAAGATTAATTTCATCTCCATTAGTCTTAGGAAAGACTAAGATCAAACAAACAGACAGAAATGTTGTTCAAAGCTATTTTCATAACCGATTTCGGATTAGAAACATCCGTTTAATTTTAACCATGTCGTGTTATTCAGCGGACGAAAATAAACAAACTTAACTATGTCGCATACCATTAAACTTTTTATTAGTTTTTAACTAGTTTGAAACAAAGTTTCTGGTTGTTTAATTTAACTCGCTTATTCTCCAATTGGGTCTTCATGCTTACATTAAGAAGTGTAATAGCTCATAAGCGGACACATATAGATACAGCAACGACGCGCTGGCCTAGTTGGTAGTGACCCGCCTACGAAGCTAGTGGTCCTGGGTTCAAATACCGGTAAAGGCAGATATTTGTGTGACGAGCGCCAATATTTGTTCCTCAGTCATGGATGTTTTCTATATATTTAAGTATTATACTCGTATTTCTCTATGTAAGTATTTATTTTGTTGACTAGTACCCATAGTACAAGCCTAGAGATTAGTTTGGGACGAGGTCAATTTAGTGTGACATTGTCACCTGATTTATTATTATTTATTTATATGCTACGTGACTTAATTGACGTTGTAAATCAAATCAGAAATATCTTACGTTTTGTATGACGTCACTTTAACATCCATTGTAAATGATTTTTTACACGCCAATACGTCAAGTACATAAGAGCTATTTTACGTTGACAATATTATAACATGTCAAAAACAATAATGTTATAAGTACTGATTAGAATAGAAGCCAACTGGATAATACACAATTCACAAAACGCTTTGCTGCTGAGTTACTTGTGAACAGGCGAATGTTGACAATGGGAACCTGAACACAACCGCGTACAACAAAACAATAAGCCAAAACATATAACAAACAATAGGAAAGAATCATGCCTTTTTTTCACAGCTGCAATAAAAGACTCATGTAACAAACAGTTGAGAGAAATAATTTTTTGAATAGCTATAAAAATAACCAAGATATAAGCCAACAAAGGTTTGATCCTATCTCTTTCTAGCAAAACAGAATTTTAACATGGAGTTTATATGGCCGACGTGTTACATGACGTCACAGTGCATATCAGATCTCTGTCTAATCGCTGTCTAATTACTCGTACCGTAAAATGGGGTTAGTTTGATTAATTTTTAAAATAAATCTTCTGTATCTCCCGCATTTAATCGTAAAATAAATTATTTAAAATATTGTATTGGCGACTACTCATTTGGAGTAACTTAAAGCAACTAGAGGCAGACTACGGCAGACGGCTTAGCAGGATAAAATAATTACGCAGCTTAAAATCTCGATTCTTAAAATGGGGCTACTTTGATTATCCCTGTGTTTACATCACAATATCAAAGTCACCCCTGAAACATGTCAAAAAAGTGTGGTTTTTTGTTTTGAAGGTATTAACTCCAATTAGTCTGAGAATACTTGAACTACTAATATTCTGTGCTCGCATATGAAACATATGAAAGTAATGTCGCGAAAGAGCTAAATAAAAACTCAGACATTGCACAAAATCGATGATTTAAAAAATTATCAAAGTCACCTCGCGTTTCCAAAGTCACCCCATTTTACGGTAGCAGTTTAAAATGCTTGTATCATCCGTATTTCTTGGCAGATTCACAGAATAAAAAATAGTACAAGTAGCATTGTACCGATAAGTAACTTCTCAAATTGTGAAAGTTTCTTATGAGAAATTCTCGGAAATTTCAAATAATATTCTTAAATTTTGTATGCAAAGAGAACATTCTCAATGCTCTCAAATATTTCCGATAATATTCTCAGTAATTTCTTGAGAAGATTTCTTAACTTCTGAGAATGTTCTGCAAGTTGTACATTGCTAAGTACAAGTCGAATTTAATATTAATTTCACTTTTGATCTCTTTTACGGTACTTTCATATTTTGTTCAGAAATGCGATAAAAAATCCCTGCAAATTCTCTATAACATAATGCAACACACACAAGCAGAATCTCTAGATTCTCGAGCAGAAAACGCACATGTTACGAAACTGCATGAATCACGAACAAACAAATATTACCTCAAGTTGTCTCTGTAATCGAGGCAGACAAAATATTTGTTTAGCTAAAAGCCCGTGTATTATGTTTCTACTTTCGTTTCCGACACGATAAGGGTAAGGTCGTTGACATGGATACTTTTCCCTGGACTAAAGAGCAGGGAAATCGAGACTAAAATCGCAAGGGTGGCAATATCTCTGTTATTTTATTTTCGAAATATATACGATCATTATCATCGATCAAGAACAAGAGCAAGAGTAAAAAGGAATGTTGGAAGAGGAAGGTGAAGATTCCACGATCAGATCAGGGACATAATAAAAAAAGTCCAGGTCAGGAGTACCTACCCTACATCGACGCACGTGTATGAATAGACTTATGAGTGTGAAGGAAGCGAGGGTGGTTTGTCTGGATCTTAGCTAGTGGAAGGAAGTGGTCTCTGCCTATCCCTACCGAAAAGAGGCGTCATTGTATGTATCATGTCATCGATTTAAGCCAAATATGCTCGGCCATCGAAAGCGAAAATGCGGTTTAGCGTATATGGATTATAAACAAGGCTCGAAAAACGCTCGTCATTTTGAAAACATACCTAACACTGTTCCGTACAGCAGAGGCTTCCTTATGATGTTAATAAAAATATTATTAGGTATTTTATAGATTTATTATACCATAATTCATATGCATTATGTGACAATTTTATTAATGAATGACACCGGAATGATTATGAGAGAACAAAAACACAAATAGTATACCAATGTCAACGATTAAATATGCCCCAATGACGTCCGTAGACTGTGAACGAACTTTTTCGACTCATAAAATGGGTCTAAATTCACGTCGTCATGGACTCACAAGTGAAAATTTCGAAAAAAAGATTTTGGCGAAAGTGTTTTTTCCCATAACCATTCCGGTGTCATTTATTAATAAAATTGTCGCTGAATACATATAAAATTATGGTAAAATAAATTTAAAATACCTAATAACACTTTTTATTATTAACACCATAAGGAAGTCTCTGCTGTACGGAACAGGGTTATGTTTTCAAAATGACGGTCGTTTTTCCGAGCCTTGATTATAAACAATAAACATAGTGCCTTACATTTTTACTTTGAACGACAGCGCTGTATATGAACCCCAAGGTTCACCAGCTCACAACAATGAAAATTCCTGGACCTTACCCTGAACATAAGCATTGTTCATTGGGATTCTTCCAGCAGAAGTCACACGGAACTGCGTTCGTCTAATATCCAATCTATATTATTGAACTCGTAGGTTCCGTGGAGATTTCACCAGGGTTCCGCGAAATCGATCACAAAAACTACAGATAAGATAGTACTCGCATATAGGTAAAAGCATTTGATGTGAGGTTCCATGAAATAAAGGATTTAGTGAAGAGTTTCATTACCTAAAAAAATTCGGAACCCGTGATCCATGAGGTACCTGGTTTTTTATCCTCAATTTTTAATAGATCTTGAAAGAAAACCTTGAGCATATCCAAGTCAAGTAAATAGATGAAGTCTTTGTATCATTTTCTACGTATATCCTACAATAAGAAGCTAGTCAGCGAATTAAATCATGATTTGATTGATGACCTCTTGGTCCCACATATAACAACACTACAGCAGCTGAGCTGCTATTATGCCACTGCTATGTAATTTGATTGTATCCCCAGGCAAGGTCACAAGACAAAGGTCAAAGGTTCGTGCAATGCTTGAATAACTTGACACGATTATAGGATCAACTGCTAAAGTTCACTATAGTTACTATAGTTAAAGTTACTGGACTGACTAAAGTTTTTAGGATTCGCATAGCCCGGCGAGCGATGGATTTTCCAGTAACTCGTAATTTTAAGTCATCATCAAAATAGATAGCTAAGCTAGAGCTATCTGTTTTACAAGTTTTACAAGTATTGTACTAGTAACGTCGCATATACAGGGTGTTGTAACATTTAAATCGGTCAGAACGGGAAAGTCTGAAACTATATAAGACATGCCGAGATCATTGATCATTCACATGGCTATTGCTCAACGCAATCACAATCGTTTTCATTTTGAAAATCGAAGGCTTGTCTGCATACAAAATGAAACAATTGTTCCGCTTTGAAACCGATTGCGATTGCGAGTGCGTTGGCAAAAGCAACGCTGTTTTAGGAACCATGTCATCGATTTTAGTAACAAGGAAAACTTCATCCATAAATATAAAAAAAAACTTGTACTCGGCTCGGGAATCTAACCCGGACTTTTTGAAAAATAAAACTAGCACTATTTCTATTTAGATACCGATTGTGTAGGTTCTTTCGCAGTAAACAATACATTATTCTTTTTAGACATCATATTTCATAGTAACATTTACTGCTTAAGACCTAGTGCTAGTTTTATTTTTCAAAACGTCCGGTTTCGATTCCCGAGCCGAGTACTTTTTCTTGTAGGCCTGTTTGATGTAGGCCTTTTCCAGTGTGTGCTAATCAATAAATACGTTTTTTTAGACATACAAGTATTTATACTTTTAAATACATAGTTAAAAGACCATAAATGCCGTAGAACAGTAGCACTATATCTTCCACGAAATCACCAATAAACGATTTTAATGATGTTTTTAAGTAATCGTTAACCTGCACTTTTTATAGGCGTGCATAACGTAAACTGCATGAGTCAATGAACTTTCCAAATCGTATTAAATAAATAAGGACGCTCATAAAAGCATGCAGTGTTTAGATGGCTCTTACAGCAGTAATGTCCTTTACATAGTATAAAACAATCACGTTCCGCGTCTGTCTGTCTGTCTCTCTGTATAACCTAAACCACGCAACGAATTTGATGCGGTTTTCACCATGAGTTAGATTTCTTTTTAAAGCCTTTTTTTAAATTTGTTTTGACTTTTAAGGCCCAGCCACACCACTTTCATGACGTGCACGTGCACGTGCGCCTTCGCTGTCCACTGCGTTGTATAGTATGAATTCTCATTACGACATGTCACTATACAACGCAGTGGAAAGCGAACGCGCACGTGCACGTGCACGTCACGCAAGCGGTATGGCTGGGCCTTTAAATTGCGCATGCGTCCTTTTTATTAAGAAGGGCAGTATGCTACACCAAAATCTAGAGAATTAGGTATATATGTCAAATGTAATGCAATATCACCACACGATCAGCTGTAAAGATAAAATGCATGCTTATCTAATCGTGACTTTTAAAGCTGTAAAACCATAGTAATCGAGATAAGCCGTTTTGGCATAGTACGATGCTCAAACGATAACATCGTAAACGCATCATGCTGAGTGCATGATACTATCAAAAGTAGGGTAAATCTAGACGCTTGCTAAACTCAGTACAATTTCGGCTTCTTGCGGCGGTATTTCCAGACCGCTACGACTTCTTACGACTTATTTCATTCCTTTTCATTCATTGATTCACTTCCGAGGTCCCCTTCAAGAGACGAGCATACTGTTTTCTCTAAGGCCGGCAATGCAACTGTAATAATTCCTCTTCCCGTGTTTCAGGTGTCCATGGGCGGCGGTGATCACATCGCAGGCCGCTAGCTCGTTTGTGTCCTCTAGCATAATAAAAACTAACTAATGCATTAGGAGTCATCAATATTATTTATGGACATCAATAATATTATATATGGAGTGACGACCTTGTAAGGATCGCGGGAACGCGGTGGATGCGAAAAGCACAAGACCGGTCTGAGTGGAGAGCCTTGGGGGAGGCCTATGTCCAGCAGTGGACGTCTTTCGGCTGACATGATGATGATGATGATGATGATGTATTAGTTGTTTCAGCGTGGGGATAAGACAATCAGTGAAATTCCCAGCATTGAGGCATTCTATGTTAATCCTCAGCGGGCCTAATATGGCTGCGTCTATATCGCGTGTCAAATTTGGATAAAGCATCCGTCACTCTCGTACTTATTTACGTGTCAGAAGGTGACGCATGCCTTATCCACACTTTGTCACGCGATAAACGCAGCCATGCAGGGTTGGCAACGCATTTGGAACCTTGTAAATGTAGTCTTGAATGCAAAAGTCTATGGGTCTCAGATCTGACTTACGATTAGGTGGCCTGTGTGCTAGGTTGCCTTCTTTAGAGTTGTGCCCGCTCGGTCTTTAAAGGGAGCGCTCCGATCTCGGTCAATCGGTCAAAGGAACTAGTTCGTTCTTTTAGTTCCTTTAGTTCCTTTAGCTCCGGAGCAAGTTTTGAGATCTGAGCAGGACACGCTTTGAAATAGGTACTATTGGTCTCGTTCACATCGAGTGCCGTGGCGTGCGCTCTTTACTCGTTCGCTCTGTTCCGCTCATACGTACAACAATTGCTACTGACCTAAAGGACCGAAGACCGATTAAGATCGTTTACGAAGAACTAGTTCTTTTCGGTCCGTGACGGGAATTCATTCCTTTTAGTTCTTAGTTCCTGACCGACACAAGCCTAGCCTTCTTGCGATAAAAATATATTGAAAGATGGATAGCGTCAAGCTGGGTCCTAACTTTACAAGACGATAATTTTTGACATGAAGATCCCGTAATATACCTTTTGTTTCTTGAAATTTGAAGGAGTGTGAAACTACAAACTTCGTAATCTTATCTAAACAGTTTGTGTGAGAATCAGGTCACCGTGTGTGTATCCTACATGTGCTTACAGTTATCGGTTTCATGTTCGAGGGCCATTTACAATTTTACACTTGCAAAACGATTGCAGTGTTATTTATGGTATATTTATGCAGAAAGTCACTGGTTGTAACGATAATGAATCTTGGTAAGAAAGAGAGTAAGGCGTATCTAGTTTTTTGTATTAT
The DNA here is from genome assembly GCA_946894065.1 of Acleris literana. Classification (NCBI taxonomy): domain Eukaryota; kingdom Metazoa; phylum Arthropoda; class Insecta; order Lepidoptera; family Tortricidae; genus Acleris; species Acleris literana. Next base: position 5,704,926 of record OX335694.1, read on the forward strand.
GTTTCTTTCTTCTTCCTTCAGATGCAGCAAGACAAAATTCACAATCAGATTACGTCATTTGGCTATAATTAACATAAAAGGAAAGTTACGTTGATAAATAATAATAAAGGCGAACAGTTTTTTCTCTATTCTCCAATTCCGTCTCCGATTGAGTCATCCCCGAAAACTGCAATTTTATAAATTAACGAAGCGAAATGAATATGTATTAGGCCAGACTAATATATTTCGCAGCATGGTTCTTGTCTACATGACGTCATCGTCGTCCCCTTCTCGTCCCCCTTTGCGTGGTGCTAGGGTCACGCACTGTCTGCACCTAACTGTTTAAAGTATTGTCTAGAATTGTAGCTAAGTGCCACTTGGAAATAATAATAAATAAACTATCACCAAAGTAGACCGATGATCTGCACGGCAAGCACATCTTGTATTTTCTCGCTTTTCGCTCAGCGCGTCCTTATCTGTACGCACTAGTGAGAAAGGGAGATCTGGAGCGACAAACAAAGCGCGCGCTTTATCGCGCTGGATAAAGTTTCCATCACTCTTGCACTTACATACTGGTCAGACAGTGACAGATGTTTTATCCGCGCTAATCCACGTCGATAAACACCATAATAGGCCCGCTGGTGAAGATCGTGGGAAGCTGATGGAACGAAAACCAACAACCGTGGAGATCTTTGGGGAAGACTTTGGTCAATAGGTTGTTTTGTAAACGGTTCTTTGTCGAAGGGTCCATCGAGTGAGCAAAGTCATGAGACTCATGAGTCTACGAGCTCGCTCACTCGTCGGGTAAAGCGGGTAAGCTAAGAATGCACGCCCTTAATTGTGGTTTTCACGCTATGACGGGACAACTTCAACTGGCCGGTTAATGTTTGGTGCGTCGAGTTCAAGAACTGGTTGTTTAAGAAAATCATCCACCAGCAATGACTGATGTAATGATCAATGATAATTCAATCATATTACAGAATACAATTACATGTCGTTACATGTCGTTACATTCTAAAAAAATACATACTATTTGAAGGTTTCCTCTCGACATTATCTGTCATAGATTAGCTTTTTATAATCCTTACCATCCGCATCATTACCCACTATATTAATCATTATTAATTTAATATATTAGATACATAATGTAAAATAAAGTCGATGTTTCCGACAGTCTGATTTGTCCGCTAAGTTATTTTAAAATACGCAATCGATTTGGTTTTGGGTTACTGTTAACTTAGACTCTAAGTCTTAGAGGATGTCTTCGGGTAGGCTACGCCAGGATTGTGTGGCACCTAGTGGTGAATAGTCATCAGCCCACGGTGCCCCCGCGAACAGCCCTTGGAGGTTAACACCGGAGAGGTTTTAGACGGTATGCTTCCACCTCAGCTCTTGCAACAGACAGGTGGTCGTGAGGCCGTCATACCCCTCCCCCACTTGGCTACCCGGCCGGGGGGGAGGATGCGTAAAGACAGATTTCCTCTCCGTCAAAATAAAAACGGGTCACTAACTAGTGCATATAAGTAGTATAATAAAGTCGAACGTATTTTTGTTTCTTTTGCCTTCACAATTCAAAGCCTCAACGGATCCACATGACATTTGAAACAGAGATAGTTTATAACCCGGAGACTGTTTCAAAGTACTCATAATTATCAATAAAGCAAAAGCTAGTAGTGCCAAAACACTAGAGCAATCCAGTGCAAACTTGAACTCATGATGCTGCACCTAAGGGCCGTAGGTATTAATAAACTGATCTCAACTATAATGCTCGTCTCGAGATGCGTCAAAAATGACAGTGTTCTATGGTTTGACATTTATGTTGACGTATCTTGTGACGCGCATCTCAGCCAAGATGAGTTTATTAATACGGCCCTAAGAGACATCAGTCTGTCTAACTGGATATCTAGTGCTATACAAAGTTTCATACAAAAAAATCTCCATATACTCGTAGAACTTTGCCACTTAACAAATGCGTGAAACTAAACGAATCCGCTATCAAATAACGCACTAACGCACCCCATTTTCTAAGAACACTTAACATCCACCACTTTCAGTACCAGAGTAATAAAGTACCGTTTAAAATGAGCCATAACTCAAGCACTTGAGCGATTTTCGGTATTGAAAGCGAACAGCTAAACGCGTTCCGACCGCATTGCACGTAAATCATTATTTACGGCTTATTATATTTATAGAAAAGGGGAAGACGACCCTTTCTGGTGAAGTTATGGGTACCGTTGGAATATATTAGACTAGTTTTGATGACAATGAATCAACGATCGGGGGCACGACTTTACGTGACGGTCGCAGCAAACAAATTCATAGAGATGTATAAAGCATGCCACGAGTCGCCGCTGCCGCTAATGAACGCTTGATGACATGCTTCATATATTTCTATGCATTTGGTTTTCGCGTCTAGCCGCTTGTCGCTCTTCGTTGCGCAAAGTAAAGCAGTAAAGGTGTACTCACACGGTCAATTTTTTGAGCAATAATTGTTCGTCGTCAATATAGGTAGGTAGTTGTTTTATTCTAATTTGGTGTAATAGAATGACATGACATGTGCACCTTATGAGACGTGTTACAATTTGAATACCGTTAATGGCAATACTGCCTGTATTTTTAATACAATAAAGGACAATTTTATGTTTTCATGAATATGTATCGCGCTCCTTATTAGGGTACCCTACCCAATGAATATTTCCTCCAAAATTCAAGTCCCTAGGTCGGTTTAGGCAGTTCGTTGTCTGTCACTTCAGAAGGTCAGTCAGTCAGATTGGGTTTGCATAAAAAAATATTTTTTCATGGCGCAGAGGTGATAATGTCTGCCGCATGCACTATGGTATGGCCAAAACGTATACTTAGGTTACATTACAAGATTTTAATAAAACTGTAGATGGTTTTAGGTGACGTGGGCATGTGTTGTTCAATTCAAATCTTACAAGGTAATGTAGGTACTTATTTCCTTTTTTCAAATAAATTATGGTTTTTGATACAGTCCCGATCCCGGAAGATTATTAATGTAATATATCAGGTCTGCTATATTTTATTAAAACTAGAGCGACAAAGTACTAAAGTTTAGGGGCTGAACACGCTAAAAGTGTAATAAGATGGTCTACGTGCATTCTCAAGAGTCTGGATTCGTAGTTGTTAATAAACTTGGCCTTGAATTAGCCAAATATAATCTTCTACTTTGTGAGCCAAATTAGCTGCCTAATTGCAGCCGCATATATTCATTAGCATTCAAAACGTTTCAAGCTGCGTCATATGTTTTATTCATGATTGTGATTTGTAATTTTAGGTAAATATACTGTCGCCAACGAGAAATTGCAAGTAATTTTAAAACTCAACGGATGTAAAAGGAAAACTGTAAGTTCATCCAACACACGCTCACTCGTAAGACGGTTCCGCGAAAACTATCAGTTAAAACTGAGCGTGCGTAGCGGCCATAACTAGGAACTCGCACAAGATTTATCAATGTTCTGTTTCCATGGATTGTGTGTCTGTTTGTAGGGACTAATAATTATATAATTTTATGCATAAGAGTATAAAAACCCGTTTAAGTGGGCTTACTTCTTTACAGCATAACCAAAAGCATGAGAAGAGAAAACGATACTTTACAAAGAGCTGATTTCATAGGCCAACCCTTCCTAGTCCTAGTGGAGCATCTATTCATTCCGTACGTTTCTATTGCTTTCAATTCCTCTCACGTTTGCGCCGAGGAAATAGTCTAAGAGTAACATGGAGTAACCGGCCGTAGCGTTATGGAATAACCAAATCCACTTATTTTTATTAAGATTCTTTATAAAAGGAGGTACTTATTAAAATACAATTTTAACCCTCGTGAATTTCATAATCATTTTCATATTTTGGGAAATACAGTGTGTGACATCCATACGAACATATATTTTGACAACAGTTAATATGCATCCTAATTAACATAAAAACATGTGTATTGTTAACATAAAGTGTACTTTTTTTTTTCATACTAACTAATTCGCCACGCAATGTATCGGTAACAAAACTAACAACCGTAACAACTGACACTAACATTTGATTGCGTTCAAAATTCACTCTTAGTGACACCCTGACACCTTGTCAATTGCCTACATTTCGTTGACACTTTTGACAAGACCGCCAAAAATTATGATGACTAAGAAACTAACTCCGTAAGAAAAGTACCTAACTGCATAAAAGTTGCTGCACGGTCGATATGTGTTCGATCAAGAAATTAAACAATCGCTAAAAAGTAAAAAAAAAAACTTTTATTCATTCAAAATTTAATCAATCTCGGCGATTCACTCGGCGAAGATAACGATGTTCGATGTGACGTCCTTGCATTTGGATGCAAGTGGTGCACCGGCGTATTAAAGACTGATGCACGCTTTCAAAATTAGTGTCCTGTTGAAGTTTTTGAAATGCGTTAGTTATTCTGCTTCGAAGATCTTCGACAGATGTTTGTGGTTTTGAATACACTTCATTTTTCACGGCCCCCCATAAAAAAAAGTCTAACATCGTAAGGTCCGGTGAACGGGCCGACCAACGTTGAGGCCCAAACCTACCTATCCATTGGTTTCCAAATAAAGCGTTCAAACACGCACGCACGCGAACTGATGAGTGTGCAGGAGCTCCGTCCATTTGAAACCAAGTTAGCACACGTTCTTCTTCTGGCAACGAGTTGACATAGTTAGTTAATGGACCATTTAGCAATTCCAGGAATTTTTCACTATTAAGATTCCCGTCGATAAACACTGGTCCGATAATACGGTCACCATGAATGGCTGCCCAAACGTTTACCGCCCATCGGTATTGATGGCCGGTCTCTTTTAGTACATGCGGATTCACTCGTGCCCAATAGTGTGTATTTCGCTGGTTCCACACGCCGTTCCGAGTAAATGTACTCTCGTCAGTCCAAATAACTCTTGAGGTAAATTGGTGGTCGATATCGTGTTTACTGAGTATCCACTGACATAATGTTAGACGTGGCACCAAATCCCTAGGCAATATTGCGTGTGCCTTCAAAAATTTGTAAGGGTGTTGTAAGTCCGTTTTGAGAATCCTATGAACCATTTTGTGGTTCATTTCAAAATGTCGCCCGGCATTTCTTGTACTGCATTCTGGATATGCAGCAAAATGTTCCAATATTCTTTCATCATTTTGAACATGAAGACGTGGACTATTTGTCGATGTTACGATTCTCCCAGTAATGGGCATGTCTTCCCGGACACGCTGCACTGCACCGACTATGACTCTGGGGTCTTGAGGAATGCGACGATTTGGGAATCGCTCCCGATACAACGTTAACGCTTGATTAGCCCTTTGCCCAGCTTCGCCGTACATTAGGATCATATCCGTCAATTCTTGCGAGCTATACGATGAAGGTCTTGGCATTTTGTCAAGAAAATTATGACAAGACAATTTCATGGAAAAAGTCAAGATTACTACACATTTTAATTCAGCCTAACTGCATCCCGCCACACCAGCCAGTGCACTGTCTAAAACGATTGATTTAAGTAGGTAATTTAAACTAAGAAGGCGGAATCACAATAACTTTCATCAAGCACCGATTGACAACTTCACATTCATTGAGTTGAAGTGTCAAGATAACATCGTGCTTGTTGATAAACACAGTTCGTAATCAATTTAATAATACATGTTTGAGACTAAGCATTGTGATTTCCTAAGAGATGATAATTGATAATTTTATTATGTGCAGTGAATTTTGATATCAGTCTGGTACAGTGACTAAATTTAATGTGTTTCGATGTTGACTAAGAATTGTCGATGTAAATTTGTTTTGCTGTACATGTGTGTATGTTTTTAAATCTCAGTATTTTCTAGTAGTGGATAATTCAGGAAACAAGTACACGTCGACTTGAAACAACGGTTATGTTTTCATTGAATTAAAATGGAAATGAAACATTCCACTTGTTAGCATTACATTGCTGCTCGAGAAAATTTAAAAAAATTATAACTCTTCATCAGAAAACGTAATTGTTATATTTTTTCGATAAAACCGTTCACAGCATCTAAAGCTATCGTTACTTACAATTTATGTTCTTATGGATGTCACACACTGTATATGTTATCAAAAAATACTCTTTGTGTCCGTTTTACAATGAACATGGGCAAAAAAAGAATGTCGGGTCATGCAGTAGCGCTCTTTTATTTGTTTTCGCTCGTAATTTGCGTTGTTTCCTACATTTCATGAGTCTAATCAGCTCTGAGTGGACGAAAAATACCACTTTCCGGACATTTGCTTAAATATAAATATTGCAACTTTTTTTTAAAGTCGTCTCTTGAAAATCATTTTTGTACTTTGCGTACTGTAAACATGATGAGTTAATGAGCGGTTATGGTAATGACAGCAAAGTTAAAATCATTACATCATTGTTATTACCATGGTAACAATTGACATCTAATTTTTACTCGTGTAGGTATTTCTGTCATGATGCACGAGTTTCTAAAATAGTCCAGCTATTGAACAGGTCAGCTCTTAGTCTGAAATCTAGATAACTTCCTTTATTGCCGATCGTGTACACCGAGCACGTCTCCATCACGTATTCTGTGCGCAGGAGTTTCACATAACGCATTTTAACATATAACACCAATTTAGATCTAATTTAATGTTGACCCTTTAAGTAAATTAGCTAGAAAGTTAAGCATGTACAGTAAGGGAAAATGATTCCTTGACCACTTTGGACTATGACAAAGTGACGTAATCAATAAAAACTTAAGAGACTTCTTATGATTTTATTTACAGTGTCACTTTGACATAGTCCAAAGTGGTCTAGGAATCAATTTCCTTGACTTCTAGTTCAGTCACTTCGACTTTGTGTTTGTAGTCACAAAATTATTTACATTATTTATTATTTATAATCGCAAAAAGCAACTGATAGGTATTTAATCTCAGACAAGTACCTACCGTGATGGAAATGCATCAATTTTGAATAAGGGTTTTATACCAAGGGTTCTTTGAGACTAGGGTTTTTGCATGGTTTTTGTAACTACAATGGCTTAGGTAATTTAAATGTCTACAGAGGCTATTTTCTACTAGGTAAAGCCATATTGCTTTTTGACATTTTATCGTATTGTTTTTAAGTTTTTAGTTAATTTCGATCTTATTTTAACACATCCAAAGGCGATGATGCTTTGGCATTGAAAAATTATCTGCGCTGCGCTTCGCTGTACGCGCTGGCGCTTCGTTTGTTGCCCTTAAGCGAACCTATTCGCACACTGTCAGTTGTCATGACATGATAGTTAGGTAGGTGTACATTAGTAAAAACCATCAATACCGTCAGTAAAAACTGATCGTGTATAACCCGCTTTACTTGAACAGTATCTAAACGATGCTTTATGTTCTTACTCGACGTGATTGGCGTGACAATCGTTTATTGGAAAATAAACTGCATGAGGGAAAGCAGGAGAAAATGCTTTTATGGTCTAGACCAGAGAGAGAGAGTAGGTAGAAATCTTATTTTTTCCTATACCTACCTACAACCTGCAAGTAAGACAAGGAAGACCCGGGAAATGAAAGAAACGGGATCGAACCTAGGTAACTCTATCGACAGAACCTTTCAAGTTTAATCTTCCATCCTTATCGCACACATTACGAAACCTGCGAACCAGCGAACCAGCTACACACTACGTCAAGGACGAAACACCGGCCGGCTAAAACAATTTAAATAACGAACAGAAATGGTAGCTATTTTATTGTACGCACATTAGCTACCTACTAGTTTTAAATAGCGATTAAATAAATAAAAATGTATTTTTTTCATCCTAAATCCGTAGCCCACTGCGCATGTCACGTTTGAAGTTATAGGTAGGTATAGGTAGATGAATAGGCGTAGGTATAATAGGGTCAAGAACCGAGACCAAGGGATTCGCGAATCTTCCGTTCTTTAATGAATATAAATGTTTAACATAACCTCATCTTACGAAAACAATAACTGACAGATAAATAGGTAGGTAGGTAACTAGTGTATTTTAAGTGCCTACCTACCTTGTTTTATGCACAGTAATTTTATCAAAGTAGGTAATTTAGAATCATCGATAACTCTGACAGCTCGTAAACAATACGTACCTATTTGTTTTTTAACCAACAGTTAAATAAATTAACATTTTAAGCGGTGGAAACCCGGTTGTAAACGCTATTTATACCATTTTCGCAACCCGGCAACCTAATTTGCAGCAAATAGGTCAGCTCTTCCCACTAACTATAGGGGAATAAATCAGTCTTACAATAAAATAAACTTAACTTCGTTTGTAATTATTAAGAAAGGACAAGTGTTATCGTTACGTTTTAATTGTTAAAATGCGATAGAAAAGCTGAAAACAACAGGTGCTAATAAGAGTCCATTACCTGTAAATGTATGGGAACTTTCTTCACCGGTGCGCTAGCCATTTTCCACAAACTCACTCACTGCACTAACACAAAAGTTTATTTATAAATCGCGAGTAGGTGAGATTTCAGGGAAATGATGCGTTTCAACGTTACTCCGTACTTGCTATCGGCAAACGAAACGCCTACTGATTAAAAAATTTCATTGAGTTTACTATATCCCTTCCACCGCGCACGCGTAGTAAAACCGTTGGCGGGATGCAAAACAACCAAGTGGTCCGCTCATTCTTTTGACTTCGTAGTCGTTCATGACCTCTCTTCTAGATGGCGCTGCAATCATAATTTAAAAAGACTTTAAATTTTGATTGGTAATGAACGCACTATAGTGAATATGACCTCTAATATATATTAAACAATGTTTTTATTAAAGAGGCATTGTCTAAAAATACTTTGCAGCGCACTCTTCAAATGGTTACCAAGCTGCCTTGCTACGTTAGTAGTTCTACAAGGAAACTATAGATGGCGCGCTATTCAAAATAGCTGACGATCATTACTTTGCGTTCGAGATATCTCACCGCGCGGCGACCAAAACATTCAATCGACCAACCATGAGTCGGACACCACCGACATTTCGCGCCCGTTTTGATATAAAGTGTTAGCAAAAATATTAAATTAAATTTATGGAATAGTCAAAAGGACAGTGAAGTGGTAGTGTATACAGTGTTTCCCACCGATGCCCTCTTTACACCTCAAGCCCGGAATCACGGTAAAAAAATCTCTAGCTTTTATTAATAGAATAGCCCTTCGTGTATAGATTATTCGCTCGCTGTTAAAAACAATAAATTATAAGAACCTACGTAAATACCAGTTGATCTATTTTATACTGTAGCTTTAAAATAGATCTCGCAATTGATGCGCGATCCGACAATATGTTGCGAGATTATGCCGGGGGCGGGTGTTTCTATTGACTTTAGAACTCTAATCAATGGCCTTTAGTATTGAAAAATAATATAGTGCTTCTACAATCCGTAAATTTACCCTTAAATGCACTTAAGTAGTTATTTTCCTTAAACCAACAAAACAACGCGTAACGCGTAGCTAGGCCTCTTCCATCAATTAACATTTAATATACCAGAGGTCCTTAAACATTTTTGTCTCTTAGGTAGACCACTTAGCAATTTTTCTGTTTTGGGTAGACCCCCAGCTTACCTAAATATCAAAAAATCTTCGGGGACGTTTGCATGGATAAAATGGGAGGCCTTGCCGCTGTCGTAAAACTTAACATACGCTGCAATTAAAATTAAGTGCGGAATTTATAAAATAACAACTTACACGCACAGAAAATAAAAAGTATATATAGGTCAGTCCAACTGAAGTCTGCTTTTGGTTAAAATATTGTTGGACGCCGACTTCAGTTGGACTGACCTATTTACCTACCATTTTAAAGAAGTTATTTTTTGCTTTTTGAAGGCGGGTTTTTGTTTTTTTAAACATTTATTTTATTTTATACTTTTTAGTGATCCTATTTATGCTGTTACGTAGCTCCACTTCTAAATATTAATGAGAAACTATAGAACATTTCAAGCTCGCCGCAGACAACGCCGCGGGAATGTCATAGTCATATTTAAACCTAAATGTGCTTCGGCATAGTCGCTCAACTACCTTAATCGAAATATCTTATCGCCACCCTTGAAACAGGTACCGTTAAGGAGTTCCGGTGGCCATCTGTGGTCTTCATCATCAGTTCCACTTCACCATATAGTACTTTTCAAAAGCAAATGCACGAGTTACAGTGAAAAATACCGAAATCGCTATAGGTGTGCCTATAATATTTGAGGAGTTCTCTTGATTTCTCCAAGATCCCATCATCAGATCCTGACGTCTTGACAATGAGACCAAATAGAAAGTATACCCATTCAAACAACGAAAAAAATTTTCAAATCGGTCCATTGGTCTTCGAGTAATCGGGGAACATACATAAAAAAAAAACCCGACGAATTGAGAACCTCCTCCTTTTTTTGAAGTCGGTTAAAAATGGATTATTCCAATCATGGAAAACCAAAATTAAAGTCACGACCTGCTTAAATGGGATTATTGGATCCACCATCGCGGACCCCCATTTTCATCTCATGGACCCCCTTATTTTTTTTCCGCTCACATGGACCCCTGCTGGTTGACGTCGACCCCTGTGGGTCGATATAGACCACTTTGGGGATCGCTGTTTATACGAATAGGTACCTAATTTTCATACATACATACATACATTAAATCAAGCCTGTTGCCCAGAGGGGTAGGCAGAGACCACTTCTTTCCACCTGCTACCTAATTTAACAAAAGATATTCGTTAATCTTAAATCATATTTACCTGTGGCTAGACTTGAATTAATTAAGTATACCTACTTAATAATTAATAATATTATGTTATTCTATACGCTATTCTAACTTCCTATGAAATTACAATGTTGCTAAAGTTTCCTGTCTAAATGACATAGGTACGAATCTTATCGACTTTATTGTTTTAAAACTATCAAATAGAAATTTATATAACACATTTACCATAATTTTTACCACAAATAAAATCATAAAAATAATACAAAGCAGTATTTAGCATAGGTAAATAGTATGGCGTGGTATAAGACCGAGTAGCTACATTTTATCTTGGAAAATTAACGGACGCGGAATTGCGTGTTTCTTATTATTTTTAGATGAATACGGCTTTAATCGTCGTTATTTACATATTTTATTTTAACTGCCGTATGAGTGGCAAAATTATATCATTTACATTAAGTAAATTTAAAAGTTAATAAAAAATTAACCTTATATTGCGGATTAAAATCAATGAAGCTCACCAACATTACAGTTTTAATTCTGATTTCTACCTTGCTGTAAGTTCTTATGTTTAATTAGGTATCTAGCCTATTTTTTTACTAAGTATCAAACATATGAGAATAGTATAGGTACCCACCTACTCGTACACGATATCACCGTGTGACTTAATTTTAATTATACCTTACTCTGCGTCCAACGGCAGAACGCTGCAACTCGAGTTACAGTGTTTTGTGTTGCATCAAACGATTCCTCATGAGTGCTTCTATCATAGATATAAATGAAATTTTAAAAATACATTCTACTTTAGGCGGTAGGAAACTGTCAAAAAGCGGTAACTCTGCATAAGACTAGCCAAAACATCATTACTGCAATTGTGATGTTTTATACCAAAACCGTCAAAGCCGTCTGATCACCGCAGAACACTGTAAGTCCTAAATGACCACTACCTCGGAACGGAACGGAACACTTGCAGCGTTTTGCCTACCTACTCTGCATCACCACGCGGCAACTGAGTGCAAAATACTAGGTGATTTCTAGCGTGAAACTTAAAAAACTTTAATGCATTATTATTATGTTTGATGTTTGAGAAAAGCACTATACATACCTCGGCGGGAAATATGGGTTGCCCGCCTCAGACCTATGTCTTCGGCCGGCAACCCCTTTTGTCCCGGCCTCTGTAGTAATGTACTATAAACGCGTTTTTCTCGAAACTAGTGTTTTTGACTTGCAGCGTTTTGCCGTTGGACGGCAGAGTCTTCCAAAACCTCCAACTTCCAATCTCAACCAGAGATGAAAAGAGAAACATCCTCACATCTATAAGTACGTCCAAACATTCAAATATACATATACCAACGCTGAAATAAATATTACATAGTAGGAATAAGTAAGTACCTACGTACTACAGTCTGTGAGGACTTAGGAGCTTCGGATTTGTACTTCTGTCTCATCACTTGCTATTAACAAGAGCGTATGGAGAGCATCGGTGGCCTAGTGTCTTAGGGGTCGACTCGTGATCGTAAGGTACTGAGTTCGAACCCCCGCGGTCACCATGTACCGATGAGTTTTTCTAACTCAAATGCATTACCCGATGCTCTTACGGTGAAGGAAAAACATCGTGAGGAAACCTGCACATTCGAACAGCTGAGTGTGTAAGAGGGTAAATGCACAAAAGATCCTAAAGGGTCGAAGTGTATCCGAAAGGGCCCATCTGTAGGATAAGATAAGATAACAAGAGCGTATGAGAGAAAGTGAGAGACAAGTACAAACCCGAAGCACATTCTAAGAGCTTTCGTACTGTAAGAACACCTAACAAATGCTGACCAGTGCTTGTCATACCTACTCATAATAAACTCACAATGAATATCAAACGACAAGCATAGACAATGGCAACGTAAATCACGATGACAAGGTTCTAAGTATTCCCCACATTTTTATTGGGTGACGTACATCGTTTACATGTAGAACTAATGTACCTTCCTTCACACATACATTCCTTCACAAATAAATAAACTTTCTTTTATTCGTCCTCATAAAATCAACAAGTGGTTGAATCCTTACGAGCGATAATGTAATTAGTAGGTACACACACACACACTCACACGACAGCAAAAATAAAAAATAAATTGGTTTGTGTGCTAGCACTAACTACATTGCATGCTTAAAATTTTGTCATTAACGACATTGTGATTGTAATACTTTTACAATTAATACAATATGACATGACACAAAACGCTGTGTTTAACATCAAACATAGACCGAACATAATAACAGGCGGTCTTATGGCTAAATAGCGATTTCTTCCAGATAAACCCTCCCCTTTACATAATTGATTCACAACACGGGTATTCACATAACATCCCTCATGATAATAGTATCTAAATTATGGCCTACGCCCGGAAAGTAAGAGATTTCCTGACGAGGCGAGGTGGTTAGCAGGCCGAGCAATAGCGAGGCCTGCTAAAATACGAGTCAGGAAATCCTCGTTTCAGCAGAGGCGTATATAATTCTTTTCTCAAATAATGTATGGAAATGATACAAATACATTTGTAACTAGAAAGTAATTTAATTAATATTAGTTTAGTTTCGTTTAGTTTATTTATTCATCAATGTAATATTACAATATCAAAAAATACGTAATTACATTGAGATCATCAAAAAATAAATACTAATAATCACAGAATACAAGAAATTATGATAATTATAGCAACAACAATTAAACATCTAATAATGGTCACTCGTACGATGTCAATATATTATGTACAAAGGTTAATAAACGTCAAACACAATAATAAATTTACATTTCCACATTCATATATTCATCCATGTTATATTAAAAGTGATGTTTGTCATATACAATTGGTAATCGAAAACGTTATGGGTTTTCCGGGAAAAAATATGTTTAATCTGTTGAACTTAAGATGTTGATATTTCAGTGACACAAAATGTTGACGTCTTCTTGATCCTAGATTGCTTACTAAGCTGAAAAAACAAATCTTCAGAAAAGCTATTCACATTCTTGCGTGCCCTCCATAGCATAAATTGACTGTAAGATCTATCATATTTTTCTCTTGAATTAGCATGAAGAAGGTTTTGCCTAGCCGAGGCGACTTTATTTTTTTAAACGACTTCAAAAAAGGAGGAGGTTATACGTTCCACTGTATCTTTTTTTTTAAATGTATGTTCGCCGGTTACTTCGTCAATTGTGGACCGATTTTAAAAATTCTCTTTTGGTTTGTTAGAGTATACTTCCGAGTTGGTCCCATTGTCACCAAATCTGTATCTGATCAAATAATGATCAAATCAAATCTGTATCCGTGAGGAACTGAGGGAACTTCTCAAATATTGTAGGCAAACATATAGCGATTTTAGTATTTTTAGTAACAAATCCAGCATTTGCATTCAGAAAGTATCATTTGGTGACGTGGAACTGATGACGAAGACCACGGATGGCCACCGGAACTTCTCAACGGTACCGATTTCAAGGGTGGCAATAAGATAGTTGAGCGACTACAACGAAGAATATTTACTTGTTGAAATATGACTATGACTTTCCCGCGGCGTTGCTTGCGGCGCGCTTGAAATAACTTAAAGTTTCATATTAACTAAGAAGTGGGACTACGTAACAGCGTATTACGATCACTAAAAAGTATAAAATAAAATAAATGTTTTTAAAAACAAAAAACCGCCTTCAAAAACGCAAAAAAAATAACTTTCTTTAAAACTGTAGGCACCTAATAGGTTAGTCCAACCACAGGTCCAACTAAAGTCGGCGACCACAATATTTTCAACAAAAAGCCGACATCAGATTGACTAACCTATTAGGTGCCTACAATTTTAAAGAAGTTATTTTATTGCGTTTTTGAAGGCGTTTTTTTGTTGTTTTTAAACATTTATTTTCAAAATAGGCGGTGTGTTATCTATTTCCTCGCTACTTTCATCACTCGCCCTCATTAGTACAAGTATTTTGCACACAACAAGTTTTACGTTTTTAAAATATCAATAAGTTTTTGATTTTAAATTATTTTTGGTAACCATAGATATTGTAGAAGAAAACTAAAAAATAAAAAAAACATACGCACTGTGCTAAGAAACGAGCGGTTAGCTTGGCTGTATCGGATTTTTTGCTTGGTCCTTTCTGATCTGCATGCATTTGACAGCACTTTAAAAAAATATGGACATGGACGGAATACGTTTATTTTACTCCTAGGAGGTAGAAGGAGGAGGAGAAAGTGGGGCACTTTGCGTCTTCGTTTTTAAAATGAAAGGCCGGCCTTTCCGAGCATGCTTGAGAAAAATAATTTAATTTACCAAATCTAATTACTTAAAAAAAGATACCTATTTACTTCAAAACAGTTTTTAAATGACGGAGTTCCGTAGAAACAAACCAATTTTTTTTATGTTGGTTAATAATAATAAATAATGTCAAATATCATAAATTTCCTCTAGCACTAAAGCTTTTACACTTTTCGTGAGCTCTTCGATTTTACCTCGTAAGCTCTTTCGGTAGATAAAGTAGATATACATAATTTATGGCTCGCCTTGAAGCGGCTCTCGTTTCTCTCAGATCAGCAGTTATCTGAAGTGTCTCTAAGAACGTCTTGACAATAAAGAGTTTGGAAAAACCGGCCAAGTACGTGTCAATCTGATGTAGGGTTCCGTGCCACTATAACGTAGAAACGTTTTTTTTTAACATCAAGGGGCAACCTCACAGCAATTGACCAGCGCCTCTATTCAAGACTGTAAAAACAATATCGCGTTTGATCTGTTATCGAATTGTCAACGTTTTGATAGCTCTTATTTTCTTGTCAGTAATGGCGGCTGACGTCATAACAATACCATAACAGGCAAACTACGATATCGTTTTTACCGCCTAGAATAGAGGCGCAGGACCTCTAGTGTATTTTTACATACATAAAAACGTCTCGATCGCGTTTCAGTTTCTCGTATGAATCACATGGTCACTCTCGCGTTCGACAGGGTTTGCCGCGGGAACAGCAACTTACACTTTAGGCACTGGTCCCGTACTAAACTCTAGGCTTGTGTACTATGGATACTAGACAACAACAAACTTACTTATATGTATAGAAAAAGACGTACTGAAATACATAGACAAAGCACCCAAGACTAATATAACAGAGCTCAGTATCCGGTGCTGGTTAGCATACTTATAGTTATAGTTCAGGAAATAAGTTTTGGCCGTCTGTTATCTACGAGTTCTTTGCGATCTTTTTTTCTGCGTTAAGACTTACCGGACCTATCATTAACCTTAACCTTTCAACCCACTGTGCTTACCTTTTGTTTAACATTAACAAAAAGATCTTAGTGAAGATTCCAGACGGCCAATTCGTATTTCCTGAATTCTAACATTAAATATTTGGTGACCTGTATTAGTTGTTACATACCTATATATATTTTGCGGTATCCTATCGCAAACACTAAAAACGTTTGCCAGCTGTTTCATTTGCCATAATTTTCATTTCCCATAATTTTCATTTTATTCTGAACTTACAGAACCTGTAGGTTAGGTTAGGTTTATTTTGTAACAATTCAGGAAAGTTAAACGGTTTCAGAGAAAAATGACTTTCAGACAAATGAAAATGATGGCAAATGAAACAGCTGGCAAACATTTTTTAGTGTTTCAGATAGTTAACCATACTTTGCGTTGTGTAATCATTGTAAGCTAGGTTTATTCTTTTTCAAAATAACTACTTCTTCAAAATGTCTTATAAAAAAAAAGTAAAGCTGTAGGTTTTCCATGGATTCATAATAAATAAATAAATATATAAAACAAAATACATCATATAAAACAAAGTTAGACCCCTGGACTTGTTTAGTTTGTATGAAATCAGAGGTTAAGATAGCATTTCAAACAATCCTGTGAACATCCACATTTGCATGAAGTCGACCGAAACTAAATATAAACGAGTACATAGACATTTTATAAGCCGCTTTTTTATTTTTTTATTAAAAAAGAAGCTCGTTCTACGAGTATAAGTACATATCAAGGTTCTTCGAACTTTTCCGGACACACTGCCGTACTGCCTTCCGTAGCCAACAGGCAGTATCTTAGATAAAACTCAGGTAGCAATATCAACCTTATTGCTAATAGAAGAGATTTCAAACTGCTTCGGTTATTGAATTTGGGATACTGCTTAATGGCTTAGAAAGGCAGCGTGCGTCTAGATAACTATAACTGGCCATTAAAGAAATAGCCATTAAGGTACCTACTAGACTGTAATCTCATATACTGACGCCGTAAGTAACTAAAGATACTTTTACAGTACTTCGCATAATATTTCTGGATCTATATTGTATAATTGTAGTTGCATATCTTTTGCTTCACTTATTTATGCAAAGTGTCCAGTTACCTGGGGCCTGTTTTATAAAGCTACAAATTAAAATTTGCAGGTTACAAGTTTCCATTTGACACAACCTCGACCAATGACGACCAGCCATTTGAGCAGTGTTGCCAGTTTAGACCTGTAAAATTGTAACTTGTAGCTTTATAAAACGTGCCCCTGGTGGTCGCCAGGACCGAGATTATATCTGGTAACAACTAAATCAAAAAGCAAGCTCTATAAACCCGACTGCTTTTTTTATATTGTCATCGATATAGCCAACTATATTAATAAATTTCATTTTGCCATTGTTGTTTGCTTTAACATTTTCATCAGCTGTTATTATCGTATCAATATTTTGATAGCCCTTGACAGTAATGGCGGCCGAGTTACAACCAATACCATAACAGGTCAAAGACGATATGGTTTTTACCGTCTAAAATAGAGGCCCTGTAATAGAAGATTTAAGTACCATCCTATTCATAAACGCAGAATAACTAAGGTATGCTTCAAATATGGTTGGTCCTTATCCTTTATAGTGACATTTGAATTTGAAAGAAAGAGACAAAGCATACTTTAACCGATTCGTTGCGTCTTCCATTTTCGAAAACTTTTGGCTGTGGCGGCGAACAATTATTTCATGACACGCCAGGTGTGCCATACGCCATAGGTATCGTCCTAATAGAACGTGATTGAGCGATCATCGCAATTTCGCGCGACTGTTTGTATGTAAACAGTCATTATAAACAGTCGCGCGAACTTGCGATGATCGCGCAATCGCGTTCTATTAGGACGATGCCATAGAATATGATGACACGCCTAGCGTGTCATCCGCCACACTTTAAAAACATGCCTTTACTCGTAGATAATAATCAAAACTCCATACAAACATATATAGTTTACGACCAAACAGTAAACTGTAGTAAAACTCTTACAAATATGTTAAAAAGTGCCTAGTTTAAATCAACACGATCGATGTTTAGGTAAGCGGTGGTCGCTTTGGTGGTAGGCCTTTCTTTACAAATTTCGTGTTAATTTAGAATTAATATCGCTATAAAATAATAAAAGAGTGAACTATAAAACATGCATTTTTGATTGACCTAGCAGTAGTTCTGATACTTCGTGTATTCATTTCATCGATTTCAAATTTCGCGCGCGGGCGCCACCAAGTCGATAGACCCCTACATACCTACAACACTCTCGCTTTGCTAGGTCTAGGCATTATTGCGACTATCCCAAAATTTAAAGTGCTTGATTATTATTCTAATTTTATTTAACCAACTTATTCGACAAACATTACAAATAGAAAAGCTGGTCAGTGACGGACAGTTAGTTATGTAATACAAAATAATAGATAAAAATAGCTGCCATTGCTGTAACATCCAAAAGAATTGGTAAAAATATTACGACTTACAAAGTTAAGCAAGTACAAGCGTAGTCTATAACAGGATGGGTGACCGCCTAAAACATCGTGTTGATAAAATCAGTTTTGTCACATATTTGTAGCAGTTTTACTTGAGATTGCTATTTAGTCGGAAATTATGAAAATTAGACTACAATTTAAGCTTAAAATAGCATAAAATTCAAATTCAAATTCAAAATTCAAATTCAAATTCATTTATTCTGTAAGTAGGCCCTGTAGGCACTTTTACATGTCTGAGTCTACCAGCGCTTCCAAGGGACTCTGTTGAGAAGAAACGCCGCAAGAAACTCAACAGGAAGTCTTTTTTTTATATGAGTAACTTATTACTATGATAAACTTAAGCTAACTAATTTAAATGTCACAGGGATGTACAGGTCCCAGGAGCAATTATGAGACTCAAAGTATATTCAATTTAAATTGGAAATGTAAAATCTCCAAATTTCAAATAAAAATTAAAAATAGACATAGGTAAGGAGATGTAGAAAGCCCCTCGAAAACTATTTGACGTATCGAAATGATATTTTTACAGTTATTTTTAGTTTTTAAGGAATAATACGCCAAAAATCTAAACTGGCTGACATTCTCTATTGTAACTCATGGTAAAGGTACAGTATCCTTACCATGAGTTACAATTACCAGTGCATTGTTCCTCACAGTATTATTATAGAGTGCGAGGGATTAGCGTCTACTCGCTCACGAGAACGGTAATTGTAACTCATGGTAAGGGTACAGTGGTTCTTTTCTCATCTCATCTCAATAAGAACTGGTCTCTGCCTACCCCTCTGAGAAACAGGCGTGATTTAATGTATGTGTGCGTAGTTATCAAGTTCAGGGTGCGAAGTAAAAGAAAACTGTTAGAAATACATGTCAGGGAGACGTAGGTGCGCGGGGCCCGAAGCATGTTTACTACTAAGCTAATCCAGCACTGGATATAAACACAATCACACAAGAAAGCAGTCCACGCCCATGACCTTGCAGCCTTATAAGCCTGATAACACTATCTCTGTTTACTATAGTTTCCTGATTCGTTATCAGCTGCTAACGGCTGCTACAGCAACCGACCTGGCCGAAATGATCTCACTATTCTTATCAATTTTAAAATCGATATTCCAATGCTCTAATTTTTGGATTTAAAAATTCGTGGCTCTAAATCAACAAATGAGTTTGCTCGATTTTATGCGAGTGATCTAAGATATTTGTAGATCTTGCGAGTTAGTTACCTAGGCCGAGTTTTTCTTAAATTGAATAAAAAGGAAGGCAAACGAGCTCCCAGGCTACCTGATGGTAAGTGGGACCTGGGACCCTAGACATTTGCTTTCGTTCACTTTAACTCAGGCATTTCTCCGGTTGTCTAACCCATTCTCGCATGCATGAGCTTCCCTCCACGGTGTTTCCTCAGCAGTACGACATGTCCTTCTTTAAACGCGGCTTATTTATTTATTTCTTTCTTTCTTTCTTTCTGTCTTGGAGAACAAACAGAAATAAGCGTACAAAGATACAAATTTTACCCAATAGAATATAAACTAACATGCACTTATTTCCTAGACAGCTCCCACTTAAACATGTTTTGGTATAAATTTAGCTGCACTAGCACACGGCTTAAGAAGAGTATTCACTGAAAGGCAACACCTTCGCTGTGCCTCTGGCATTGCTGATGTTTATGGGTGGCGGTGACTGCTTACCATCATGGGCCTATTTTATAAAGCTATAAATTACAATTTACAGGTTACAAGTTTCCATTTGACACAACCTCGACCAGTGACGACCGGCCATTTGAGCAGTATTGCCAGTTTAGACCTGTAAAATTGTAACTTGTAGTTTTATAAAACGTGCCCCAGTTGGCACGTCTGCTCGTTTGCCTTATACGGCTAAAAAAACACAATAATTCAAACACTTCTCTTTGGCGGCAGGTTAATGGGTAAGATGGTACCTAGTAGCGATCCTGCACAAGGTTCTTCCGCCTCTACATCTCCTATCACAGTCAAAGGCTTTAATTTGGTACCCACCTTAAAAGTCAATCTGACGTTCTACAACAATAAGGTTGAGTTTCCTATAAGTTACAAATAACTCGGCATCTCTAATGAGAATGACACTGACGACTTTAAACATATTTTTATTAAATGCTAACATATTAATGTTCTAATAAATCATTTGTAGATCACGGCTGTATTTCACACAAGCTTTATTATCCGTATCGATTAGTTTTTCATATTCCTTATCATTTCAAAAGCTTTTAATATCAGACGTGTTTAGTTTTTGCGTCGAACGATATATAAGTGATACGCTTGATAACTGATAAGATAAATAAGTTTGCGGTTTTGCAATTCAACTGATAACAGATTTTTTTTAAATGTGTTCTGAAAAAGATCATGCTTCTATGAATTTGGCATACTTTTTGTTTATTATTTGCTGATAAAAAAAAATCTGCTTATGGCTAAAGAGTTTAAACGCCACATGGGCTTTTCTACATCACAGCGTAGCTAATGCTAGACTTAAAAAAATGCGGTGACAAACAAAATGACGTCATTCCGACCAGTAGATCAAAGCGGGCGTAGCAAACACTGATAATGTGATTTTTTTTCTATACCCAATAGGTAAACCAAAAAAACACTTTTGAAACAAACGTCTCAAAACTCCTGTTATCAATTGGGGTTTTCCTGTTCAAGAAGTAAACAGGTGATTACATGATTAGTTATCTATCTTATAAAACTTTTCCATGAATTGATTGACTGTTGACAAATAGGCAATGAGACAACGCACAGCCAAAACCGCTGTACTTAGGGACTTTTCAAACTGTTTTTCGGACGGTTTCCAAATCCAATAATGCAGTATTTATTGTTTTCAAAAATAAAAGTAGTCCTTTGCGTACAATTTGCTATTTCCAATATTTAAGGTATTTGCCGTCCATGTGGCGTTCGTTTTTTCCACCCTGTTTATTAGTTTTAAAAGGGCTCGCAATAGTATCATTAGTATCAAGGGTTTCAAACTATTTTTCCAAATATAAATCAAAGCAAGAGGAATTAATCGTATTCGGGTTCAGTCGCTCTTGAACGAAGGGTTTCCTGGAGACTTCAAAGCATTTTAGAGGATCGGAACGAAGGCGCCACTGGGTCGGAAATTCAGGAAAAGGTCTTGCGGGCCGGATGAGGACATTTAGTCGATAATTACTATATTGTGAACGCCCAGAGGGCCCTGCCAAGATGCATTGCGCTAACTAGCGTTTCTATTCGATTCGTTTTTAAACCAATCGCGTCACTGGTAGATGACGTGATACGAAAAGTCACGTGATCTACCAGTGACGCGATTGGTTTAAAAACGAAACGAATAGAAACGATAGTTAGCGCAATGCATCTTGGCAGGGCCCTCAGTAACCTTACCATGACCGGGCAGTATTCTTATAGATCGCGAGGGATAGAGCATTCGACTCGCTAGCGAGTACGGTAATTGTAACTCATGGTAAGGGTACAGATACAGAACGCTCTAGTCTACTAAGATATTCGACGGCAGATATCTACGAGTCTTGAGAAGTAATAGCAATGTCACACGAGGGTTGCTAGTAAGTTCCGTCACAATGCTGTGATTTTAAAATAGCACGTATTTCAACGCACAATGCTGACAGGGATCCCGTTCAACGTTAATGTGTTTTTTTCACTTTATATTTTTCTATTGTATTTTCTTGTGTGTGCGTTGGATAAATATTTTCTATCCTATTATTTTCTATTCATCGTGTGGCATGTCGTTCTTACTTATTATGTAGAACAACGCAGCGGCGACGACGCAAAGCACATGCAACGCTCGTGTGGCATGCCTTAGCTATGTACAATTACTACTACCATATTATTAAATACACCATGTTGTAAAGAAAACGGCCGCTTTAGATTTTTTCAAGTAGTTTAAATATACTGTACAAAATGAAGAAGTTATTTGACACCATGTCCCTAGTAAGGTTGTCTGGAAGAGATTGCTAATTAGCGATAAGACCGCCTGTTGTTTACCTGTATTAATTTTAAATGTGCTGTTTCTCTGTTATGTTTTTATTTGGTGTACAATAAAGTGTTTTGTGTTGTATTGTTATTACCAGGGTTCGTAAAATGCGAGCGAAATTCATTGAAGTGCTAGGGTTGTCACTTATAATATAATCGAATAAATTAAATATTTATGGAGGAATGTGTTTATTTATACTTATGAAAGCAGTTGTTATCATTATGGTAATAAAATAAATTGTCCCTATTAGTGGACATTGTCTATACTAGATTTACGAGTATTATCTTGTTATGATTGTCAATCTGATTGTATTATTTACAATGACTCGCCATCGTACTTGCGAAAATTATTACTCACTATCCCAAGTGTAAAATTGGGAATTATTGGTTTGAAATAGTAAATATTAAAAAAAAAACAGCCAGTAAACTGAGTTTCGGATTGGGTTCAATTTCATCAGTAAAAAATATATTTATCTGTATTATTTTAGTACCAAGTTAGTATTTTAGTTCATAAATTTAGAACCATCGCCAACCCTAACTGGTTGTCATACGTCATGTCAATGGATTTTGCTCGCATTGTACGATCCCTGGTTATTACTTACTTAGAAAGAAGAATAATAACTACCTATATATAACCTCGTAAGGCCCAGTGTGCAGTAGGATGTACATTACCAAGGCAATTTAATTTGAACCGTATTGCAATAGGAATAAAGTTCATTTTTCTTTCTTTATAAATCGAATATGGCATTATCGAACAAACGTAATTGAACTTTATTGCCTTGTTGGTAGATTCAAAGTCCCACTGACAAAAAACTGGCGGTTTGTAGTATGGTGGGCCTTACGAGGATAAAAAATGTAGCAGTTCCCATTTCCTTTCACTTTTCTTCGTGTGACTTATCCCTGTCACTATGGCAACTGACGTTTCATCTCACACAAACACCATACGCACCTTCAAAACAATAGTGACGTAATTCAGAAATTTTAAATTTCGAGTTACGTCTCTATAATAATAAATTTATGACTTGAAGTTTGAAAGCAGAAATTTTGAATTAGGTCACTATTGTTCTGAAGGTGCGATTATGGTGCGTGGGCATGCGTAATTTTTGTTTTGGGCTTTTCTACTATTTTTAATAACCGCCACTTTTGTATTTTTTATGGCAAGATTTAAAAATCCATACAAAACCACTAATACTACTGCTAGCTTGTACTTTATTATGCAATCGGCCCCTGATGGTAAGTGGGATCTCAGGCCCATAGACATTTGAATAATAATAATTGTTATACAACAATTATCTCAAAGACTATAAATAAATCAGTGTTTTGGACGCAGTTTTATCTTGAAAGATAAAATAACTGGACTCCCTTAGTCGCCTCTTCACAACGCCATTGTTTCGCCTTCGTTTAACGTTGTGGGATTACAACCGTACACGTGTTGTTAGCTAGCTAAGTGGTTAATCCTCATATTCATCGCTAATTCCCATGGGTATCAAATGTCAACAGATGGCAAGGACATTTATTTAACCATACAATTTTTGCCAAGGAAATAAAAGATAAAAAAGATAAAAGATGTTTATTCAGTAAGTAGGCCGCACGGGCACTTTTACACGTCAAAAATCTACCAGCGCTTCGCAAGAGACCACTGCTGAGAAGAAACGCCGCAAGAAACTCAACAGTCAGTCGTTTTTTTTTAAAATTACTTATACAATTATAGAACTTAACCTAGCATTATATAAAACAATGAATTTAACATTAAAATATATATATCATGCGTAGTTGAGCAGGAAAATGTGTCAAAACTCAGTATGTTCAGATGAACTCTTAAATTGTAATAATAATAATTATATATATACATATACTTACCCATGACGGTGCAAAACAACCACATAGTTTTGATACATTCTCCTACAGAAACCGTGTCCCCTAGACAATAATTATACCTACAATGTTTAGATATTTTCCTAACTAAGCTATTACTAAGTTATTTAGGTGTTTAATTTAGGCCAAGCATTTTTATCTGTTAGATAGTCCTCGACCCTATAATAAGCTTTCGACATCAACGACTTTTTCAAGTAATTTTTAAGTGCTGGAAATGATAACTTTAAAACTTCGTCAGGTAATTTATTATAGAAATGAATGCATTGACCAACAAATGATTTATATACCTTACGGACACGAAATTTTTTAATAGCAATTTTATTTTTATTTCTTGTATTCAAATTATGTATATCACAATTCTTAACAAAAGAGTCTTGATTTTTAATGACATAAATAATATTCTCATAAATAAATTGTGACGCTACTGTCAAAATACTAATTTCTTTAAATAGTAATCTTAAGGAATCACGGGAGTTTAGGTTATATATGGAACGAATGGCTCTTTTTTGTAACACGAATATAGTCTGTATGTCAGCAGCTTTTCCCCAAACCAGAATACCGTACGACATAACACTATGAAAATAACTATAATAAACTAAGCGAGCTGTCTCAACATTGGTAAGTTGCCTGATTTTCCTAACAGCATAAGCTGCCGAACTTAATTTACCTGCTAGTACTGCTATATGGGGACTCCATTGCAAGTTTTTGTCTATAGTTATCCCTAAGAAAAGCGCCTTGTCCACCATCTCCAAACACTCATCATTTAGAAATATACTAGATTCTACCGGTCTAACATTAGGCAAAACGAACCTAACACATTTAGTTTTCTTAGCGTTAAGTAGCAAATTGTTAATAGTAAACCAATTAAGTACTTTAACCAGCGTGGCGTTTATCCTACTGTAATCGACGGATTTTCGGTCCACCTTGAAAATTAATGAAGTATCATCAGCAAATAGCACAATATCACAAAGGTTATCTACCGTGGGTGGTAAGTCATTTATATAGACCAGAAATAAGAAAGGACCTAATATAGAGCCCTGAGGCACACCTAATTTAACAGTTGCTCCAATGGACTGTGTTTGGTTTACAACAACCGTTTGTGTTCTATCACTAAGATATGAAGACATAAGATTTAGAGAATTATTTGACAGACCATAATGTTCTAATTTTAATATAAGAGTCGCATGATCTACGCAATCGAAAGCTTTGGAAAGGTCACAAAAAATTCCTATTGCATCACAGGATTTCTCCCAAATATTGTATATATATTTAATGAGTACAGATGCTGCATCAGTTGTGGATCGTCCTCTGGTGAAGCCGAACTGATTACTGTTAAGCAGTTTATTTCTATTGAAGTGACCTAACATATCTTTTAACATTAACTTCTCAAAAACTTTACTTAAAACCGGTAGAATAGAAATGGGACGGAAATTCGTTAAATCACTCATGTCGCCCGATTTAAAAAGTGGTATGACTTTACTATATTTCATAAGATTTGGAAAAACCCCCTCTGAAATGCAATTATTGTAGATTAAAGCTAAGTGAGGTGCAATTATATCTATGACATGATGGATCACTTTAACTGACGCTCCCCATAAATCCTCAGTTTTTTTTAAACTGAGCGATTTAAATACCTTAACAATAGAAATTGAATCTACATGGCTAAAATCAAAGGTTATATTACATTTAGTAACATTAGCACAAAGTAGTTTTTGAGCTACAATCGCAGATGATTGAAGACATTTCGTTGTATTAATAGCTATAGTGGAGAAATAATCTTCGAACGCTAAGGCCACGTCTTTGTTTGACGTGATTTGTTTGTCACCCTTGTTTAGGGTGACTTGATTATCACGAGTTTTAGATTTACCCGTTTCTCTATTTATAATTTTCCACACCGTTTTTACCTTATTATCAGAAGCTTTGAGTTTAAGACTTAAAAAGTTTGACTTAGCAGTTAAGCAAACTCGCTTGAAGGTCCTCGAATAATTCTTAACGTAAACTAAGAAGTCAGCATTCTTGTTCTCCTCCCTCTCTCTATATAGTTCATAAAGCCTATTTCTACTTCTATGGATGCCTACAGTAGCCCATTCACTAAACTTAGTTTTTGACCCAGAAACAGTTTTCATCTTAAAATTGTTGTTAAATTGATGAAGAATTACATCAAACAAATCTTTATAAATACTATTAGAATCATTATTTGAAAAGGATAACCCACAGAGATTGCTCTCAACTTTATTTTTGAATAATTCTAAACGATTGCTAGTTATGGGTCTGTATGTTATTGCCTGAGGTTCTTGATGAAAATCATTTAAAAAAGAAGCCTTCTGGCCACTATGATCAGAATTAAAGCAATTAAATATTTCCTTATCCAAACACTCGCAATTACAATAAATATTGTCTAAACAGGTAGCACTTGAAACTCCTATCCGTGTAGGTTCAAAGAACAAATTACCTAAGTTAAAAGATTTAAATAAACTTAAAATCTTAATAGTATTATTTGAAGATTCCAGTAAATTAACATTAAAATCTCCACAGACAATAACATGCTTTTGGGTTTTACATACTAATTTTAACACATTTTCCATACTGGATTCAAATGTGCTAAAATCAGCTGACGGTGGTCTGTAAACACAGATAATTATGTAATTTTCTAATTCTATGCATGAGATTTCTACAAGCCTCTCTACGGATAGCCTAACAATATCTTTCCTTTCTTTGGATTTAACGGTACTTTTAACAATTATTAACGAACCACCATGAATGGCGGATTTTCTGGCAAAAAAACTAACTAATTTAAAATTAACGAAATCAAAAATTAATTGATCTGGTCTAAGCCAATGTTCAGTGATACACATAATGTGTACATTCTCAGTATCTAAAAATAATCCTACTTCTAATTCTTTGCTGGAAAGCCCTTGAATATTTTGATGAACTATATTTATACTCAAAGGTGTTTCCGCTGTCCTATACTTTAGTTTAAATGATTAGAAATGGAATTTGTACCACTGTTATATCTATTTGGTTCTATAATACCTATCGGATACGTACAATGTTCATAACTTGTTTTGGACGACTGTTTTTTTTAATTATCAACGAGCTCATAGGCCTCCTGGGGCACGTTTTATAAAGCTACAAGTTACAATTTTACAGGTCTAAACTTGTAACACTGCTCAAATGGCTGGTCGTCATTGGTCGAGGATGTGTCAAATGGAGACTTGTAACCTGTAAATTGTAATTTGTATTTTTATAAAAACGGCCCCTGGTGATAAGTGGGATCTTTGCTGTTACCCATAGACCTTTGCGATCTCAAGACTACAATCTCAAGAATGCGATTCTAAGATTGCAAATGCGTTGTCAAACCTGAGGATTAAAGATTGCCTCTATGCTAGTAATTTCCCCGTTTGTCTTATCCCCGTATGGTGGACCCCGTACCGTGGTAGCTTAAAAGATAAGATGGTGGCAGTCTCAAGACTATTATAATCTAAAAAATGCAAATGCGTTGAGGATTGAGGACTAAGATGGCTATAAATAATATACTTCTCCTTATCTATCTTCGGCCCTATTCGGATACACTTCGACTCTTTTAAGATCTTTTTTGCAATTATCTTCTTACAGACTCAGCTGTTGGAATGTGCAGGTTTCCTCACGAAGTTTTTCCTTCACGGTAACAGCATCGGGTAATGCACTTAAGTTAGAAACACTCATTGGTACATGGTGACCGCTGGGGTTCGAACTCGGTACCTTACGATCTCCAGTCGACCCTCTAAGCCACTATAGTATGGTCGAATTAGCAGAAAGTATGGAATTAAGTCGTGTAGTCGTGCATTTTTGGCAATCGTTAGAGGGCTTAACTAGATAGTTTTCCCCGGATTGCACCGTTTCTATTATGTACGGAAAGCCTTTAAATGTTAGGTATAAACTTTAAAGTGCCGTAATTTTGGAGTATGTTAAGAACTATTTGGTGCAAGTTTAGCCACGTGTAAAGACCCCTTTAATACTTAACGTATCTTAATTAAAAAGGTGTGAGATGTATCAAAATTAAGTTATTTGTTTTTCTTAGATTGCGGCTCGAGGATAATTCAGTCGGTTGGTGCAAACTTACATTAAGCTTTTTAAAGCATAATAAACGCCCAGTTTATTTTGCACCCCTGTGCGAATTATGGAACATGAATTTTTCATTATTTTATAGATTGTACTTTGGGGCAAATTAAGGTAGTCGTGAAAATTTATTCATGGCACTTGTTCTAAAGATACTACATTCGCACCTTATAAAAAAAAGGAAAAAATAACGGGAAGTTTATCAAATGTAATCGCAGCGAACGCCAGGCGACCGCGGGCATACCTATTTAATCTTTGCCGCGGGTAGTGGGAGCGCGGGGCACGGGGCGGGGAAGAGCGCAACGCATGGCACCGCTCAGTCAGTTACTTTGTGAAAATTGTTGTGTGATCTGATGATCTCTGTGTACCCCATACAGGGTGGAAAAAACGCATATGAAAGGCAACTTCCTTTATATTCAAAAAAGAAAATTCTACACGAAGAAGACTTACTTTTATTTTTTAAAACAATTATTACTGCATTTTTGGAATTTGGTCTGCCTTAACCGGGAATCGAACTGGTCGAATATATGACAAAACAATAAAACCATGTATTTTTTACGGTTTTTAATTAATTTGAAGGCGTATGTGTTGTAAGTTTAAAATGATCACTATCATGACCCTTTCGATCTGTATCATAAAACAAGACTTTATTGTTGTTTTGTCATATTAGACCAGTAGTCCAGTAACCATGTCGCCTGAAAGTACGGGGTACTTTGCGTCAAATTCGGTAGTTCTGATTTTTTGCAGACTTGTTTATGATGTTGGCCAAATTAATAATCCAAGTTTGTGACTTCAAGCGCCGAACGCAACTTTGTCAAAAATAAAAAAAAACCGTTAAAATTTCGGACTTTTCTCAGACTGGCGATTATAACCCTAAAGGACTAGTTTTTGATAGTAGCTTCTTCGGACGTTTTAAATAAGACTAAATTTGCTACAACATGAGACTAGAATTGTCTCTGTGATAGTTTTCGAGAGTCTCGTGTAGGCGGTAACATGGGCAGATTGAAGCTGGTTTTCGTCGCAGCCCTGGCAAATAGTAAGTTGGTATCGCAGTTCGTCGAGGTTGTTCAAAAAAATTGCGAAGTTCGACAAAAGTTGAATTTTGAAAAGCTTAATCTCGGAAACTATTGGGTCTACAGAGACAACTCTAGTCTCATATTTTAGCAAATTTAGTCTACTTTAAAAACATCCTAGAAAAGTACTATCAAAAACTAGTCCTTTAGAGTTACAATCACCATTATCTGAAAAAAAACCGAAATGTTCACGGTTTTTTTATTTTTGACTAAGTTGCGATCTTCTCGGGGTCACAAACTTGAATTATTCATTGGGCCAACATCATAAACAAGGCTGCAAAAATTCAAAACTACCGGATTTGACGCAAGCCCTCATGTATAAAGTTACTGGAGTACAGTACAGTTCGTTTTCCGGTTAAGGCAGAGGAATTTCCAAAAATCCATAAATGCAGTATTAATTGTTTTCAAAAATAAAAGTAAGACTTCTTTGTGTAGAATTGGATATTTTCAAAATTTAAGGTAGTCGCCGTCTATGTGGCGTCTATTTTTTCTCTTAATTCCGCATGATGAAAACCTCATATAAAAACGGACAAAGTTAAACTGAGTAAATATACCGATCTTACTTTCGAGGTTCCACAACCATGTGGAATGATCACTCTATAGTTATTTTCCAAATAGTTTTATAGCTAACGGCATCCTCGAACTACACCTTCAAAGGCCTTGCTAGGCTGCTTGATCAGAGCTAGATTCAGAAGGCAGTGAATATACTTCAGAATGCACAAATAATTATGACATTACGGGTATTATTGTTTACATTGTCCGCTCCAATATATTTGCTGGTGACTATACCGTTTTGATATTAGACACTTACTTTGATTATTGACGATCAGAACTCAAAATTGAATTTTCCTTAAACCAACTTTATTTTTCATTAAAACTTGTATTACAAGTTATTTAAAAAAATTCCACTTTCCCACTTAATATCCAATTAATATTATAAATGCGAAAGTTTGTGTATTAGTTTGTTACTCCCTCACGCTGCAACGGCTGGATGGATTAGGATGCAATTTGAAATGGAGATAGCTTAATAAAAGTTCCAAAGGAAATAATAATAACCGATATCTACAGAAGCTATAAAACATAAACTAATTAATAAGTACAGTCTCGGAAAGGGAATGTCAAAGCATACTTTAACTACAATAGGTTTATTGTGCAATTATGAATAAGAGAGATCAAGAATTTTTATTTAATTAAAAAAGAAAATATAACCGACTACTACGCTACTTTTGCCCATGCCCCAAGAACCGTGCATCATCGGTCCGTTTACGCGTGCGTGCGCTTCTGTGGCTTTATTGCTCTATGGTAATAAGTAATTTACAAACATACAGAAAACTGCATGATCCCGATAAGAATGCCAATTTTTTATGGGGTGCGAATTTAAAGTAAATCAAATGAATACGATTGTGACGATTTTCAATTGTTTCAAAATTTCCCCCGAAGTACGAAGACCGTTAAACGTAGATAACTACTTTCCGGGGGTTGCACCCCGGTGCAAATTAGATATTGTATTTAGATATTTTTTCTAATCATATCCTCAATTTGCACCGCGTTCTATATTTTCCCCCGAGCCGCGATGGCCGAAAGTAAGTTTTTACTTATATATATTTTTATTTATATGTTCCGTAGGTTGAATTAAATGAAATAATACGTGCAAATGAAGATTGAGATGGATTAAAACGTATGCTAAATTGCACCGAGTACACCTTTTTTCCCTCGTTAGTTATGACCATTGCAAGGTTTTCAACCAATTGCACCCCTTTCCGGGGGGGCGAATTTATTAAGGGATGCATAAAGCTCGATTTTTAACCCGTACAAAGCAATCAGAAATGTTTTTATCAATTCTTAGAATTATTTCCAGACTTTAGTGAAATTTCATCTAATTCGCCCGTACTACTAGGCCACCAACGCTCTTTTCCTTCTCTTTAATCTAAACTGGCATAGTATCAAAACCTTTCAAGTTTTCCTCGGCTTATAATTATGTATCGTCGTACACAATAAGTTTTAATCTTGGCCGTCTCGGTCGGATCGATGGGGTTGAAAGAGGTCAGTGGAGATCTAGGCATTATCGAAATTGGAAGCTTTCTTCGGTTTGTTTTTGTCATGTGAAACTCGTGCCAATTTTTTGGTACCTAGTTGATAACCTAAGGCGAATACTTGCCACCATTTTGGGCTTCTGTAATTCTCTTTTGTTTTGGACCGATAGTTATTCCATCTAGATCTTTATCTTTATCTGTCTTGTCTGTACGAATTAAGTACTTTCTGTTTCTTATTTGTTTTAGTGCGGCGATAAATATAAGTAAATGTATAGTAGAATCCTAAATTAACTTGTACGTTTTTGTTTTCGTTGCAAAAGGGGCTAGAATGAGGGTCAAAATTTCGAAATGGGCAATAACTGAGTTCAAGTGGGGTGTTTTACAAATGGACTTTCGCACTTTCGGAAACCACTTTTTAATTTTTATTTTGGTCATGTAGTTTTCCATAAGGCATTATGATAAAAAAAAACCCTTTTATCTCCCAAGATTGCACTCGTAAAGAGTAAATTCTGCATTAAATAACACAGTTTTCAAGAAATTATCTAAAGGGCATTGGGTAAATTTGTTTGAAGAATATTGTCATTTTTTTTTCAGCGGCCACGGATGATTTTTACATAGTTATTTAGAGGACCTCTAAATACACATAGATATATATAATTTATGGCGGTAAATAATATCGGAGCGGAGATTTTAAAGATTTAAGTATTCAGTTTTTAGTACAAAAGTACGCCCAAGTATGAATATTTAAATATCTCGGCTCCGATGCACTTTAGAGTATTATATTACATAACAAAATATGTTTATTTTTAATAATTCTATCATAATTTACCACTTTTATGAATGGCCGCTCACTTTGAAAATAAATGAATTTTACAAATGACAATACTTTTACCCAAACCCCTTTAATTTCAACACAAGTGCACAAGTCCGACACGCACTTGGTCTGTTTTTTTCCGTTTCTACCCGACTGCGTCACAAGGAGGGTTATATGATTCGAGTGTAGGTATGTATGGCTGTTCACAATGGAGTGTTGGCCCCTACTCTGATATACATCAGAGTAGGGGCCAACAGGGGGTAGTGAATGTTGGGTGTGGCAGGACAAGCATGAAAGTCGTATAAAAGCAGTTGAAATGCGCTCTTTGCGTAGTATGTGTGGTGTGAAACTGATTGATAGAGTAAGGATGAAAAGGTCAGAGAGAAATGTGGACTAAAAGAAGATGTAGTGACTAAGATTGAAAAGGGCATGCTTCATGGTTCGGTCATTTGGAAAGGATGGATGAAACAAGATTGACGAAGCGATATACAGAGCGAAAGTGAGTGGAGGGGTCGGAAGAGGCCGCCCTAGGCGTACTTTTTCGAATAAAATCAGAGAAATAGTGGAAAAGGGCGGAATCTTAAGTACCCGACATCGACTCGCATGCATGACTCGATGTATGAATGTGAAAGAAGCGAAGGAGATTTGTCAGGATCGTAGCCGGTGGAAAGAAGTGGTCTCGGCCTACCCTTCTGGGAGACAGGCGTGATTTAATTTATGTATGTCTATTTCTTTGACACGCTCTGCAGCTTAAACGGCTTGATGGATTTCAACATGTGAGGTTTCGTAAGATTCGTCTTGGTTGTGGGAGTGACATAGGCTGTAAAATTTGAGATGAGGGTTAATTTTTTCTAACATATCATTATGTCGACGACAATATCAAAAAAATTGAGACGGATTTTTAAAGCTTACTTTTTATTTTATTGTAGTTGTTTTCATTGCTGTATTAATTTAGTGTTATTCTTTAGTGTTGTCATTATCAAGCCTCTCTAATTGCTTACTATTTATCTATTTTACCCGAGTCATTGTTTTATCCGTTCCTAATAGGCTTGAAATCCTATTCCCGACCTATATATCCTTTATAATACATGAACCGTTTCCAGGACAGACTCATTTGTCGTTCATTTCCGCGGAACTAATGAGCGATGGCTGCCAACAGCAATAAAATAAAGCCGTTTCCAGAAAATTACTGCTAGAAACTATAACCTAGACTAATAATGGGCACCGTTTAATTCTCTAACTCTTCAAAACTATTACGTTCCTATTCATAAACGCAAACTAGCTAAAGTGTGCTTAAAGTATGCTTTGTCCTTATCTTTCAATATGACATTTGAATTTGTCAGAAATGACAAAGAGTAGATTTTAACTAAAATTTGTGCATTTTTGATTAAGGGGGTTTATATTTAATCATACAGGCATTAAGCATCATAACCCTAGGTACACAAATATATTATTTCCACATTAAGCATAGAGAGATACCCTACTATCTACCTACCTACCTACTTAATGGATATGCACAAAAAATTAACTTCTCATGTAACTATGGGGAGTTTTTGCGAACATCATGATTTTTATCAAAGCTAAATCTACGACCATTTTAAACCGTTTTGTGTATTGCGTAATATAGATGTAATCAAGCATTATTCCGCAACATTAAAGTAGTAGATTATTCACCGAGGGGATAAAGCACTGTTTTATGTCACGGGCGTGATATTGAATCCTGAGCAAATGAGGGACTCCAGATTTAACTCCCGAGCGTACCGAGCGAGGGTGTTACGAGTTAATTCCTGAGCGAAGCGAGAGACTTAACACGGAGTCCTGAGTGCAGCGAGGGATTCAAGCTCGCCCAAGACGGAAACAGCTATATCCCAAAGGAGAATACTCTACTTTTATCACCTTTTGCGAGACAATAAAAAGCAAGGCTACTTACTAGAAACAACGTTTCATTAAAACTTAAAGTACCTTATTTAAAAAAAAATGTACAAATTTTAATTTTTCATTCGAATTCAAATCTCATTATTAACCAGCTGGTTATAATGAGATTCAGTACCATATTCGGTCATAATATGGTACTGAATTTCATTATAACCCGCTGGTTTGCCGATGGCTATAATGACTTACTTTAGGTGAGGTTTGCATGATATACAATTGGGAAATTTCGAGCATGTGGTGTGAAAAGTAGTTTTTCACTTCTCATGCTCCAAAAGTCCGTCGCCTAGGCACGACATAAAGTCGCTTTTTATGCTCTAGTGCATAAAGTAAAATCTTCGTCGAAGGCCAAGGCAATCGGTCCAACAGCCACACGAACTACTTTAACTTCATAGAATAACCTCTTTATTTTATTTCGTTTCGTTAGTATTCTAAGACCAAGGCAAGGATACAACAGAACTTCATGAAATAAACTTATAATTTTTATTTTGTCGCATATATTATTATTGTTATTATTATATTTGAGTAAATCAATATATTTAAAGCATGACAATAAGTTATGATAGATATAAAAAACAAAATGTTTTTATAACTGAGCGGTATGTAACGACCTAAGTCAGATGTCATGTACCTACCTAATGAAAAAAATGAAAAAAAGTTAATTGGCGGGAACCATACTTATTTTGTCACTGTCAATATTTGTGTTACAATAATTTACATGGTGCTGTTTCATTTCCTCGCAATCGAAGTGAAAATTATAGTGTACAACTCGTCCATAAAACTCATTTAACACTCTACTTTATATATAAACGTCTCGCGTAAAATGGTGCGTTTTATGCACTTGTTGTACAATCTACTATTGTTTTGCATAGGAGTGCCTTGTCATTCATCGACTTTAAGCCCCGCTTCTACTAGGACACCATAGCGGCGCAACTAGTCTGGCCGTCACAAAAAAAAATACAGCTCTATGGAGGATATTTCAACTAGGGGTCGTAAAGTACAGAAGAAAACGCTACTAACGTTTTTCTTTTCTATCACTCAAAATGTATGATGACTGACTGTATTGAAAATATTTAAGAGGATTGTGAACCTAAAAAATTCTATACATAATGCGATAACGTTTCTCTCTCCTTAAACCTAGTCCGATTTTTACGATTTTTCAATATGTTACAGATATCATGAAAAACTATGTCTGTACGTTTTCCTTTCCAAGCTAATATTTCTTAGAATGAAACACATTCAAAAAACAAAAAATAGAAACTTAAATACCTCGTCCTTTAAAATAACTACTACATATTGAAAAATCGTGGAAATCGGACTTGATTTAGAGGGTGAGAAACGTTATCGGACGGAGCTAAAGGGCATTGGGTAAATTTGTTTGAAGAATATTATCATATTTTTTTTCAGCGGCCACGTGTGATTCTTACATAGTTATTTAGAGGACCTCTAAATACATATAGATATATATAATTTATGGCGTTAAATAATATCGGAGCGGAGATTTTAAAGATTTAAGTGTTCAGTTTTTAGTACAAAAGTACGCCCAAGCATGAATATTTAAATATCTCAGCTCCGATGCTCTTAAGAGTTACATTACACAATTAAATATTTTTATTTTTAATAATTCTATCATAATTTGCCACTTTTACTAATGGCCGCTCACCTTGAAAATGTATGAATTTTACAAATGACAACACTTTTACCCAAACCCCTTTGTATGGAATTTTTTTGACAGCTACGCGATTTTAGCGGCACTTCACAATCCTCTTAAGCCACGTGGCTCATAGTAACTTGACAGATGGCAGTCGTATAGTAAATAAAACAATCCACAGGGCCTGTATAATATACCCGTATTAGTACAGATAACTTATCGAGGGCGCGAAATTGCATAAGTACCTAGTGTAGTGGTAACATGTCCAATTGTCCACAGTATGTTTACAGGCATTCTAGAGGTAATATTTCAATTTTCTCTTTTCTCGTACAGTCAACATCATAAATAAGTGATCATTTATGTACCTTGTCACTTTAACGTCGTGTTTGAAATGTCATACAAAATTGTGAAACGATTGAAAGCGACAAGGTACATAAATGATCACTTATTTATGCTGTTGACTGTCCTATCAGCATAAAAATAGGTATTTTATATACTAATAAGGGAGTACGTAAATGAAAAAACAATGGAGGTATCAAATTCTAAATACTATTTACGTTGCACTAAAATATACGTCTTATTTTATTGTGTTCTCGCAATTATCAGAACAATTTTGACTGGGCCCCAACATTCAATCCGGTTGAAAATATTTGGTCTATGGTTAAAGGATAATATTTGTCGCCAAGTCAAAAGTGAAGAAAATAAATACAGACGCCAAGAAGAGGAAATGGATCGAATTTCAGATCATATTACTCTTAATGTGAGCTCTCATGAATATATAAATCGCACCTTCAGAACAATAGTGACCTAATTCAAAATTTCAGCTTTCAAACTTCAAGTCATAAATTTATTATTATAGAGACATAACTCGAAATTTAAAATTTCTGAATTAGGTCACTATTGTTCTGAAGGTGCGAAATGATAGCGACTAAAAGTTAAAAAAGGACATACTTAATCCACTTGTTTAGGGTATGTAACCTCATTAAGACCGCATTTCAACAAACTTGGAATAAGACTTACTCCGAGATTAGTCTATACAAATGCGGCGTTTAATCTAGGTATAAGACCTTATTCCAGTTTGGACGAATGCAACCTGAATTAGGAAAAAGCGGCCAAGTGCGAGTCGGACTCGCCCATGAAGGGTTCCGTGAAAGGTAAATAGCGGTTTATGATTTATGACGTTTTAAAAAAAAACTACTTACTAGATGTCGTTCAAACTTATTTTCGGTGGAAGTTTGCATGGTAATGTAAATCATATATTTTTTTTAGTTTTTTCTTTCACTTATTTTAGAAGTTACAGCGGGGGTCACACACATTTTACCACTTTGGAAGTGTCTCTCGCGCAAACTATTCAGTTTAAAAAAAAATGATATTAGAAACCTCCATATCATTTTTGAGGACCTATCCATGGATGGGGAACCCCCAAAATTTATTGCGTTTTTTCTATTGTTGTGTGAAAATCTTAATGCGGTTCACAGAATACATCTACTTACCAAGTTTCAACAGTATAGTTCTTATAGATTCGGAAAAAAGTGCCTGTGACATACAGACGGACAGACAGACATGACGAATCCATAAGGGTTCCGATTTTTGCCATTTGGCACACTTATATTATTTTCCTTTTCATGCGAACGGTACAACTACAAATGCAATTCCACGCTCCCGATAATTATCTAGAAGTACCCGTATGATGTAACACCTTAAAATTCCGTTTTTTTTTCCGAGTATTCATTTCTCCTATTTTCATTTTTCCGAACTCTATATTGTGCTTGAGCTATTTTAGATTCAACAAATAATTCAGAGTCAGTCAGAAATATACGTAGGTTAGGTTAGGTTTGATTTATAAGCGATATGAAAAAATAAAGTCTTAATATCTATGGAATTATGGAATTATGGGAATTCGGAATTTTTAATAATTTGGAATTATGAATCTTTGGGTCTTCGGAGTTGTGTAGTGTATGTGTGATATGACGGATATAGCTCACGCTGTCTCTGAAGTTTCATCCTGGAAAAATGATCAGTTTCAAAGGAAATATAGCGACGGACAACTGCGCGGACAAAGTCGCGGGCAAAATCGAGTAAGTCACGCATAATTGCCAAAAAAAATCTTTATAACCTTCAATGTAGTCAAGTTATTTTAAAGCACTTCAGACTTTTACTCTGAAAAGCAACGAATTTCACGAAATGTAAATCATCCCTCGTTATTATGTGGGAGGTACAAACCCCAATGACTGCATTACCTTAGATTTAAAAAATATAAATCCACAGACATTTTTAATGAGAGCGAACTTTTTCAAGATGGCGGACTCCCGACAAGAGCACTCGACAGATATCGAGCGTTTTGAACATTATCGGGCGTACTTGGGAAACACTCGATGCTTTCACCGAAATTCAGGCTTCACTCGTCAATGCGTCTATGTTGCGTGTTTCTACGTGTCACTGTACCTACTACTAACTGGGCATATTTTTAAAAGTTTGTACCTAGTTAAGGACTAAAATTAAGAAACGTTAACTTTTCCGCTGAGTTACGAAATCTCAGACAAAACTCCTGTAGCAAGCGCAAGCATATTACTAACGGGCGAGGATTGAATCTACTTCATTTATTGAATTTGAGATACTGCTAATTGGCGTTGAGAGGTAGTGTATAAATGTACGACTAATTTTCGTAACTCAGCGGAAAAGTTAATGTTTCTTAATTTTAGTCCTTAACTACGTACAAACTTTTAAAAATACGCCCAGGACTATGGTTGTACCTCTGATAACCTAGTGGCTCGGTGAGCTGTACCTCTGAGACCTCACGACAAACTTAACTTTGACGTTGGAAAAGTGTCATTGTAGTGTCATAGGTCACGATAAGTTTTCCAACACCGCAAATAAGTTTGTAATCGCAAAAACTCCCATATCTCCGCCATTTTGAAAATATCGAAAAACCGAATCGACATAAAAAAATCATTATTATTGAACCTACTCAAAAAAGTGCAAAGCTACTTTGTTTTATAGTATACTAGCTGTTCGCGCCCGACGTCGCCCGGATTTTTTTATACGAACCTTGCCCTGACAATTATGAACACCACAACATTTTATTTATTTAAATCGGTCGAACCACTCGATTTTTTATGAGACTGTAAGATAACAATAATACTGAAGATAAATAACTGTTTAACGTCATTGCTGCGGAAACTGATAGATTTTCCAGGACTAAAAGTAGGGGGTGGCCTCCAAACCCTATCTCGTTGCCGGGCGATGCTCCCTTTCTGGGGGGAGGCAAGACCCTCTGCCCCCTAGATCCGCCATTGTTGCCCCCGTGCTAGCTAGCAGGCTACTCCAGATTCTAGTACTCTACTCTACCAATGCTGTCAGTGATTGAACTTTGGTAATTACAACCAGGAACTCGTCAATGTCTCGTCTAACACAAACAGGACTACGGTTTGTTTTTTCAGTATTGTGGGTTTGAGTGCTGATTTGCAGTGTGCATGCTGTTTTTAGGGTTCCGTACCCAAAGGGTAAAAGCGGGACTCTATTACTAATACTCCACTGTCCGTCTGTCTGTCACAAGGCTGTATCTCATAACCCGTGATAGCTAGACAGTTGAAATTTTCACAGATGATGTATTTCTGTTGCCGCTATAATAACAAATACTAAAAACAGAATAAAATAAATATTTTAGTGGGGCTCCCATACAACAAACGTGATTTTTTTCCGTTTTTTTTTGTCGTTGTGTCTAATGTTGTATAGATAATGGTACGGAAGCCTTCGTGCGCGATTCCGACTCGTACTTGGTCAGTTTTATTGTAAGAACTTTATTTTCATTTTTAGGGTTCTGTGCCCGGAGGAAGCCTGACGGAACCCTATTAATATGCCTACGCTGTCCGTCCGTCCGTCCCAACTTAAAGAGCTGTACCTTTTAAACCGCAAGGAGAGAGTTGTGTTATCTTCAGGGATCGGAAATTCGGATAGATATTTACCTATGGCGGCGGCGTTGTTGTGCA
The DNA here is from genome assembly GCA_946894065.1 of Acleris literana. Lineage (NCBI taxonomy): Eukaryota > Metazoa > Arthropoda > Insecta > Lepidoptera > Tortricidae > Acleris > Acleris literana. Next base: position 5,744,777 of record OX335694.1, read on the forward strand.
GTTGTATGGAAGCGGACTCAATTTTAATAAAAATCGTAGGATTTCTAAATAAATAAATTACGCCAACATAAATTCATATTTAAGTACATATTTACATTAACTATTTGAAGTAATTTTCCACCGTGGGTATATTTACTAAATGTTATTTAATTTATTTGTAACTCATTGAACTAATGAGTAAAGTAAGCCAAGTTAAGTTTGCGGAGCAAACTGTCGTAAAGTTTTATCCTTAATGTAAAATACATACACATATACGTTTCGTACAATCCCGGAATCCTGGAACTTACAGTATTAAAATAATATTAAGCCGACGCCATATTTGCTTTACTGTTCCGGGATTTTGGCAAATTTAGGTAAATATCTATCCGCATTTCCGATCCCTTTATCTATGACTGTTGCGGAAATGAGTGTCAGCCGCACGGAAAAGATGACGGACAGAACAGAATAAAGCTACTTAACAAAGACAGGTAGTTTCAATAGCGGCCTTTACACGTAAAGTCCGGAACGCGGGAAACGCCACGCCCCGTTCCACGGTACGTTCCGAACTATACATTTTTTACTACTTTACTATGACAGTTGCATTTACACGTACGGGTCGGAGCGCAGATTGGAATGGCGCGTGTCGTTTCCCGCGGTCCGAACTTTACGTGTGCAAGCCGCTAATGAAACCCCTCTTAAATCAAAGACCCCATTATACCTAAGCCTCCGCCGTCCGTCCGACCGTCCGTCCGTCCGTTTTAACTTTAAACAGCTTTATCTTTTGAACCGTAATAGGTAGCGGGCCTAGTGGTTTTTTCTTCAAAATATGCGTTATTTGCGCGATTTACTAACAAATAAAAAAAATCGTGTGCGTCTCGGGACGGCCGACAGAAGTGATAACTAATCTAAATCTCGGGTTAGAGTGAGAGAGGAAGAGCCTGCCCGTGAGAGAAAGGGACGCCGGACAGACTGGCCCCGTAACGCGTTACCGAGTATAGTAATCGGGTCAAAATCTTTTTCGATGCACTGAAATTTTCCACTCTGTCACGATCGTAATTTTTTTCTTTAAAAAGTAATGTTTTCTTAATCTAAATAAATGTTTATTTTATTTGAATCAGCACAATATTGTCAAACATCGTCAAACAAAATAAAATATTACTTCCTACAAAAACAACCACTCTGTCACATTTCCCGGGGACAAATTTCAATGCATCGAAAAAGATTTTGACCCAATCTGTGGCCTTACGTAATTTAGCGGTTTGCCCTCCCATAATAATAAGAAGTTATCACTTCAAAAATTTCGAAAAAGCGACCACTTTTTTTAAATCTGATTACGGGTTCGCATTTGTAGTCCCAACGGGCCCTCAGATATGGATTTTCAACTCAATCGAAACAGTAACAAAAAAGGTCAAAATGGCGGCCACTTTTTTTAAATCTGATTACGGGTTTGCATTTGTTGTCCCGACAGATCCCGGGATTTCGATTTTCAAGATAATCGAAGCACTAACAAAAAAGTTCAAAATGGGGGCCAGTTTTTTTTAAATCTGAGTACGGGTTCGCATTTGTAGTCCCCACGGATCCTCAGATATCGATTTTCAAGACACTCGAACCAGTAACAAAAAAGTTGAAAATGGCGGCCACTTTTTTAAAATCTGATTACGGGTTCGCATTTGTAGTCCCTACGGATCCTCAGATAACGATTTTCAACTCAATCGAACCAGTAACAAAAAATGCTCAAATCCTTATTCCAGTGTCTTTTTGTATTTAAAAATTGTTTAAAAATTTAATACTACCGCTCTGCCGTATGCGTGAGGAAAGGAAAGCCAGACAGGCTGTCTAGTAACGCGCATTACGTAACGAAATGGAGTTATCACTTCAAAAAAAACAAAAACCCGCCTTCAAAAATGCAAAAAATTACTTCTTTTAAAATGGTAGGTCAGTCCAACTGCATTCGGCTTTTGGTTTAAAATATTGTGGGACGCCGACTTCAGTTGGACTGACCTACCATTTTAAAAGAAGTTATTTTTTGCATTTTTGAAGGCGAGTTTTTGTTTTTTTAAACATTTATTTTATTTTATACTTTTTAGTGATCCTATTTATGTTGTTACGTAGCTCCACTTCTAAATATTAATGAGAAACTATAGAACATTTCAAGCTCGCCGCAGACAACGCCGCGGGAATGTCATAGTCATATTTAAACCTAAATGTGCTTCGTCATAGTCGCTCAACTACCTTAATCGAAATATCTTATCGCCACCCTTGAAATAGGTACCGTTAAGGAGTTCCGGTGGCCATCTGTGGTCTTCATCATCAGTTCCACTTCACCATATAGTACTTTTCAAAAGCAAATGCACGAGTTACAGAGAAAAATACCAAAATCGCTATAGTGGTGCCTATAATATTTGAGGAGTTCTCTTGATTTCTCCAAGATCCCATCATCAGATCCTGACGTGTTGACAATGGGACCAACTAGAAAGTGTACACATTCAAACAACGAAAAAATTTTTCAAATCTGTCCAGTGGTCTTCGAGTAATCGGGGAACATACATAAAAAAAATATATATATCCCGACGAATTGAGAACCTCCTCCTTTTTTTGAAGTCGGTTAAAAAGTAAAGAAAGTGAAATAATAAAGGGGTCCCGGTCCCATTCAAGAAACGTTTTTTTTTCAGCGTATTTTATTTTTGTTGTATCGTAAAATGGTAAAAGATACAAGCGTCAAATTTGGTATGATTGTGGTTCAAACCCTGAAAAATACTAAAAAATTGTCAAGTGTGCGTTGAGCTCGCGCTGATGCTATTCGAATTCAAATCGGAATATAAAAATACCTGCTGCGGCGGTACGGAACCCTCGGTGCGCGAATCCGACTCGCACTTGACCAGTTTTTTTTATTTCTATATCTAAATATATTAAGAAAAGGCTTGAATGGTATAGTATAGTATAGGTAGGTATAGCAGCGTACTTTATTTCTCTACCGTGCCACTAAGCCGATTAAGTACTCGTGAAAACCCAGCCTAACAAAATATCACTCCTGTTTACACTCTTAACTCATCACAGATTTCTAAAGATCGTATCTCGCTTTGGAACTATTTTAAATAAATCTTTAGTTCAACAATTATAAAGTTGATTTTCTAACAGCGTAATTGCGAAACATACGAGTTTGATAACTAATAGAGTTCATATAATTGCGTGTGAGTGGAGTTCTTAATGGCCTCATGAAACGCGTCAGGGATATTTTTAAGTAGTTGAAACAAATTCAATGGCTTGGGAATATTTTCGAGTTCAATTGGATCAGTTGGAACAAACAGAATAAGAAGAGGTTATCGACACGGTCGATGTCGAGATCGGGAATTATAATTTCGTGCCAATATATTCATATTATTGTGTGAGTTTGTGTGTATGTAGACGGTAGTATTCGGAACCAATGCACGAATTGAAAAAATCTTTCATCCTTTAAAATAATAATAATTTTCTCAAACATGCAATGAAATATTGATGTTATGTTCCTTATAATGTAATAGGCTGCGAAGTATGACGTTTCAGGTGCGGCTAGGACTAGAGGTCGTTAATGGAATTTCATACAAATCGTGCAGGCCTAGGCCGGCAAAGTCCTCTTTTTTAATTTCCATTCCACATAAATTTGTGGCACAGGCATCATGACATTCTGCCACTATGCGTATTAAAGAAATAAAACGTTGATTTTTTTGTTGTCGCATGTTTAAAAAAAGCAATATACATACCTCGGCGGGAAATATGGGGTTGCCCGCCTCAGACCTATCCGGCCTCGCTTTGCTCGGCCGTCTATATGTCTTCGGCCGGCACCACTTTTTTCCCGGCCTCTGTAGTAATGTACTTATATTAACATAGATGAAAAAAAAAATTGTTATATAAATAATAAAATAAAATATATGGGGACAATATCACACAAATTGTGATATTGTCCCCTGATATTTTTACTTTATTAATTAACCTAGTCCCAAACTAAGCTCTAGGCTTGTACTATGGATACTAGACAACGAAAAACTTAGTAACATAAACAAATACATACTTAAATAGATAGAAAACATCCAACACAGGAACAAAAGAGAGAAATCACAACATTGGGTTTTATGCTAGGAATCCCGGTTACATGATCCGGCTCCGTATCAAGAACAATTGATGGACATAAGCTACAGATATATAATATATGTTTAAGTTATGTATAAATAGTGGCTCAGCAGTAAACAATGCTGCTATTATTTAACCTTCACACGCAGCAAATAAGTTTAGCATTATTTTACTGTTGCCAACATTATCAACATTCGGAAACTTCATGGTTGGACACTTCATTAAATAAAAAGGACGTATGCGCAATTTGATAGTCAAAGCAAATTTGACCCTCAAAGTTAAAAAATAAGGTCACTAATAAATACGCGGTTCTATGAGACATACGGCGCCCTTTTTTCTAAGGATGACAGGATTTACCTAGTGCTCTTTGTTCTTCTCATGGAACACTAACTTTTAATAGCGCATCGCCTAGATATATAAGTTCGCCTATGTATTTGCTTTTTAATGTTCCGTACCTCAAAAGGGAAAAAAACGAAACCCTTATAGGATCACTTTGTTGTCCGTCCGTCCGACTGTCTGTCAAGACCCTTTATCTCTGGAACGCGTGGAGGTATCGAGTTGAAATTAAAACTATATACTCAGGTCTACAGTCCCTTGAAGCTGGGAAAAAATCATACTATATGGATTGGCAGTTTCTACAAAATAAATGGTGTTTTTTGGATGCATGAACATTAAGGCCTTCAATCGCGCAAGAATTACGTTGGGTGTTTAGTACTAGTTTTTTTTTCTTGCCGTTGAACACTGCAGTGTCCTTCAACGACCCATAGCCATCGGTTGGAAGCTAAATATAGAAAAACTAGACCTTAGGCAGAAGGTTACTCTAGTGCGCCCGTAAGAATTATCAGCTTTTAAAGTAAGGGTCGCAACTACATCGGTAGTTCTAGGTTATAGGTTATAGGTTAGAGCGGGCTGGTTTCCGCAACTCGACGACTTAATGTATGCGCCTGTTTTGCGTGTTGGGTTGTTGGCACTACTCTTGCCAACCCAGTTCTACCAGGAAGCCTAGCAGACCCTTGATGTTGCCGACGGCTTCCGGTAGCGACCTCGGTGTTCCGAGGTGACGTGCCCGGTATGTTGCCACCTCAGGGCATTCCATGATGACGTGGGCCGCGGTTTCCTCCGCCGTCATACAGGCTCTGCACAGGGGGCTGTCTGTAACACCTAATGTGAACAAGTGTTTGTTAAACAAGGCATGATCCATTATGGCTCCAGTTAGTAATCGGAGTTGGGCCCTTTTGAGTAGTCGTAGCTTACGCGACAATTCGGGTTTGATTATCGGAAGGGCTTCCTTACTTTGCCTGCAGGTGTTTAGGTTGCTCCAGTAGTGTTGGTGCTTTATCTTGGTGATTTGGCGCAGTTTGTTCCGCAGCCTGCTGGTCGGTAGAGGCAGAAATGGTTCAGGACCTATTAGTTCCAATTCATCGGTAGTTATTAATGATTTTATACATTACTAGCTGTGGTCCGTGACTCCGTCCGTGTAGAAGTCGGTTATCGCTATACCCTCAGGAACTGTCCAATTTTCCAAGTACCCAGTCCTTCCCTTGGGTTCAAGCTATGTCCATAATAAATTTCATTAAAATTGGTTTAGCGGTTTAGCTGTCAAAGCATAACCAACACACAAAGAAACAGAGTTTCGCATTTAAATATCGGGGACGATTGTCCTATTCGAAACAGATTCGAGATTCGAGTGAGATTTCACACAAATTGACCTAGGCCCATAATATTTGTGTGAAATCTCGGGTGTGTGCCGTGTGTGTTTATTGTGTGGTTGCTGGCTTAGAATAGTGACACTCCATGTCTTCCCGTGGATGTCGTAAGAAGCGACTAATGGAATAAAGGCTTGTAGTATTGTAAGGCGATGGGCTTGCAACCTATCACATATACACTGGTAAAGATCTTAGTCTGCTTGTGTTTGAAAATGTGGTTACAGAATTAATAACAAGTTTTTAGAGTTGTAGGTACTCGTAATTCTGCAGCTCTGCCTACCCTACTCTGGGAATGAAGGCGTGAGTGTATGTATGTATGACCTAGGTACACTAGGTAAACTAAGCTCCAAGGCTTGTACTATGGATTGCTTACTATGTAACGATTAACATACTTTGTATAGAGAAATAAATAATTATACTCCTACATAATACACAAATATTTGCCCTCACCGGGAATCCAACCCGAGACCGCTATGAGTTCCTGTTTGTACCTATGAAATTAAAAAAAATGAGTTCAAGCGATGAAAATTTTAATTGTACGTCAAAAGAATTGAAAGAGGAAGCTAATTTTACTCCAACACAATTTTTTTCTTTTGATTTTTAGAAAAGCACTAGGTATATTTGCCTTTGCAGCTAGCTTCGTAGGCTCGGTCACTACCAACTTAGGTAATAGATTAAAATTGCGTCGTCAACAACTTTAGCATGGAAAACTACCCATGTATTTTCCCTATTTCTGACCTACAAGTCCATACAACTTGGATTAACTCTGATCCTACACGATCGAGATAAACAATTCAAGGAAAACAGAAAAACATGTGAGTCAGCTGCCGTGACCGTGACCTGAGTATTAGGCGCGGCGCCCCGCGGCGCTCCGCACGATCAGCGTGTTAGATCTGCCAAGTGCCAGTCAGAAGGGAGAGAGCTATAGGAGTCGTATATCCCTCCCTTTCAATGCCAACATTGCCAACTTGTCGGCTCGTACTACTCAGTGCCTCTATTCTAGGCGGTAAAAACCATATCGTCTTTGACCTGTTATGGTATTGTTTTTAGCTCGGCCACCATTACTATCAAGTAAATAAGAGCTATCGAAACGGTTTAGTACCGTTTGGTAACCAAAATTACGTAACCACCTTTAAATTAATTTAATTCTGTACCTGGTTACGAAATTTTGGTTACCAAACGGTATTAAACCATCGAAACGTTGACAATACGATAACATACATACATACATACACTCACGCCCTCATTCCCAGAGTGGGGTAGGCAGAGCTACAAAATTACTAACAACTCTAAAAAACTTGTTGATAATTAATTCTGTAACCACCTGTTGCACAATTAGGATTGGGAAAAGGCTTAGCTAGCGAAAAATCGTAATCGTACTTACATTTTCTGTACATTTTTGGTTATAAATAAAAAAGTAAGCCAAGGAAAATTATGAAAAAAAAAAATTTGAAATGTGCTGATTGAGCCCTTTCATATGACACCCCGTTTGCTATAATCAAATCACTTTCACCCACCATTCTAGACCCCTTTTCAAATTAATCATAAAACTTCGGTGAGACTCCGACATAATAAAGAGATTACAGCGGGTTACACCAACCGGGTGACCAACGGGTCACAACGGGTTGCGCTGGCGCAGTGTTCGTCGTGCTGCGGCCGCGTCTGCTCATGATTAGGGAGTCCGGACGAGCCCGAAACATGTCGAGCGTTTTGCGACCATATTTACGTGAGTAACGCGTTGTGATCTCTTTAATATCCCTCATCAAATATTTAGAAAAATAATTTCATTTTTTTTACTAAAAACAGATGCGGGCAAGCATGTTATAAATTTCAAATTCATAGCTTCTACGCATAGTTTTAGAGAAAAAAAAATCTGTGACATTCGGACGGACTGACACCGAAGTCTCACCATAAGGGTTCCTTTTTTACCATTTTGGTACGGAACCCTAAAAATGTACAGAAAATATCACTTAAAGGGATTCCATTCAGCTAACTAACTTAATAAAGTTAATGGTAAAAGTTCTTCCATCTCCCCATTTTTAACCCCCTACGCAAACAGTAGGGGTTTGATGAAAATCATTTGAGTCGTTTATATGTTATCAACACTGAAAATGGCGATCGTAATTTATTTATTTATTTAAAATTCAAAATAACAGGTTTAGAGTAAAACCAAGTCATCTATGTTGGTGTATGGGGGTTGTGTTCTCCTTAATATGTCATCTATCATCTTATCTATGTTCATTTACATTACATTAATTAAAAAAACTAGCATGACGCCAAAAAAACATCAATATTTTTAAGCAGCGACTGCCAACTGTCAGAAAATACATCAGTATCTTGGACCCCAGGCGAGAGGGCATCATTTCAACCGCGGGCAGTCGGCGAGTTCAGCAATTATATCGGGTTATTTTTATCTTCCAATTAGTGCAAACATAACGACTAATGATAAAACAAATGGCAACAAACTTCATCCATGTAATGACAAACATCATCGCATCAACATGTCGCCCGTAACCGGATCGATCCAGTTTCCTTTTTAACGTGAATAATAGCTGCTTCCGTTTGCTACCGTATGGTTTGTCGCTGTCCTTAGCGACTAGAAATTAAAATAAACTGTAATTTCCTAATGAATAACTTTCCCGCTCTAATTGAGTTGTACAGTCAACATCATAAGTGAATGCCCACTTTCTGTGTTTTTACCCGACTGCCGAAAGAGAGAGCATTCAAAATTCATCATTTTTCATTTTCAAAAAAAGGAGGAGGTTCTCAATTCGTCTGTATTTTTTTTTATATTTTTTTTAATGTTTGTTACCTCTGAACTTTTGACTGGGTGAACCGATTTTGAAGATTCTTTTTTTATTTGAAAGCTGGTGCTTCCAGATTAGTCCCATTATTTTCAAAATGAAGATCTGATGGTGGAATCCATGAGGAATCGACGGAACTCTTAAAAATTTATAGGCACACCTATAGCGATTTTGGTATTTTTCATTGTAACTCGTGTATTTGGTCTTGGAAACCACTATTTGGTGAAGTGGAACTGATGATGAAGACCACAGATGGCCATCGGAACTCCTAAACGGTATATATTTCGAGGGTGGCGACAAGATATTTCGATTAAGATAGTTGAGCGACTATGACGAAGCATATTTAGGTTTAAATATATGACTATGACTTTCCCACGGCGTTGCTTGCGGCGAGATTGAAATGTTCTATTGTTTCTTGAGAAATGGGAGAATAACAGCATAATTATGATCACTAAAAAGTATAAAATAAAAAAAAGTTTAAAAAAACAAAAACCCGCCTTCAAAAAGCAAAAAATAACTTCTTTAAAATGGTAGGTAAATAGGTCAGTCCAACTAAAGTCGGCGTCCAACAATATTTTAACCAAAAGCAGACTTCCCAAATGAGCATTCAAAAATTCATCATTTTTCATTTTGAATGCTCATTTGGGATTTATAACGATTTAAAGTTGGTTAGCAACAGTCGGGTTTTTAAAGCTTGCTTTTTGTTCAACTCTTAAAGTCCCGTCCAGTCCCATCACTTTTAAAATTGGGATCCACATTAGGTCCAAAGTCATTCTGACATTCTACAACAATAAGCTTAATTTTCCTGCAAGTTGAAAGGACATGGCCCGTTTTACTATGGCGCTGTGCCCCAGAATGTACAGCAATCATTTATATCTCAAATTAAAGCGAAAAATATATACTTTCAATATGTATATATCATTTTACATATAAAGTAGCGGTTTAAAAGTAATTCGATCCTTAATTATTTACATAACCTCAAAACACATCATAACGTGCAAGGCGCTTTGAAGGCCTACTGCTCCTAAACGGATTGTTCAAATTGCTTCGGAAAAATATATGTTACGTGTAATAATGTCAATAATAAAACATTTGTGTTTTTCTAGTAATTACTGTTATTTTTGTCAGAAAATACAAACCAAAGTAGCCCACATTTTGCGCAAAAATCTTTTTATTTTTCTTAACGCCTGAAGCGATTTTTATCATTCTTTCGCCATGTAATAGTCAATTTAACGATCCAAAACATTATTATTTGAACCTTTTAAAACGACCATATGGTTAGCGTCAGGGAGCAAGAAAGCATTTAACAAGCAAGTTGCGGGCATTCACGCAATAGCGCTCGCACGGTTACGGAGTATTGCTTGTTGGCTCCATGTGTATCAATAATAATCATGCAAGATTAGTGCCACCGAGATGAAACTCGGTGTCAGTAAGTGTGCGGTCATGCACATTTTACGAGGGGTGGTTAATTGAATCTCTTCTCTCTCCTTCCGATGTTGTAGCTTACCAATACACACGCAGTGAATGTTAGAGACTTGGATATTGTGGACGGCGACGTCAAGCAGCTACTTAGTTTGATAGGGCGCACTGGATATGAGGGTCCCGTCTACTGCTAACATCACGTCACATGCATAGGCATACAACTTAATTGAGAGCCGGTACCTATATACATGAGGTGCGGGAAGAGGGTAATGGTGACTTGTAAAGATTTTTCGTACTGTCAAGGCAATCGAAAGACTTGACTCGTGCTTGCACTGCTTTTTGTCCCACTGCTGTTCGACAGAGCCCTACCTCGCGGCAGGGCTCGTATTGTAGGGTGGTTTGGTTTGGTGGTTTGGGGCATGTAACCATACCTAACAACCCTGATCTACCTACCTTTATGAAAAAAAAAAAGATATCTGACGAAAGCGAAGAGCAGTGGGACCAATAGTAAAGGAACCACGAGTCAGGTGTTGAAGGACGTACATACATACGTGCACCCCTTTTTTGCTCTTGCCAGAATGTGAATACTTACCTGAGATATATAAAAGGCAAGTCTTTCCCTTACTGTAACTCACCCCCGTACCTCATGCTTACCCCGGCTCTATTTCTGGGTGTTTTGGCCCTTCGGGCCAGCTGAAGCACCATCATGACCCAAGCCTACCATATATTTATGATTTTTTGTCTAGCATGCCATTGCCCCGGTAAGTCCTTCAGCAGACATATTATTTCCGGTTGTCCGCATTTGGCCAGCGGTTGTTATATATGCACATAAAGGGGGAACCTCGCAGCCAAGATTATCCATCAGCAACATGCTATTTAATACGGTCTTGTTAAGTTCGAAGTGCTGTACTACGAGTATGCACTGGCGCCATTTCTCGAATATGGTCGTGCCGCGCTCTAATGAGAGCGATTTGTCATCCCCAGAGATCGGAATAGGCAGAGCTTATTTGCCTAAACTTGACGCATATTCATTCATATGTGAGTGAGGTGGGAATACATTATTGAATGAATATGCATCAAGTTTAGGCAAATTAGCTCTACCTATTCCGATCACTGGTCATCACGGACTAAGACTTTTGTCGCCAATAAGCCTGATATCGAGTTGACGGAATATTCGCGGTAGTTCCTTTGATGGTCCTTCGAAGGAACTATGAAAGAAGTACTGCGACATTTTTTTCGCCTTTGTTCCTTTGCAAACTGGGATTTTTCCTCGCTTTTGCTCCTTTACAAGACCTGAAGGAACAACTGAGACCTTTTTTTCGCATTAGTTCCTTTGCAAGAAAGTTCCTTCTGGTAACTACTTTGTATAACCTGTGGTAACCGAATTATAATTCGCCTTATGATTAAATCTATGTTATCCTAAATAAATAAATAAATAAACTAATTTGATGGATCAAAGGCGAATAAAAGTCGCAGTACGTCAATCATCTCTTGTGAAGGAACTAGGGCGAAAAAAAAAAGGATTTTAGTTCCTTAAACATCCAACTATCAAGGAACTACTGCAAATAATAAGAGTTGACAGACCGATCTCAACGCCGGGCCGTGCTCGTCAACGTCACCATCTCATGAAGGCTGAGAAGGCCATGCTCAGCAAGTACTTGGATTACGAGATAACCGCCATGTGGGATGTTGACTCGACGATGATTGTCTCAATAGTTGTGTCATGGAACGGTCTCATACAGAAAAGTCTCTCCTTATGATGATAGATGGCTGGATCAAGGGTCAGATGCAGAAAGCAGTAGTCCTCGATATGGCACGTTTTACTAATATTTGGTTAACAGTAAGGAGTCACCTACACGGGCGAGTTTATTGCGGCGATAGTCTCGCTGTGCCATCTTCAATAGTTTAAGTGAAGTGACTCGACAGAGTCTCGTAAGCGTTATCGTACTTAAAAAAAACTATGTGCAACTAGATAAACTTGTATGACGATGTAGTATTTAATGAAACCTTACTCGAAAACATATTAGTAGCAGTTTGCTACTTACAAGTACTTGGTAATTTTTAAACGTCACATGTTGCACCCGTGATATAGATGCCCCCCCCCCACCCCTTTCTCGGCGGGACGCTGCTAGTTTAAAAGTCCTAAACTGCTAACAGACTAGAGCATTTAGGTACTGGTAAATAAAAAATAGTTGTCGAAGGAACGTTGGGAGGCAACCAATGAGATGGACTGACGATCTCGTTAAGATAGGGGGAGAGACTGCTTAAGCTCACTCAGCATTAGGTGACGAAAGGTTGAAGAGAGAAGAGAAATAATTGTTACATTCATTAAAAGTTTTACAGGTAAAATTATCTTTTTAGTTGTATTATTCACAGTTTAAATGAATAAGTGTATGAAATAATGACAATGTTCGTATAGTATCCACTATTAACTAGTGATCCACGTTAATATCAATTTAAACTCTCGGACAATCAGGTTAAACCGCCTTCAACAACCCACTAAAATCATAAATCAAAAATTGTTTTAAGAAACAAAAAAAATCGCCTTCAAAAACACAAAAAATAACTTCCTTTAAAATGTTAGAACGGGAAAGTCATAGTTATATTTAAACAATTAAATGTTCTTCATTATAGTCGCTCATCTATCTTAATCGAGATATCTTATCGCCACCCTTGAAATAGGTACCGTTGAGGAGTTCCGGTGGCCATCTGTGGTCTTCATCAACAGTTTCACTTCACTAAGTGATAGTTTCTGAATGCAAATGTTAGACTTGTTACTAAAAATACTAAAATCGTTATATGTATGCCTATAATATTTGAGGAGTTCCCTCAATTCCTCACGGGTCCCGTCCGACCACCTCGAAAGTAGAGTTAACTTTTTGAACGCCATACGTCGAATACAAAATGTGCCACCCACACGCCAAACATGTTTGCTATGCTATGCAAATTACACCTTATTGCTACCAAAGAAAGTCTTTTAATCTTGAACTCTTGTCGGTTGTCGCCGACGTGGTGGCAGTGGCACGACTTTTAGTTGACGGCCAGAGCCTACTGTGGCGTTGAAAAGGTTAAGTATACTTCTTAATCTTCATACTTGAACGAGAGTCGATGAATATACATTTAAAAAAACATATAGTGGAACATAGAAGCTCTTTCTTTTTTGAATTTGGTTAAAAACTCGTCCGCTGCTTGTGGCGGCCACTAGTGACTTCGCTGTGGTCGGCACTAGTGGCCTAATGTGCTGCAGCTGTAAAGTAGGCAAAAATAGTGGCCTCAATCGAGTATGTTTTTAACCGAAGGATGATGTCATTTAGTGCGGCAAGTCTTGAGAAGCGGCCGGCACTTCTTAAGTATGGCAAGAAAGTGATGTCCTAGCCGATCGACATTACTTCAGCAAGGGCACCTTTTGTTTTACATACGCCCAGTATTATATCTAACTATGCCAAATCACAGCTATGTAGTACGTTCAGTGTCATAAATATATATACACCCTTATAACCTCGCAGCAGAGTCATGTTTACATATTTTTGAAAGTTTTACTGTGTCTATATATTTGATGCTGACTGTACCAAGAGTCTCCAAGTTAAGCCGCGGTCAGACGGACAGACGTACATACGGAGATGGCGAAACTATAAGGGTGCCTTGTTTACTACGGAACGCAAAAAACCTAGCTAAGAACAATGCCGATTGAACTAACTTCCGTTATAATTAAAAATACGTGTATCCCACTAGTCCCATTCAGTTGTCCCATTATGGGACAACTGAGACGATTTCATCCCAGTAGTTCCATGGGACAAGTAGGTAACAATAATATTTTGGTCTTAAAAGTCCCAGGTAGGTAGGTTTAGGTTTTGTTAGTTTTGCAGCAGGCCCGAAAGACAACCAAGAAAAAGGAGCTCCACCATAGCGGAATGCCGTCGACACTATCCAATTGATTTCTGGAATGAGGAGGAATGCGAAATAACGACAGAGCTAAAGAAAAAATAAATTATATGTATATACTGTGGTGACGGTAATGGGACTTTTGGGACCAATAATAAAATATATATATTAGTGCCACTTGTCCCATGGGACTACTACTACTGGGACGAAATCGTCTCAGTTGTCCCATAATGGGAAAACTCAATGGGACTAGTGGGATAAACGGACCCGTACTGTAGGTCAACCGCGTGGGAGCTACGATTCCACAGACAGACTCACAGATACAGAGACACACACACACGTACACACATCCAAGGTTACATTAAACTTATAACGCACCTCTTTTTTTGTCGGGGGTTTAAAAAGTTTTACGTAAGCTATTTTTAAGGCCGTTTAAATGATACCTGTTGCTCTATTCTACTCGGTAAAACCATACTTTTGACACAGTTATCGTGTTGTCAAACTAATGATAGCTCTTATTTAGTAGGCAGTAATAGAGGCCGAGTTAAAAACAATACGATAAAATGTCAAAAGCAATATGGTTTACTGTGTAGAATAGAGCCCCTGAGTACCTATTCAAAATTACCCGGTGTGACTTAACCGATTTTTAACGGCACCACAGACACAGTTTACCTACAAGTGTGACAATTCAAAATCTGTAAAGATATGTACTTATATAGACTGTCGACCCTGTTTGGGTTGATCGTGAGTTACAGGTGCGATAATCAATAACAACCTGAAATACCAATATTGGCCGGCGGTTTCCTTTTATAATTTGGAAGATAGGCATTATCGAATTTTGTTCGAAGTGGCCAATGGTATGATAATAAATGCTGGTCAGTAACAGCTTAGGGCAGCAGCGTTCAATTATGTAAAGTAATGAGGAACCTTTAAAATAAAGTTAGGTGAATTGGTTATATGTAAATGTTTGTTTAACATGTACAATAACTTATTTAGTTTTCTTTACTTACATTACCAAGCGAAATTAAGGTCGTATCGATAGTCCGGTAGCACCAAGTTCAAGCAGCACTATTAGCAAAAGGATTGAAAAAACTATAGGTAGGTACCTACATATGACAATAATACATTAACGGCCATACTCAGTCATTTAATGACGATTAGGGCGTTCTTTGGTGAACATTTTTTTAGACATAAAATTGAAAAAGGAACAGACGTTAACCGTCTCTTAAATGACTCTGAGCACGGCGGTAAGATAAGTAGAGTTAAGTAACAGTTTATTGACCGAAAGATGTATACTTACAAATTAAACTAGTGCGATTCGTCAGTGTACGGGAGAATATATTTTTTCAGTTTTTGAATATCAATCACATATTATTACCGTTGTGCACCTTGTGTAGGCCCGTTTTTAAGGTCGTTCTTTATTTATTTAGTCACATGATTAATGGGGGAATACGAAATGGCAATGCTGCAATGCGAAAAACCTGGGACAGGATTTTTTTTAGTTATAATTCCAATGTATAAATCCAGCAGTGGTTTTTCTTACACAGAAATTGATGATCTTTCAGATGAGCTTAGGTTTTTTGAGGAGATCGATCATAGTAGATACTTAAGCACGAGGCGTCGCTTATCATGCTGCTGCTACTGATAAGCCAATCAGGGGGGCTTGCAGCACTGCATTTTCGTAGTCTTACCCCTCCCCTGTTCCAAAGAATAAACGAAACTTGGGAGTCTTATTATCATACTAGACATCGGACTTGTAACTAACAAAAATTAGCTTTGTCCTGTTTTTTGAATTGCAGCATTGCCATTTCGTGTTTCCCCATTAATAACGTGACTAATTACATAACTGTATGTTTATCGTTATCTAATACCTGCATAGCTAAAGCATACAGCTGGGTTTGGGACTAGACTCAATTTGTGTACGAATTTCCCCTTATATTTATTTATTTAAATATAAAATAGCATGCGTAGTTCTGCAGGAAACCGTGTGAGAATTATTACAAGAGAAAATAAATAATACTTTTATAACATGACGGTACTGACGGTGTAAGACGACCATATTATTGTTTTAATGTTTTCTTGTGTGCCGTCTTCCCTGCAAAAGATGATTGTTGATTTTCTAAAAACACTCAGACTATTACGACCACCCTAGCGACCACCCTGAACCGAATGCTGGTCTTCAGAAAACACTGTTTTATAACGAGCCCTCACAAAGGTGGTCGTCAGTGAATCTCATTTTGACAAACCCTTGGGGGGCCGATCAAGGTGGTCAGATGTTAAATAAGTATTAGGAATTGAAAGTTGTTTTGTTCTTCTCTTGAAATTATTTTTTTAACTTTTTTTTTTAAATACTGTCTTCTTCATACTGTTTTCTTTTTGAAATCCAAAAGTCATGTCAGTTGGCCGCTTCAGTTTACCTAAAAAAAACGATAAGTCTAAGAAACAAGAACAACCCAAGCTCCTACGTAGCTCAGTCAAGTAACGCCTGAAATTGGCAAATAAATAAGTGCATTAGGTATACCTAGGTATTCTACCCCTACCTACTCCTTGTATTTTCTTTTCTTTTGCTCTTTAACAACAAATAAATATATGATTTTGTAAAAACATTAATAAGCTTTATTGTTTCTAGGAAGCTTAGTATTCGAGATATTTACGAAAAACCAAAAGAAGAACATTGAAACCCTTCTCTTGCTGTAAGCACGCGGTCCTAGACTGGGGACTTTTAGTATGTTTATATTTTGGGGGTCGCCCCTACCTACTACAGCACCTAAATAATAACCAGACTTCACGATTTACTGCATTTATTTTTGCTTCGTTGACTGAACTAACGTATGGAACCAAAAGATGTCAATAGTGTTTATCTGTTCAACCCCCGACGCAAATAGAAATTGTTGATTCTCATCTCTTACATTCAAACATTTTTCAACATCCGATTCCATCATCAGATCAGCTCTTATACACCATAACATTGAATTTTTAATTATGGCGTTGAACCCTGAAGATTTAAACAAATAAACACACTTCCGCATTTATTATATTAATAATAAGGGCTCCAGCTTATATGTACTGACACACAAAGAGAGATGTAAAGCTTATATAAAATCATTAGCTTTTTGTTTCACTTGGTCTACGTGGAGCTCTTTTATTGTTATTCCCCCGGGAGCTACACAATTTTCTGGGATGTAAAAAGTACCCCATATAATTTCCCGGTGTTTAAAGCTATCTAAGTAAGAAATTATCAAAAAACTGAATCAGTAATTTAGCCGCGAAGGCGTAACTAACACACTTACAGACTTAATAGAAATCCGAAAGGATATATATTATATTACAAATTCCGGAGGTACGTACTAAAAAAATCTATAAAACAATTATTACCAGTGACCTCGGAATTTTATAATATTTAGTGCCTACATCGAATATTTCGTAAACTTAACACTATATGCAATACATAGCAGTCGATGGCAAGAGCCAGGTTAGCCATTGTTTTCTTGACAACGGCTTGGATTGGATCGAATGCAGAATGCAGACCGAACATTATTTCACGCTGTGGTTGTTTTGTGATAGTTTCTGATAAGTAACTGTGACATACAGATAGACATAGAAAGACGGTCGGAACATACATACATACATACATTAAAACTGATAGTTTCTGATAAGTGACTGTGACATACAGATAGACACAGACAGTCGGTCGGAACATACATACATACCTACATACATTAAAACTGATAATTTCTGATAAGTGACTGTGATATACAGATAGACACACAGACCGACGGACGGAACATACGTACATACATACATTAAAATTGATATTTTCTGATAAGTGACTGTGATACACAGATACTAGATAGACACAGACAGACGGTCGGAACATACATACATACATACATATGTACATTAAAACTGATAGTTTCTGATAAGTGAATGTGTATTTGTTGACGTAATAAACCACGAGCTGCTTTTGGATAAGTTGCACTATTATGGGATACAGGTCATCTCCCACCTTCTACTTACATCATCACTGTGCGACCGGAAACAAGTTGTCAAATTGTCTGCGGGCGGCAAGAGACTCAAATCTGATGTTGGCACCGTGACAATGGGGATCCCTCAAGGATCTGCCTTGGGAAACAGCCTATTTCTGGCTTACGTCAATGATCTTCCGACCAGCATCACGGCCGGCGTTTCTGTGCAGTTCGCAGGTGCGATGCGCGCACGTATGATCAGCTCGCTGGGAAAATTCATAACGCATGTGATCAATTGAAGTGGTTTTCGTGTAACGATTTGCTCCTGAATATAACAAAATCAAACGTCATGATTTTTTCGGGGCGTAGTGATCCTGTTCCTCCGTGCGTTGCAAACAGTCCGATGCCTATATGCGATCAGTGTAGGTTTCTCGGCTTCAGTCTGGACTCGAATCTTAATTGGAAGTGCCATGTTGACCTGTTGTGTGGTAGATTGAGTAGTGCAGTTTTTGCGTTGCATAAGCTCAAATAGCTTATAACTGACGATGCTCTAAGACAGGTATATTATGCACACTTTCATTCACTGATTTCGTACGGCACACTCTTATGGGGAAACTCTACGGATGCCATCACGGTAATGCTGATGCAGAAACTTGCTGTGCGTATGTACGTTGGTTGGGGCGAAGTCAAGACATACTTGTCGGGGCATTTTCACAGCGCACCGCATAATGACGCACTATTCACTTTACATATTCGAAATCATTATGTTTGTCCGATCAAATATTTCTTCGTTTGCAATAGTAAACGTCATCGGCAAACAACTCCGTCACACAGGGCGTTTGAGAACTGTTTCTCGTCGCATGGCACTTGCAGGTAAGAACCCGCGCGTCATCGGTCCCACCTACTACGAGCGTCTACCCACCGAACTCAAACGCGAACCATCTGACGAAATGTTAAGGCGCCGGCTTAGGAATCTTTTGTTGGATAACCCACTCTATTCTGTAAATGAGTATATGGAACTTGACATGTAAATTCTGTAAATATTGTATTTGATTTGCTGTTTTTTGTACAATAAAGTGTTTACCATGATCTTTTTTGTATGTCAATCTTATTTGTATGTATGTACATACAAATAAGATTGTTTTTTTTTTAATTTACTTTGTATTTGTATGACTTTTACTTTTACTATTATTATTTAATTGTATTTCTGACGACCTCAATGTAACTGCATATAATTTGAGATGGTCATGTAACTTATAATGTGTTATATTGAGTAATGAAATCTAAATCTCAATCTGAATCTGATATACAGATAGACACAGACAGACGGTTGGAACATACATGCATACATTAAAACTAATAGTTCCTGATAAGTGACTGTGACATACATATAGACTCAGACAGACGGACGGAACATACATACATACATACATTCTCAAAACTGATAGTTTCTGATAATTGACTGTTACATACAGATAGACACAGACAGACGGACGGAACATACATACATACATACATACATTAAAACTGATAGTTTCTGATAAGAGACCGTGATATACCGATAGATACAGACAGACGGACGGAACATACATACATACATACATACATACATTAAAACTGGTAGTTTCTGATAAGTGACTGTACCATACAGATAGACACAGACAGATGGACGGAACATACATACATAAAAACTGATAGTTTATGATAAGCATACCTCGGGGTTTTCGGTGCGGGAATGATTTGAGAAAGAGTAGAGATAAACAGATAGGTTAGTCTGAGAAAAGTCATATTATGCCTAATGAATAACTACCTCCCTACGAATTGTATACACACTATAATACAATTTTATTTTGACTCATGTAGGAGGTACTACAAAGCCTTACTACAAAGCCTTATGAGATAATAATAAAATTAACATTAATTAATTACCTGCAGTATTAAAGTCCGGTATCTGTGAACTATTTACTTATAAATCAGTAGGGGCTTAAAGAGGTTACCTAATGACTGATCTTTTTCATTTATATATAAATTGAAAATATATTAAGATTATAGATTAAGATATTAGGTATTCATGATTCATGATTGTTTCTGATAAGACACTTTGATATACAGATAGACACAGACAGACGGTCGGAACATACATACATACATTAAAACTGATAGTTTCTGATAAGTGACAGTGACATACAGATAGACACACAGACCGACGGACGGAACATACATACATACATTAAAACTGATAGTTTCTGATAAGTGACAGTGACATACAGATAGACACACAGACCGACGGACGGAACATACATACATACATACATTAAAACTGATAGTTTCTGATAAGTAACTGTGACATACAGATAGACACAGACAGATGGTCGGAACATACATACATACGTACATTAAAACTGGTAGTTTCTGATAAGTGACTGTGACGTACAGATAGACACAGACAGATGGACGGAACATACATACATACATACATACATACATTAAAACTGATAGTTTTTGATAACTAATTGTGATATACAGATAGACACAGACAGACTGTCGGAACATACATACATACATACATTAAAACTGGTAGTTTCTGATAAGTGACTGTGACATACAGATAGACACAGACAGACGGTCGGAACATACATACATACATACATTAAAACTGGTAGTTTCTGATAAGTGACTGTGACGTACAGATAGACACAGACAGATGGACGGAACATACATACACACATACATACATTAAAACTGATAGTTTTTGATAAGTAACTGTGATATACAGATAGACACAAAGAGACGGACGGGACATACATACATACATTAAAACTGATAGTTTCTGATAAGTGACTGCGACGTGCAGATAGACACAGACGGTCGGAACATACATATATACATAAATGAATACTCTTTAGGTAAATGTAAAAAAAGTCAGTTTTATAATAGGTAGATTCTAAGAAAAAGTAAATGTGATATACCTACACAAAGACGGATAGACAGATAGACGGAGAGACAGGGACTCACAGATAGACAGACGAACAGATAGGTAGACAGGCACACAGACAGACAGACTAACTTTCGTATTTGCAGTATTAGTATGAATACCTACTAGAGTCAATGGTAAACCAACTTACAACAGGAAATCATCCCAGACTCAGAAAAAATGTACTAGAGGGATATGTTCGCTTTTGTACTAATAAGTATTTAACATACATAAATACAAATACTAGTGCTTATGGCACTAATATTCAACAATTCCGGGAATCTAGCCCGGGTCAGCTGGCATCGTAGGCAGGGTCACTCACTACCAAGTAAGCTAAGCGTTGTCTTATATAAAACTAAGTAACACTTATCATAAGTTGCTTCGGCTTTAACAGCTATTGCGGGTCCAAGTCGCTTCCTTGAGCTGGTTGTGGCTTATACATATAACCGCATTAACAATCACTAACTTTATATGTGAACACCTTTGTGCTGTAATGCACAACAATATAAGTTCATAAATCAAAAATATTCTTCTTAAAGTGCCTCTCCAACTTAGTGAAGGTTGGCTATCAGCAATTAGAATTTGTCCCGTGGTAAAACACAACATTAACAACTTGTAATACTTACAGCATTTATTATTGTAAACCACGATAAAGCATTTCATTGTAGTAAGCAACAAATAATTTTCTTTCAATCCAATTTTGTTTTTAAATGGCATGACCAATGTCACAGCATGTCACAGTTAGTAACGTAAGCGACTATTACTGCCAGCGACAAGACTTGTTTTGTCTGACAACCAGCACAGTGTATAAAATGATTGACAAAAGTTTGAAAATACAAAGGTTTGTTATAAAAGTAAGATTTTAGTTGCAGGTTCCTATTTTATTTATTTATTTATTTAGACCATTTTTAAGCCATTTTTGCTTTATTGAAGTATTACAATAAGACAAAACCTCGGCCTTTCTGAGGCTCTGTGTAAAATGTAACAAAATGAAGGACTCAAATACGCAGCATGTACAGCCAAAGTAATAAATATATAAACCCAAGACGTCTAAATATCTACACGCATCTGATATTACTAATGATAACATTTGTATATAAATATATTTCACGCGATAATTGTGTTGGTTGGATATTTTGTGCTTTCGACTGTAGGTACGCTCTTTAAAGGAGGAATTTCACCGCGGCGTACGCACTCGTACGCTTCGTAACTAAATGTTTGTAGATACTCCTACAGACTCCTACAGCGGCAAACGCACGAAAAGACGTCAGTGACACACGCCTAGAACCATTATTAATCCACGTAGCCTCTGCTCACGTGCAGAGTGTGCGTGCGTAGCATGCGCCTCAGAGATATAGAATAGAATAGAATATTCCGGCTGGATGCAGTTAGACAGTCCTTGTCTATTTTATTTGTTTTTGATTAGCTTATAAGTGGGGTCCAGACTTGTATCGTTATCAAGCACGCGTATAGTAAATCCTAAGTATCCCCTCATTTTGGCGCATTGGTGTCACTTGCAGTCTTGTAAAAAAAAACACGTCAAAATTAACTTAGCAGTGGTAAAGTAAGTCGTAAAATAGGTATCAAAACACGTCCATGTCACAATACGGGTTTAAGGTACGAGGTGAGGCACGGAACGCGTTTTTTACACGACTCTGCCAGTGATACAAATGCACCAAAATGAGAGTCCATACTTACCTACGAATAGAATAAGCGTGCTCAATTCAGAATGTTTGCTCGTGATCGCAGCGGAGACGAATCAAGTCAGTGCCCGGCTTTAAGCCGTATCGTAATACTGCCTTCTTAAGCAAAAATGCAATATCTAAGTAAATTCAATAGCCAAAGCAGATTCAACTCTGTTCGGTTTGTAACTAGTGCAATTTCTACAGGTGTTTAGTCTGAGATATCGCCATTAAGTTTAGTGGGGCAGAACAGCGTATCGTATCATTAGGTATTCCGTATCGGTAACTAAACGTTTCTATAGTTTGGACGTCGCATAATCTTTCCCTGCGATCTAACTTTTCGAGTGAAAAATGACGATCACCGACACACATAGGTGCTAATTGACGGAGATACGATTCGCTGAAATGATACAAGTGTGGACCCGGCTGAAGAGAGTAGTCCCATTTGATCAAAACCGTTTGACCGACTAAACAATGGGCTATACTATAACCCAACATCGGGGCTATAACCGAACAATTATTGATGCTGATGAAGATAATAATGATGATTCAATGAGTCAATCGAAAAATATTATTAAGTAGTTACGTGGCCTCCTAACCATTCGAAAATAATGTTTTGCAATGTGGTCAATGTTGGAAACTTAAACCTTATCAAACGTTGGACGCACAGCCCACAATTAGCACAACGCAACGTCATGCTTATTTTTGTATTTAGTCTTTAATCTGTGTTTAGTGTTTTCTTTCTGTCTTTTGCAAAATGTCAGTGCTATGCAAATTAAAGATTAGTCTTTTCCAAAGCTAGGCTAAGTACTGAAAAGAAACTGCTCTATTAATAGCGCGAAAAGGGCGCGAACCACCGTCAATATTATTTTTTATTTCTATTTTGCATCCCAAGTCTGAAGTCCAAAGAGGCCGTATGCCATATTAAATCCTAGCGAAAGGTACAGAGTGATGTCAGTCATATGTCTCTGTCCCTTTCGTTACCTAGTACTTGTAAGTTTTAATAATTTGTAATACAGCCTCCAGGGATTCACCTTTTTTAATAACACGCCGGCACGCGTATGTGTGCAGGCCCAACTGTCAAGTGGGTGGTTTCCGGCACGCAATATCTTTTTTTTTGCTTACTTTTTTCCGCTACTTTTACAGAGATTTAATTAATCTCACGTGTAATTATTAATTTATTAATTATTTATCACATATGTCTCATTCGTGTACAAGTTGGGGCACAAACGGGCCATGTCCTTTCAGTTCAAATGACTTGGCATGTCTAATGACATTGACGACATTAAGCATATTTTTTTTAGAAACGGTTCGCATATTATAGTTCGTGGCCTCTTCCACGAGGGTGTACCCTCCGAGTTTGGATTCATTAGATATGGTCGTCTCAAAAAAAACATATTTTACAAGAGACTTATCTAAACTTCGTAACTTTAATCTTTGACTTGAATACAACTTAAAATAAAAAAATATATTATTTCGAATTAATTTGTCCAAATTTTTATTTTTCCGGAAGCTGAATTATTCTGGACCTATTTAAGGTTAAATTAATAAGTTAAATGCTATACGTAGGCACGTAGGTTTGATTTATAAGCGATATTGAAAAATGAAGCCTTCTTTCAAAACATTTCATTCGGAATTATGAAAAATCGAAATTTAAATTAATTCGGAATTATGGCTGTTCGGAATTATGTATTGTAATAGACCGGACAAGATTTTTTTGAAAATTAAAGATTTGTAAAGTACCTAACCCAGAAAAATTTTTGGACAGGACATCTCGACTACCAAATACATATTTAAAAAATTACTTTTTACTATATTTCCTACAATCTGCTACAACTACAATCCTAAATATTTGCAGATGGCTCGCTACAAGAAGACGGGGTTCATGGACGATGACGCCGGCAGCATCAGCTCGATCCAGCTGAACGAGGGGGTGCGCTCCGGCGGTACCCACATCCGGTACCACATGGTGAGTCCAGCGCCAGTCCATATAACTTCTTGTGGGAGGGTAAACCGCTTCGTTACGTAACGCGTTACGGCGCCAGTATAGAGGTAAGAAAGCAAAGAGGGAGTATAAAAACAGCTAATAGAATAGTAGTCTTTGCACCTGTACAAATGCCATTCGTTAAAAAGAGACGTCTATATATGACCTCTTTCAACAGTGTACCACTTTTTAGGTTTGTTAGTGTGTGTCACTCTGAATTAGTGTGCGGTAAGTTTGCAGTCAGTTAAACAATTTGAATATTAAATAGTTCAACTTAGATTAGTTTAAGTTATCACTTCTGTCGGGCATCCCGAGACGCACACGTTTTTTTTTTATGACAAGGAGAAGGCACACAAGCATTCAGACAACCTGATGGTAAGTGGGATCTGAGACCCACAGACATTTGAATTCTCAAGACTACAATCTCAAGTCTGCAATCCTAAAAATGCGAACACTGCTGCTGGGGGTAGGCTAATGGATAAAATGGTGGGTGCGGTCCGGACGGACCCTGTATAAGGTCCTACCACCACTACCGTGGTACTATGAGCCCAATGGAACCCTGACCTACGATATAACTGTGTAACAGTGACGTTATGATTTAAGTCGTAAGTAGTGTCAAACAATTTGTTTAATAATGTCACTGTGACACCGTTATATGGTGGGTCAGGATTCCGTTGGGCTGATAGTACGTAGTCAATCAAAAGGAAGCAAAAAAAAAAAAACGTAAGAATTGGGAAAGCCGCGTGTAATAATTAGTTGCAAAATGGTGTTATGGATGGTAAGGGTCCAGTTTGCTCAAAAAGAATTGCTTTGGCAAGGATGTCCATCCAGAGGGCTCAGACAAGATGCACTACGCTAACTAACGTTTCTATTCGATTCGTTTTTAAACCAATCGCGTCACTGGAAGATGACGTGATACGAAAAGTCACGTGGTTTACCAGTGACGCGATTGGTTTAAAAACGAATCGAATAGAAACGTTAGTTAGCGTACTGCATCTTGTCTGAGCCCTCAGTAACGCGATTGGTTTTAAAACGAATCGAATAGAAACGTTAGTTAGCGTAGTGCATCTTGTCTGAGCCCTCAGTAACGCGATTGGTTTAAAACCGAATCGAATAGAAACGTTAGTTAGCGTAGTGCATCTTGTCTGAGCCCTCAGTAACGCGATTGGTTTAAAAACGAATCGAATAGAAACGTTAGTTAGCGTAGTGCATCTTGTCTGAGCCCTCAGTAACGCGATTGGTTTAAAAACGAATCGAATAGAAACGTTAGGTAGCGTAGTGCATCTTGTCTGAGCCCTCAGTAACGCGATGGGTTTAAAAACGAATCGAATAGAAACGTTAGTTAGCGTAGTGCATCTTGTCTGAGCCCTCAGTAACGCGATGGGTTTAAAAACGAATCGAATAGAAACGTTAGTTAGCGTAGTGCATCTTGTCTGAGCCCTCTGGTCAACGACGACGCCACCCACATCCGCTACATTATAGTAAGTGTAGCTATTATACAACGAATAAGCAGCATTCACATCGGACTGCGCATCTGGTGAACAAGCGCAAAATGTTTCACCTAAATTAAATAAATATTGAATCAGGGACAATTTCACACAAATTAACATAGGAACTTA
This sequence comes from Acleris literana, assembly GCA_946894065.1. Taxonomy (NCBI): domain Eukaryota; kingdom Metazoa; phylum Arthropoda; class Insecta; order Lepidoptera; family Tortricidae; genus Acleris; species Acleris literana. Next base: position 5,770,901 of record OX335694.1, read on the forward strand.
GCTCTGGGCTTGTACTATAGGCACTAGGCAACGATAAACATGCTCATCACACTAATACCTACAGGGTGGAAAAAACGAACGCCGCATGGACGGCAACTGTCTTAAATATTGGAAATAGCAAATTCTACGCAAAGGAGACTAACTTTTGTTTTAAAAAACAAAAAATACTGCATTATTGGATTTTTGAAAAAAATCTCTTCCTTAACCGGGAATCGAACTGGACGAATATGATAAAACAATAAATTCGTGTTTCATGATACATAATTATCGAAAGCGTCATTGATTAGTGATCTTTTATATCTACAATACATACACTTTTAAAATAAATAGAGACCGTAAAAAACCCTTCTTTCTTATTTTGTCATATTCGACCAGTTCGATTCCCGGTTAAGACAGACGAATTTCCAAAAATCCATAAATGCAGTATTTAATGATTTCAAAAATAAATGTAAGTCTCCCTTTCGTAGAATTTGCTATTTCCAATATTTAAGGTAGTTCCCGTCCATGCGGCGTTCGTTTCCACCCTGTACCTATAGGCCCTCAATGGCGTTAATCGAACATAGGGCCGTTTGTTCGTAGGCAGGGTCACTACCTAACAAACCAATATAACCGCGTTGTCAATGCAATTACCGCAATAGAATCATTAATAGTGCTATCTGCCGGAAGATGTAACGAGACTTTTCGTAGCTCTGCCGTAAATATTTGAGCCATATTTGAACTTATCCCATTTCCCCCATATTTGCCCTTACTGAGGAATGAACTCGCTTTTTTGTGCAGCTGGTTAAGACTAGGCGGCATGACTACCCAGATTTCTTAAATTTGCGAACAGATATTGATTTCTCCACAAAACACGATGGAAAAACAAAAGATTAACTAGTCGGTATGTTTTTTTTTAAAACATACTATCTCGCCTTTTTCCCGTAGGGGTAGGCAGAGACCACTTCCTTCCACTTGCTACGATCCAGACAAACTTCCCTCGCTTCCTCGTCACTCATAAGTCTCTTCGTATACGTGCGTCGGTTTAGGGTAGGTACTGACCCTAAACGTGACCTGACCACAAATAAACCTGTAGTCCTGACCTGGCCCTTTCTCAATTCGTCCCCGATATCGTGGAACGTTCGCCTTGCCCTTCCTCTTCCAAAATTCGCATAATTACTTTTTTCGTTATTTTAAATTAACTAGTTTTAAAATGTTATCTTAGTTAAACAGGTCAGCATTAATTAAACTGGACACAATGGGGTCCAGTTTCAAAGGGAAGATTGGCGGATTGCCGGCAGTAATGGTATTCCAAGAACAATAGCGCCTGCCGTGCGTTGATAGGCAATGTTGCGCGACATCCACATGGCTGACAAAGCTATTGTAGGAACCAAATCCGATTGTGGACGGATTCTGTACTTGCCATTTCATTTGTGTGGGCTGGACCTCTATTTAATACAGTAAAACAATATTGTGTTATCGTATCGTCAACGCTACGATAGCTCTTATTTACTTGGCAGTAACGGCGGCCGAGTTGAGAATAATACCGAAACCCTTCAAAGGCAATATCTTTATATCGTGTAGAATAGAAGCCTGGATAGAGTGGACAGGGTGATTATAGTCCTTACAATAGCTTGGTGCGGCTGACACATATCTTATAGCGGTTATTGTTACGTACTAGTGACGAACAGTGTTCAATCCGGATTCAAAATATCCGATTTTATTTAAATTTCATCTCATACATACACCATCGTTAAATATTCTAGAAACAAACCTACAATTACAAAATGCAAGGCAATATTAGCAAACTATCTTAAGACTGATAGATTTGCCGCTAGCTTTGTAGTCAGGTTCACTACCAACCAACTACGAGTACCTATAGGCTAACGTTTACGACGCCGTCATCGACGTCAATCTACATGTACTCGTATTTATGTGAGTTGAAGCACAGTTGTTTATCGAAGGAAACATTTTTTTCTACTTCAGGAACTGTATTTACTCAATCCGATGGGTTTCCCAAGAGACTGGCGCTACCCAGCAACCGTCATGCAAATTTATATCGTATCCCATTGCAACAAGATTCCGTTATATTTCGTTGGTAACGCCTCGCTATTTCCCCAGTAAATATTGTTTTATGAATACTAAAAATACTGGGAGTCTGGAATTACGGTCGGACCGGGAAGGAAATATGGAGGTTTGCCAACAAGCCGTGTACTTAGGGCCACCATCCGTCCGGGATTTTCGGGATTTGTCCTAGTTCGAATGTCCGGCGGCGTCCGGCGTCTGTAAAACAGCCGCGTAAAATCCGGATTCTTTATTCGCATAAAGAATCCAGCTCTAGATTGTAACAATTCAAGTTGGGACAGTGGAATAATGGCTGCAGCAGAATAAGCTCGCTCTATCGTCTCGTCTTGACTTAAGAGCAAACTCATTGAATAAAAAAACCGGACAAGAGCATGCTGGACCATGCTCAGTGTACGGTTCCGAAGCCGTTACTACAAAAACAAAACAACAAGTATGAACTAATTCTCTATTTAAAGTTATTTGGTGCTGTCTTACATGATTTTTAGTAGGTCAAAAGCAACATGGTTTTACTAACTGGAATAGAGCCCCAGATATTATTAACTCCTTTCATTTCGCAGTATATTTGATGGTACCTGAACGTTACTAGAACGGAGAGTAGGTATGTATCGTTTTTCAGAACCGTGACAGACATTCCTGGTAATAATTCGTTGACGAAATAAAACGCAAATTGTTTCAGAAAATAGCCTTATTGAATATTACTAGGGTTACGTAGTAACTCTTATTTAATCTGTGCCTAGGGTTTAAGATTCCCTTACATGACTAAGTACCAAGTTCACCAAACGATTTTAAATGGTAATCAATGTTAATCGACTGTTAGTTCGGACATTTTGACAGCTGTTAACGCTCTAATCGTCTGTTAAGTGGTTGGTGAGATTGGAAATAAGTGGCCTCTACGCTCGATTTCCTTCTTCCAAAAAAAACCGTGTCTGTTCTTTAAAAGATGGCAACCCTACGTTTTGCGAACTTTGTAACGGATAAGCCTAAGTAGGTAAAGTAAAGCTAATCGAAGTTATATGGATAAAGTTTGCTTACACGCGAGTTTCACGTGATGTTCGTGGTAGATTTCTGATAGAATCGTTATTCCTATAAGTATTATAAATGCGAACGTGTATGTTTGTTTATCAACTGATCGAAGTGCAATTCGGTACAGAGATAATTTATAACCTAAAGACAAACAAAGGGGTCTATATTATCTGCCACATTTATTTTTTGTCATCTTAGGCTAATTGTGCAAAAAGTGGTTTTAGAATTAGGTATCAACAAATATTTAGAGACGGTAACTCTGTAGCTCCAGTCTGCCTACCCCACTCTGGGAATGAAGGCGTGAAGGTATGTAGGTATGTGTTTTAGGTCATAATTATTAATTTTCATCTCGAGCAATTATCTGACGATTATGGGACAGTGCCTCCCCTACTTTCCCCCATTGATCATTTCACCACCCAAACTCTCAAATACCCATCCTGCCCGCTCCAATCTCGAATATGAACCAAATACACGTTCTCGAAAGTAATGATCTGTACCCTTACCATGAGTTACGATTACCGTACTTGCTAGCGATTCGAATGCTCTGTCCCTCGCAGACCTCGTAGTATTCTTATAGAGTGCGAGGGACAGAGCATTCGACTCGCTAGCGAGTACGGTAATTGTAACTCATGGTAAGTGTACTGAAACCGACGTAATATTGACTTACGAAGCACGTCACGTCGTATTTGCAAAACCAATTTCTGCACGGACAGACGGAGCGATTTGCAAGCTATTCATTAGCAACCCTTGTTTACGTATCGATTTAGTATCGTAGCGAGACAATTGTGGAAGTATATTTCCATTTCGTAATTGGCGATATCCTTTATTTTCTTTGTATTTGGTATATGACGTAAATGCTGCCCTAATACAGGATTGGCAGATTTGTTATTCTATTTTGGTTTGGCCAATCTTGCTTTGGTAACGTCATTGCAGTAATGTCTGTCTGTGGGTCTCAGATCCCACTTGCTAGCGTTGTAGGCACGGTTATTACAACGCGTCGTTGACCAGTGAAAGCTACAGCTATATGACTCATATAACTCTATCCTACTCACTGAACGGAACTTGGCAGGTTCTAACAGCCCGTACAGCATCGTATACTTTGGCGACAACTAGCTCTACCACAATTAACCGACACATGAGTCTAAAATTTTCCACCAAATTTTACCATTTTATTTTACCAAAGTTTAGCTGAAGATATCCCTTAAATCCAATGTTTATTTGTATTTTTTGAGATCATTACTCTTTTGAGATATTAAGCAATGTGTGTATTAGGTACAATGACATATATTATACAATTGATAGTCCGCAGCATACAGTATACAAATTTAACAGATGTTTCAAATGTCTACCAAAGATTTAGGATTTTTACTTAAATTTTATACATTCAAAAAATTTTAGCATATTAAACGCCCGCGAGGTAGTAAGTTTGCACGGTATGAGGGACGGACTGAAAATCAACGCTGAGTCCGCGATCCTTTGCCACATTATTTTTTGATGTATGTAAGCATGTCATAATACTAAATATATGTCTAGTTAATTAAGTTAATAGTTTTAGTTAGTTGTGTTTTTTTGTGTGGCAGTAAATGTTTTCTTTCTTTCTGAAAGGTTAATATTGTATTTTGAAAGGATCATCAAAGGTCATTTAGAAAGGATGGATGAAAGAAGATTGACGAAAGAGATATACAGAGCGAAAGTGAGTGGGAGGGTCGGAAGAGGCCGCCCTAGGCGTACTTTTTCGAATCAAATCGGAGAAATACTGGAAAAGGACCGAATCTTAAGTACCCGACATCGACGTGCATGCATGACTCGATCTATGAATGTGGAAGAAGCGAAAGACATTTATCAGGATCGTAGCAGGTGGAAAGAAGTCGTCTCTGCCTACCCCTCTGGGAAACAGGCGTGGATTTATGTATGTATGTATGTATGTAATATTGTATTTTTTGTGTTTTGCACAATAAAGTGTTACGCATTTACGCATACGACGCAGGGCCGGTCCTCGTGGCAAACCTTGAGGGAGGCCTATGCCCAGCAGTGGACATCTTTCAGCTGATATGATGATGTAGATGATACAACTAAGTACATGTATACATAAACTTCAGATCAACACGTGTACAACGGCGACCTTATCCCTTTGAAGGATTCTCTTCTTTTTCTTCTTCTAAATGACTAGGTACAATAAATCAGAACAATGGTGATTATTAAAGAGAAGCGTGATAATGATGTGGTTAGACGGGAATAATGATAATTATAATGATTGCAAGAGCGTGTTATGTCATTAAATACCGAGTTCACTACTATTTCTATACCCACCTCTGGGCATAGTTCTTATTCTTAAACATAAAGTAGTAGATTATATAACAAGGGCATAAAACAAATCATTTATCAACTTAAGCCATAGATGAGGATGCATATGTAGTCGAGGATAAAGCGGATGTAATTAAACCCATAAACATAATTAAATATTAGCATTTTCCAATATGGTATTTTTCAAAAATGGTTGTTTAATTCTTGTTCATTACTGCACAAGTACTTTTTTGTACTTTTACTTATATCCTGTATTAACACATAGGCTACTCTCCGAAAAAAAAAGTCCTGTGGTTATAAGGAACGAAATCCTCCGCAACATGGGAATTACTAATTCTACGCGGACGAAGTCGCGGGCAGAAGCTAGCACATAAATATAACACAGACAGAAGTAAAATAACTGAAATGAAATAAATAAATAAATAAAAATCAGGGGACTACGCTCTAGGCATGTACTATGGGTACCTACTAGACAACGATATAAATACTTATATAGATAAATACATACTTAAATAAATATAAAACATCCATGACTCAGGAACAAATATTCGCGCTCATCACATAAATATCTGCTCTTAACGGGATTTGAACCCAGGACTTCGTAGCTTGGCCATTTTAGGGTAACATGAGCATCAAAAATACTGTAAAATTAAAATTAATATTTTCTTTCTACCAACAGAGACATGCAATTAGGCTTAAAATAATTACACTACCGTGCCTTTACATATGTGAGGTAGTGATGTATGTTAAAAGGAACACGGCCCGTTTTTCAGTTTTTAATAGTGCTCGGCAAAGTTTTTTTTTTACGGGAACGCTCAAAACAGCTCTACATGCAAAAAGTGTTTTCGGAATGGCACCGAAACTTTACAACAAATTGCCAAAAAATATACCGAGCCTGGATGACAGCACGGTTCAAAAAATCTCTGTTTAATTTCTTAGGACAAAAAGCATAATATTCTTTGGCGGAATATTTATCTAACTGATATAATATTACCTTCGTGCCGTCCTATGTATACACTATACCCATTGTACGAATTATTATAGTTGTATTATGTGTATGCGCTATCATGACCAGACATATTTGTATGCCTAGCGGCAAAATATAGTGATACTTATAGCGAAATTTGTAACACCTAATTACCTATATTTACAAATAAATCATTTGAATTTGAATTTGATAAATAGTTAAGACTAAAGATTAATTTGAAGATAAAATATAAAAATATGTTTGTAATTTTATAATGCTTTAGATATTAGTTTAGAAAATTTTGAGTGGCCAAAAACGGTGTAAAAATGTCCAGAACCAGTACTTCTACCCTACCAATTAGGCCAACGCGTCCTCAAAATGAAAATGAACGTGTTAAGTACCTATCTTTCGAGTTTGATTGTGTCTCAGAAGAAGAAAACACTTAGTTTTATGGACAAGTGCATACCCAAACAGCCGTTTGTGTTTTGTCCTCTAATAACTATTAAAGGGTATGTCAAAAATAAAATTATACGATCACAGTTGCTACAACATCGTTATAAACATACGTACACTCACACGTGTAATACACATGTCATATGGTTTTGATAGCGTCGTTTTCAGTTTCAGACTCCGTACTCGTAACAAAAGAATAAATGATTCATGGAATTGCTATGTCATAACCGCATGGTAAAACATAATACTGGTATAATATTATAAGTAGTTATATAACATAACATAAGAACGGTTATATAACACAAATGTGGAAAAATAACAAATTATGCAGAAGACGAGTAAGACATAATTACACTTTTACTACCTATATATATTTATGACATCATTTAAAAATTCCTTTGATTTGTAACTAATTCTGGTGACCTAGTGAAAAGGGGGTTCAGTCTTCTGAGGTTCAATTGAAAAAGGGTATATGTCTAGTAGTCTCCGCATTTTACTTACACCCTTTTTTATTATGAGCAAAGTTGACTTAAGCCCTTTTTCACTAGGATCCCAGAATTATAAGCTTACTAGAGGACGCCCGCGACTTCGTACGCGTAGAATTAGTTTCCCGCTACTCCCCCTATTGTAACACCTTCGGGGATGAATTTTTAAAAATCCTTTCTTAGTGCTCACTTACATCATGAAAGGAACCCCTGTACCAAATTTCAAGTTTCTAGGTACAGTAGTTTCGGCTGTGCGTTGATATCTAAGTCAGTCAGTCAGGTTTGCCTTTTATATATATAGTTATAAGCTTATATTGATCCACATTCCATTTATGTATAGTACCTACAATATCTTGTAATTGCAAAACAGTTATCCTAGAGGGAGCTGTTTAAGTCAGTTGCAATAACCAGAATCCAATTTGTATTTTAGTTTTTTTTATACAAAAAACGCGTCCGAACTTCGCAACACGGAATAAGAAACCAAGGGATGAAATCGATCATTTGCGTCCCGAGACATTTATGCTGCACGAGCGCTAGCCAATCGTCCAGTTCGAGGGTGCAATTGATACTTTCACCCGAGTCACTCTACTTTTTATTTCGACCGAGAGGGCAGGTAACAAAAATGTTGTATGTTATTGTCACGAACTATGGTATTTTCATACAAAACACGAGTGTTTTGACACAATTTAAAAACGAGTTTGAAAAAGTCCGAGTTATTTGGTAATGGCTGTATAAGATTCTTCTATAGTCTAGAAAAGAGTCAAAAATGGCTGGGTGTTTGACCAATTCACTTTCCGCCTTAGGCCCGATTTAGACCAAGCGAACGAACAAGAATTATATGCAGTACCTATCTCTTGCGTATTCTTTGTAAAAAAAAGACAAAACATGTTCTAGAGCACTCTTTCGTTGGGTCTAAACGCACCCTTAGAGGATAAGAGAACTGGAGAAATTACTAGCATAGAGGCATTTCATCTTTCCTCAGGGTTAGCAACGCAACTGCGGTCTTAGAATTACAATCTTTTGAATGTAGCTTTGAGAATGCAAATATCTATTTAATACCTAATAATATTGTTTTCACTTCTCATGCTCTTAAAATATTACTTTAGTCTCTGCACATCGGGACTAGAGCTTCTTATTAATCTCTAGGGATTAAAGTTTTTTTTTTTTTTTTTTGCTTTGGAAACCCCTAAACAGCCTATCACAGTGTTTGTGAATGGAGGATTATTGCCTTTATTGCCATTTTCAGTGATTGTGTATGGACCATTTTTAGGCCGTGGAAATAACCTCAAAATGACAACTGTGCAAAAATATTTAAAAAAACGATTTAATATCGTGAAACACGAATAATAATTACGAATATGAATATATTTAATTATATTAAAGATGAATTCATTTTATTATGCATGGTGCAATTAGTATTGAAATAGTTTTCAAGTTTGAACCTGTTGGCTAAATATGCAAGCATTTAAAGAGGCACTGTAAAAAAAAACAACCGCGGAACGAATTAGTAAGAAACTTTCTTATAATCAATATTGTAGTTTTGTAAAGAACATCGTCAGTGCCGGATTGAGCAAGCACGGGGTCCGTAGCAAATTCTATACTCGTAAAGAGACCCCGGTTCGCTTTAGGTTACAGGTTGTAGCGGCGGGCTCTTTTCTGCAACTGGGCGACTTAGATATGCGCCTATTTTGTGTGGGGGTTTGTTTTAGGTTATTCTGCTGGAGAATATCGACTGGAGTATTAAAAGATAAAAAAGATAAAAGATGTTTATTCAGTAAGTAGGCCGCACGGGCACTTTTACACGTCAAAAATCTACCAGCGCTTCGCAAGAGACCACTGCTGAGAAGAAACGCCGCAAGAAACTCAACAGTCAGTTGTTTTTTTTAATATTAATAGAACTTAACCTAGCATTATATAAAACAATGAATTTAACATTAAAATATATATATCATGCGTAGTTGAGCAGGAAAATGTGTCAAAACTCAGTATGTTCAGTAGAACTCATAAATAGTAATAATAATAATAATCAAATATATATACATACATATAGTTACCCATGACGGTGCAAAACAACAACATAGTTTTGATATATTCTCCTACAGAAACCGTGTCCCCTAGACAATAATTATACCTACAATGTTTACATATTTTTCTGACTAAGCTATTACATACTAAGTTATTTAGGTGTTTAATTTAGGCCAAGCATTTTTATCTGTTAGATAGTCCTCGACCCTATAGTAAGCTTTCGACATCAACGACTTTTTCAAGTAGTTTTTAAGTGCTGGAAATGATAACTTTAAAACTTCGTCAGGTAATTTATTATAGAAATGAATGCATTGACCAACAAAACATTTATATACCCTACGGACACGACATTTTTTAATAGCAATTTTATTTTTATTTCTTGTATTTAAATTATGTATATCACAATTCTTAACAAAAGAGTCTTGATTTTTAATGACATAAATAATATTCTCATAAATAAATTGTGACGCTACCGTCAAAATACTAATTTCTTTAAATAGTAATCTTAAGGAATCACGGGAGTTTAGGTTATATATGGAACGAATGGCTCTTTTTTGTAACACGAATATAGTCTGTATGTCAGCAGCTTTTCCCCAAACCAGAATACCGTACGACATAACACTATGAAAATAACTATAATAAACTAAGCGAGCTGTCTCAACATTGGTAAGTTGCCTGATTTTCCTAACAGCATAAGCTGCCGAACTTAATTTACCTGCTAGTACTGCTATATGGGGACTCCATTGCAAGTTTTTGTCTATAGTTATCCCTAAGAAAAGCGCCTTGTCCACCATCTCCAAACACTCATCATTTAGGAATATTCTAGATTATACCGGTCTAACATTAGGCAAAACGAACCTAACACATGTAGTTTTCTTAGCGTTAAGTAGCAAATTGTTAATAGTAAACCAATTAAGTACTTTAACCAGCGTGGCGTTTATCCTACTGAAATCGACGGATTTTCGGTCCACCTTGAAAATTAATGAAGTATCATCAGCAAATAACACAATATCACAAAGGTATTTAGTAAGTAAGTACCAAGTAAGTAGCAGTAAGTTAAGTATTCATCCCATCGTCAACCCTGATGGATATGAGTACACGCATACTGATGTAAGTACCAAAACAGGAGAATAGCGGCCTTTACACGTAAAGATTGGACCGCGGGAAACGCCACGCGCCATTCCAATCTTCGCTCCGAACCGTACATTTTTACTATTTTACTATTACAGTTGCATTAACACGTACCACCCAATGCGCGGGGCCCGTAGCATTTGCTACTCTTGCTACGTGGCTAATCCGGCAGTGAACGTCGTGTTTTTCCTCGCATTAAAAGTGAAAAGTAGAGGGTTTAACACGAGACTAAACAGCCATAATGACACTCGAACTATAGCCACTCTCGCTCGCTCGCTCGCTCGCGTGGCTAAATATCTCTTGTCATTATGGCTTGTTTTAGTCCCTTGTTGAACAATCTACTATTATTTCGAGCAACGCATAAAGCAACCCATTATAATTTTTTCTACAAGTATTGCATTGTTTGTTTTTGTTTTATCTGTAATAGAGTAAATAAATAAATAACGACCCCCATAATTACAAATACCTTAAAGGCTAACATACATAACAATATAAAACTAAATAAAACTAACAAACAGGTGACAGAACAGCGTGGTCCTGTTTTGCCAAAATTGGCTTCATCTATGGGTCACGGATCCCACTTACCATCAGGTGGCCTTTATCCTCTTTTGGCATGTAGACCACAAAAAAGATTTAAAAAAAAACGCATGCAGCCTTTCATGCCGTATTTGCTTTGCAGAATGGGCAAAGTAGGTATAGTCATGTAACTGTGCGCAGCGGGTAAGTGTGCGCAACCCCTTTATTTAGGAATGGAGAGGGAGAAGTTTGTGATATGTGTAAGCAAATTAAAGATATGTTGGGGGAGAATATGTTTATGTAAGAAAAAGCCAGGCTATCATTAATTTACTTGAAAAAGAAAATATTCAGGATCCGGTGCCGTAAAGGTAAAATTTGCTGTCATGGCGAAAATCGACACGAGTAAATGAATTTTAATGAATGAATAATTATCGTTTAATTTTGATACTAGTTTGAAAATAAAGTGCGCACACTTGCCCCACATGAGAAATACCACGTCTATATGTGAGGTGTCTCGTTTTAGAGGTCTACTAATCTGGCATTCTAAATAAAAAGGACGCATGCGCTATTTGATAGTCAAAGCAAATTGAATCCCTAGTCTTAAGACATAAGGCCACTAATATATTCGCGATAATATGGGACATACGCCCTTTTTTGTAATGAGGGCAGTAATAATGGTCGACGAGCGACATTTTCAGTGCGTGCATATGACAAAAGTTTTTTTTTTAAACCAAAGAAAGGGCAAGAGAGCACAAAGGCCACCTAATGGTAAGTACCCTGCTTATCAGGTGACCTTGAGACCCATAGATATCTGCGTTTACAAGACCAAGATCTTAAGAATGCAATCCTGAGACTGCAAATGCAATGCCAACCCCGAGGTCTTAAGGAACGCCTCTATGCTTATAATTTCGCCAGTTGTCTTATTCCCATACAGGAACACAACAATCCGATCACTGCTTGACGGTAAGTAAAAGGATAGGATGGTCCTACTTCGTACGCGTAGAGCTATTTTCCCGCTACTCCCCCTATTTAACCCATTAGGGGATGAATCCTGTTAAGTGCACCCCTAGAATATACAAGGAATACTTCCTCCTTTGTGTGTCTAGATCCAGCGGTTTCGGCTGTGGGTTGATTGATCACTCGGTCAGTTTCTTCTTTACCCCACTACGGCTAAGCAAAGGAAGGGTAATGATATATGTACAGTTAAGGGCATAAATATTTAAAAAATACGTACACAGACCTTATTATTATTATAGTAATAAGGTTATTATATGGCAATAATTTTGCACCTTTGTGCGGATATTTATTTTTACCCTTGACTGTATATATATATAAAGACTACATAGAAGAACACTAACTTCTAACAGGCTATCTCATCCTTTGAATAGAGCCTAGTAAAAGTCGAAAAATACGATTACCTAACAGTTCGAACTTTTTTTTATATTTTAGGTCTTACTAATGAATCTTAGGCCGGGTTTACACCTGTAACTTATTACGTAAGTTTTGAAACAAAGCTATATGCAAGAGAGAGATGCAGATATTTGCCACTCACTCTTACCCATAGTTGCGTTTCAAAACTTACGTATTAACTTACAGGTGTAATCCCGGCCTTAAAATATACCATACATCGGACTTTTACGTTAACATATACAACGCCGCGTCATATAAATTATTTACATAATTTTATATTCTCATTAATAAATCACCATGAAGTATAACAAATTGCCGCTTTATCTATGAAACATCCCAAAACAATCTACACGCAAACATAACTAATGAATGGAGTAAGCAATCATACTATATCTATGTTCTACGCGGCGACTCGGCGCGCCACTCTTGCGCAGCTCTCGCGACGAACGCACGCATTAACATACAACAAAAACATTAATGTTTTTGTTTTCGTACGTCATCGGACTCAGCTGACCTTGTGACTTAGAAAAAACGTGTTTTCTAAAGTGTTTATAGTGTGTGTTACTTATTTAGTGATTTAATTGAATTTAATAATTATTAGTTAAACATAAACATAAACATAAAACCTGGCTCCAAAATGTCCGCCCAAGAGTCGTCTTCAGAAACGACGGATTCCACGGATTCTCCGTCCCCTGGTCCCACGAACTCCAAGTTCAACTGGATCAAGCAGAACCGGGGGAGGAACAACCCCTTCGTGAAGCCTCGACCCTCGCTGACCAGGGAGAGCTCCACAGCAGAGCTGTTCTCGAGACAGAACTCGAGTGGGGACTTCTTTCAGAACTCGCGGCTGAATCTGTTCGATACAGCGCCTAAGCCGGAGGATAATCAAGGATTCGGCAAGGTAATTAAAAAAAGTGAAGTGCGTGTCGGCCTCGCATACCGAGGGTTCCGTACCGCCGCGCAGTACGTAATATTATATTTTGATTTCGAATCGAATCAGCGCGAGCCCAACTCACAATTGGCCATTTTTTGTATTCGTTGTTATTCTTCAGGGTCTGTACTATAATTACGAGTATACCAAAAGGTCACGGCCCACCTAATATGGAAATAATACCCAGGGAGTACAGAAATGAAATAGGGCGGGAATTAAAGATAAATATGTATACTTTATTGCGCATTAGTAATTATAAAAGAAGAAATAATAAAACGATTATTAGGGATTTCATATACCTACCTTATCAAAGATATATTAATAGCCAATCTTCTTTGCACTGTTACATGTTACCTACATGGTGTTCTTTAAAACTATCTACTTAAAATGAAACGTGGGTCATAAGTGCAAAATTTACCACCAATTTGGTTGATGTACGCAAACATTTTTTGACCGGGTAGGATTATGGGCCATGATCCTTGACGCTTGTATGTTTTACCTTTTTTACTATAGTTACAAGAAAAATAAAAATATGTTGAAAAACACTATTCTTGTATCAGGACCTAGTTTTTTATTACACATTCTTTAATTTTTTTTTTTAGTAAAACCGCCGTAATTACGCATATTTTCAAAAAAAACACACGCTACCTATTAAGGCTCAAAAGATACAGCTGTTTTCAGTTAGGGCGGACGGACGGATGGACGGAAGGACCGATGGACAGCGCAGGCATACTAATAGCCACTTACGTGCTTTGTGTATCCAGAGTTGCCAGTGATAGCCCTTATTTGCTTATAAATAAGGTCGATCAAATTTGCACGAGCAATCAAGTGGTTATGGTCCTGATGGGCTCCTTTGGGCACGGATCCCTTGCAAAATGGGTTCAAACAGATCCTCTATCTCTTGGTCGTATCCTCATGTCTGAAGGACGTGACTGTAGCGAGCATGATGCTTCACCACAGCTCTCCAAGCTGCTCGATCTTGGGCTCGGTGAATGTTACCCTGGGCCTCTATTCTTGGCGGTAAAAACCATATCGTCTTTGGCCCGTTATGGAATTGTTTTTAACTCGGCCTCCATTACTGTCAAGTAAATAAGAGCTATCAAAACGTTGGCAATACCATAACAAGTCAAATACGATATCGTTTTTACCGCCTAGAATAGAGGAGATGAAATGTCGTTCCGGTTGCAGTTATTATTGCCTCAGTTCATTGAATAGGCATATACGTCCTCTACTCCTCTTTCCTGGCATACGAAAACTCACCACTTTACCACTATACAGCTTCGTTATAACGATATGGTCCTGTTTTTACTGCGCCTTTACTTTACTTTGCTCTAGCCAATACAAATCGGTAAATTTTTGGTAGGTAGCTCTTATTTATTTGACAGTAAGAGCTACTATAATGTCACTAATATGATTAGAATGTTGAATCACGATTGGCAGAAAATAAACGACTTAAGCCCGTGTCAAATAATAATATCTTTCATAAATATCATAACAAAATCATAATATGATATAAAACTGCATGGAATAGAGACCCTGTCTTGTTTCATCTAAATCGCTTATCATGTTGGTTAAGTTAGTTTACGTAACACCTGGCCATAATGTGAGTTTTATCGCACGCTGCGCGCACGGTAAAACTCGCATTGTGGCCAGGTGAAGACGTAAAATTGTGTACTCATCACGGGCAGTAAAAAAGAAAGCCCTCTATCGCATATTTACAACCCTCGCCTACGGCTCGGGTCTCAAATACCTGCGATTTCGGGCTTTCTTTCTTTTACAGCCCTTGTTAAGTAATGTACTATATGTTGTGGCTACAAAATAAAGTAATTCGCATAGGACATAAAATACCTTTTTGGAAATTAAACATTTGATCAAAAATATATTGCTTAGTCGGCAGATATCCTGACTATGCACTGTTAAGCCAAATATCTATCTATCTACCTACATAAATAAAAATGAAACGCCGAAATGTATACGCGTATAACTTCCGAACGACTGAACCAAATTGGATAGTTCTTTTTTGTTGTGTTGGTTATTGCTAGGACAAGGTTATAAGTGATATAAGATAAGTTTCTGTCAAAAAACATTTTTGGGACAAGCTTTTGTTGCCGGGTGTACAGTTTATGCATAGTCATTATCTTCTATCAAGACAATGAGAGTAATGAGTCCCAACACGGTGGGTCACGTTAAGTACAGCGGATATCCTGTTACCACCTTCCGACTGCATTATGATAAGCTCTTAGTTAGATACCATGATAATGCATTGTCATAGGGTTAACATTATGTGGTCCGAGTTTTAGGCCATTCCATTAAAGGGAACTGGGTCAAATTTTGAAGCGGACAACTTACAACTTACATACGATGCAAGTTAAACAAAATCTTGTACTACTTGTAAGACGAACTCTACGCTGTTTTTATCTTCTATACTAATACTAATATAATTACACAATATAATAGAGAGGTAAAGTTTGTGACGTTTTAGGGGGTAATCTCTGGATCTTCTGAACCGATTTTGAAAATTATTTTACCCATAGAAAGCCACGTTTTTTGTGAGTGTTATAGGCTATATATTAACCCAACAAATAATGCTTATTGCCCAACGAAGTGGGCACGGGAACAGCTAGTATGAAATATAGGGAAATTTCGCAAACTATGGACGGAACTAGAAACTTGAAACTTGGCAAGCTTCCCATGAAATCCCGTGCGTTGAGTACAAAGTTTGGGAATTCCGAGATGCCGCGGGCAAGCGATCGTTATCAGCTAGTTGGATATTTACGTAGTTTAAGGCCAATATTTAACGTGCTTTAGTTATTCAAAGCAGTCAGTAGCTATTTCGCCATTTTGGATTCCTTTTTCACAACATTTTTTGATAAAGGAAGATCAAGACGAAGTATGGAAGTAGTTTGGAACAGTAGTTTTTATGAAAGACTAAAAAAATACTAAGAAATAAAGCAATGCTTATTTGAATAAAAATATTTTTTAAAGGCATTACATTATTAGATAAACGCAATACCCCGTTAAAAATAAGTTTATACATACTTTTATGACGATGCAAAAAAAAAGACTTCTTGATATACTTCTGTAGTGTTATTAACAAAATCTCATATATTTCATTAACCCCAAGTCGAAAACAGTTTTGGGATGTTTTTGTACTTTACAAAAAAGGTGACTTTTTTGATATGGAAAAAATCTTGAGACTTTTAAAAGTAGATATTTTTTAACTTTCGCATATACAACACATATCTTCTTTATCTTCTTTATGTATTATTATTAATACATAGTATAAAACAAAATTGATTTCCGCCTCTATCTGTCTGTACCTATAGGGTGTTAGGTAATGAGTGGATAATCCTTGAATTATAGATAGAGGGCACTTAGGACGTTATGAAAAAGCTAAAATAGGTTCAGTAAAAGTCGCACGGTTTTTAAGATATTTGGACTTTTAGGTTTTTTTCGAAAATGAACACCCTTGTTCAATGTTTTGATCATAGCACCATTCATTCATTGACGACGTGCTAGCCTAGTTGGTAGTGACCCTGCCTACGAAGCTAGCGGTCCTGGCTTCAAATCCCGGTAAGGGCAGATATTTGTGTGATGAGCACGAGTATTTGTTCCCGAGTCATGGATGTTTTCTATGTGTTTAAGTATATATTTCTCTATATAAGTATTTATATCGTTGTCTAGTAACCATAGTACAAGCTTAGAGCTTAGTTTGGGACTAGGTCAATTTGTGTGAGATCGTCCCGTGATATTTATTTATTTATTTATTCTAAGCAAAAAATTTTCAAATTTTATTTTTCCTCAATATTCTTGAATACTTATGTTATCAGATAGGCA
The DNA here is from genome assembly GCA_946894065.1 of Acleris literana. Classification (NCBI taxonomy): domain Eukaryota; kingdom Metazoa; phylum Arthropoda; class Insecta; order Lepidoptera; family Tortricidae; genus Acleris; species Acleris literana. Next base: position 5,788,044 of record OX335694.1, read on the forward strand.
TCACCATTAATGTGAGACGACAATGGATTTTTTTATAGCTTTTTCATAACGTCCTCAGTGCCCTCTATCCATAATTCAAGGATTGTTCACTCATTACCTAACGCCTGTATATCCGCTCGCTCCTCCGGATTACGATGCGGTTTCCACCATCAGTTACATATTTTTTCACGGAAGATTTTTATATGTAATAAATTCTGGTTTATGAGCGGGTGTACCAGAAAGCTCACATAAACTCAAGCGAAGCGAGGGCAACTTTTTTTAAAAATCAGGTTTTCATGTTATGTCCAAAAGGTACATTTATGAAAATTTTAACTAAATGACATCATTCAAATGTGTTAAAACATTTAAAATTAAACTCTTTTACGTAAAATAAAAAAAAAATTCTTTCCATCTAGACAATAAAATATGCTATAAAAATAAACAATTGTCAATCACAAAACCACCAAACCACAGCACCACACAAAACCGCATAATCTGCTTGACTGATGGTATCACGTGTCATGGCACAAGTTCACGTGTATGTACATCTACCTATTTCTACATCATTATATTATAGTAGCGGACTAGCGGTTAAGTATCAGAACGCCCAAAATAAAAAAAACGCGACTGCAATAAAAAAAATAACTGAAAAGCGATTAACAAGCTCTATAATCTATAGAAAACTGTAAGAGCATGTACTTATTGATATTTATAACAATTTAAATTTAACTTGAATATTGGAAAAGGTGTTGCAGGCGGGGACTAGCTAGTCCAAATGTTAATTTCTTTCAAGAAATAGCTTTTGAAATTCATTGCTTGTCTTCTTCTTTCTTGCCCCTGCCTGCAATACCTTTTCCAATATTCAAGTTACATTTAAATTGTTATAAATATCAATAAATTCACGTTGTTTGTTTACATATTTTTAATAATTTAATTTATTTAACTCTTTTTAGTTTTTATAATAAAATAGTGGTTTAATTCATTATTACTAAGCAATATATGAGCTCTGGAGCTTAAATTTTTAATGTCGCGAAGCTACAAGTGACAAATTACAAGCGAAGCTCTCTTTCTAGCGAAAGGAGTTTATTAGTTAACATTTACGTATTTTTTGACTTTCCTGTCAAAATTGTAGCATAAAAGTATTATAATGTATATATTTGGAATTGGCTATTTAATAGCTTTCATTTGATACCCATATTGTTACAATATAAAATATTTTTTTTTATTCCCCCTCCATATTTTTTTCCGCGGACGCCATATTGAAATATTATATACCCTATGTCACTTCGGCAACTAAGAATTGAATTCGGAAAATCGAATGACACCTCGTATGTTAAAATCCGTCAAGCCGTTTAGGCTGCAGAGCGTGCCCAGAAATAGACATACATACATACATAGGCTCGAAAAACATAACCCTCTTTCTGACGCAGTCGGGTAAAAAGCCAATGTATCTATAGTCTGTGCCAATTGAAATTGGCAAAGATGTAAACACAACCAAACGAACTAATTTATCATTATTACTGGATAATCACGTGCTTCTAAATATCAAGTGAGATCAGCAATTATTTATACACTTGATCTTTACTTTCAGATTAAGTTTAAGATCAAATAATGATTAATTATGCGTTATTTTAAATAAAAACACGCTTGAAGAATATTTGTTTATTATGTGTCAAACAGTAGTAATTTGTTTACATCTTTGGCGATTACAATTGACACAGACTATATCGTAATCCCTAAAAGTTCATAATACCTAATGTTTTTTTTTTCTAAAACCGTAAACTTTTCAGGATTGTTATAAAACAAACCTAACCTAACCTAATGAGTTCTATGCATGCGCTGACTTACGCTGAGTTGGGACCATTTCGGGCCTACTTTCTTCTTGGACAGTCGCGTTCATAAATATGTATACACTTTAGTACCTTGTCTATCTAATGTCATATTCGAACTGCCATACGAATTATCACAGCGATTAATGTGACAAGGTACTAAAATGTATACATATTTATGAACTCGACTGTACGTTTTAATCTGTTCTTTATTATGTAAGTATGTCACAAATTAATGAATTCCTTTCGGTCTTTCTTTTTTTCATTATTAATTTTAGGCCTTCTGAAACGTAACCGCTTCCCTTCGGTTTACGTGAGTTTTTTGTAACACTCTAACTTATACCAGAATTTATTATACACAGACTTTCCACTTGAATCACTCCATCGATTGATGACCGCATTAAAATCAGTTACGTAGTTTGAAACATCTAAGCTAATACAGAGAGACAGACGGCGGGAAGCGACTTTGTTTTTACTATGTAGAGATTTACTTGGTACAAGCCATCGAGCTGGAATTTATTTGTGGTGATTTCTCTATATCAATGAAGAAGGCGAATTTGTTGACGACCCTTACGGCGTACCACCAAACCTTACCCATAATTAATAATAGTCTAAGATCCGAATAGGAGACGACCTTCACCTAGCTGTTTATTCGATAAAAAGTATTTTATATCAAATTGAATATGCTAAGTAATATATTTATAATAGGTTGACTGTAAATTTCAGTCCAGTCCTTATATGATTAAAAAAAACTGAAAATGAACTTTTTTTTAAATTGCTATTGCTTGTTTAATAGACCAATTACATACTAATCGAAAGTATGAAGCCTATAGAATATGCAAACGTGAGGTTTAGTGCAAATTATTAGTACCGACTTACCTACCTACCCAATAGTTAAGATGGGAAAAAATAGTCAACCTAATGTTTGCATATTCTATAGGCTTCATACTTTCGATTAGTATGTAATGAAATTTTCCAATCAACCTATTATAAATATACTGCATTATTTGCATATTAAATTTGATATAAATTACTTTTTATCGAATAAACGGCTAGGTGAAGGTCGTCTCCTATTCGAATCCCCTACTATAAAGTTTAAAGTACGAATGAGCTCCATTGTGACTTATTTTCTATTAACCTTTGAACAGGTGTTAGCATGACCACAGTCGCGTGAGATTGCGCGCCACCTAGCGTTTCTATTCGTTTCATTTTTAAACTGATCGCGTCACTGGTAGATCACGTGACTCTTTAAGGCACTACGCTGTGAAAAGCATCCGTTGTCAATACTGTAGAGGACTGGTTACAATTAAATCATCAAAACAATACACATTACGTACCTATGATACAATTAGTACGTAATTACAATTACGCAATACTATAATCTCGTAAGGCCCACGATACTGCATTGTAAGTGGGACTTTGAATCCACCATCAAGGCAATAAAGTTCAATTACGTTTGTTCGATAATGCCATTTTCACACTCAAAAAAATGAGAGCCAACAAAGAGAGATTTTCACTTAGTTGACAAACAATGAATACAATAGTTAAGATATTAGATAATATCCACAAAAGCTGATAGTAACAATAGCAATTTATTTAGTTGGATTCACGTTACACGATGCCGAAGCCGGGACCGGCCCAGCACAGCCTAATGTGAATCCACCTTTATGCGTGATCGCTGACTAATAAAGTATTTTAGTCAGTTATCGCGCCTGACTGGTTGGGTGTTATGAACGACTCGGCTTTCGTACACCCAATAATTTGATTTGCTATTGAATTAAAAATATAAATGATTTCTTTAGCGAATCAACTAACATCTTAGTTGATGTATCTAACGTCTTAGTTGGTGTATCTATCGTCTTGTTAGGCTCGTATGGGATCAAGACGCTTATGCACAACAATCACAATCTTGTTACAAGCGACCTTTTTTTTTTTCAGTGCAGTTTATTAACATAGAGAAATAAACCTTATTCTTATTGCAACACAGTTCAAATTAAATTGCCTTGATTATGTACATCGTATTACAGACTGGGCCTTACGAAGATAAGTATATTTAGTGGTAGTAGGACCTTGTGCAGGGTCCGTCTGGATTGCTAACACCATATCTTACCCTTTAAACTACTGCCAAGCAGCAGTGTTCGCATTGTTGTGTTCATTACTAGCATAGACGCATTCCTTATTCGTCTTCAGGGTTAGCAACGCATTGGCGATCTTAGGATTGAAGTCTTTAGATCTAAGTCTTAAGAATGGAAATGTATCTGGCATTACCAAAAGATGACATGAATGCTCGTTTTTCTTCATGCCATAGAAAAGTACATAATTAAACAGTATTAGTCAAGTAGGTAGGCGTACATTGGTTGAATCATTATAGAACCTTGTCGCAGAAAAAGTATTAGTTTCGGCGGCGTCGGCGTAACACAATTTTCGTTAATTGACGCTGTTATACGATATTGATGTATCGATTTTATTGTGTCTGATAGGATTTTATGGTGGCTCGACCATTAAGGTTTACTTAGATTTTTTGGATAAGACGATTTAACTGACGGGCTCCGATTCTAGGCTAGTCTACAGGTGTGTTTAAACCAACCGAAGGAGTGCTCTAGAACATGTTTTGTCTTTACTAACCGACTTCAAAAAAAGGAGGAGGTTCTCAATTCATCGGGTTTTTTTTTTTATGTATGTTCCCCGATTACTCGAAGACCATTGGACCGATTTGAAAAATTTTTTCGTTGTTCGAATGGGTATACTTTCTAGTTGGTCCCATTGTCACCACGTCAGGATCTGATGATGGGATCATGGAGAAATCAAGAGAACTCCTCAAATATTATAGGCACACCTATAGCGATTTTGGTATTTTTCACTGTAACTCATCGTTGAAAAGTACTATATGGTGAAGTGGAACTGATGATGAAGACCACAGATGGCCACCGGAACTCCTTAACGGGTACCTATTTCAAGGGTGGCGATAAGATATTTCGATAAAGGAAGTTGAGCGACTATGACGAAGCACATTTAGGTTTAAATATGACTATGACATTCCCGCGGCGTTGTCTGCGGCGAGCTTGAAATGTTCTATAGTTTCTTATTAATATTTAGAAGTGGAGCTACGTAACAGCATAAATAGGATCACTAAAAAGTATAAAATAAAATAAATGTTTAAAAAAACAAAAAACCGCCTTCAAAAAGCAAAAAATAACTTCTTTAAAATGGTAGGTAAATAGGTCAGTCCAACTGAAGTCGGCGTCCAACAATATTTTAACCAAAAGCAGACTTCAGTTCGACTGACCTATTTACCTACCATTTTAAAGAAGTTATTTTTTGCTTTTTGAAGGCGGTTTTTTTTACAAAGAAAACGTAAGAGATAATGCATAGAATTCTTGTTCGTTCGCTTGGTCTAAATTGGGCCTTAGTGTATATTGGCCTAGAAAACGATTTAAAAATGTATTAGCATTCTCTAAAATTGTCCACGATTCTATTATTAAAGCTTATTTTTTACACTTCTTTAATGCCCGGTTCCTATATTCAAGAAAATAATCGTTTTCCTTACGTCTCGTTAAAATTTGACATATGGAACGTCGTATGGAAAACCATTCGTTTCTTGAATATAGGAACCGGGCATTAATCTTTCAGTAACTCTCATTAGTAGAGTTCACTGACCTTACAAATACGTGGATGTAATGGTACTCTTCAAGTATGCAAAATAGGCCTTAATACTTTCAGTAAATCAACATGAATGATGAATCTATTTTAAAAATAACTTGACCCTAAGCCCTCGCATTGGCATTACAAACAATCGCCCTACATCCGTTTCCGCTGAGCATTAAATCTTAAGCTATCAGTGCCGGTCCTACATATATTCATACGAAATGGAGTCACAATAAGAAATACAAAAGTTTGTTGGTAGTGAGTACAAGCGTCCGGTTCGAAGGACCATTAGAAAAATGTCTTGAATCAAAAATATTATAATATTTATATATGTATTTGGTTTGTGTTTAGTAACAATGTAGATAATACAAAAAAATCATAATGTAAAAAAATACGCAAAAAAGTCACTAGATGGCACCACTCTGTGCGCCTGAGAGAGAGACCTATCTTAGCCTACCTTAGGCCGGCATTACACCTGTAAGTTATTACTGTAAGTTTTGAAACAAAGCTATACGCAAGAGAGAGATGCGGATATTTGCCACTCACTCTTACCCATAGTTGCGTCTCAAAACTTACAGCAATAACTTACAGGTGTAATGCCGGCTTAAGATAATGACACCACCTTGTTTTTAAATTGTAATCATATTGTTAACGTTATAACAGCCCTTATTATGATATAAATAAGAGCGGGCATGACGTCAACAAAACAATTACGATATAGACGCAAGGTGGGCTAAATCTAAATAAAAATAAACGGCCACTAACAAAAACGGAAGTAGCAAATAACTTTATGTCGTGCAGCATCAACCACGAAGTTTAAAAGTTAAAGAGAACGGCATAAATTCAGGTGCCATAGCCACTAGTCACGCAATTTTAATGGCCTTAACACACAGCGCCGCGACGGTAAACGTCTGTTTTGTTTGAATCTGTATAAAAACGACCGCATTTCAATCGATCCGTTAAAAACGGGCCGCTGGACGCTGCGGCTTTATTGGGTTAACGCGTGCTGGGCCCATAACCTCTACCCTCTGTTTCATCTAAGATGATTCCTGTGACAGCTCATGTAAACACGTATTACACTTGCTTCTTTCACTTTACATAAATACTACATTGGTACACACCTAAATAATTAATCGCCTATTTTTAAGTACCTCGCATGTGAGTATAAGTGATTGAAATTATAAAATACGGCTGTCACAGGAATCATCCTAGATGAAACAGATTATAAATTAAACACATTGGATGATCAGCGAAGACTGCGTATATTTTTGTACTTAAAATTACAATTAATATTTCGATACATAATTCAACATACTGATTTTAATATACTTGTGGCGACCTAGCGACATCTAACGGCAACTTGTATCAACCAACTCGCTACCTCGCTAGCGCCACCAGCGTCAGACAGCGCAACTTAAGTGTTCTACAACGCGCTAACGAAGTTTCTCCAGTCAGATGACATATATACAACTTTCAACTTCATTCCAATGGACTTCGGTCCCCAGGCATAACACCCGCCTGGAGAGAGATCTCTCTATTAACATCTCTTCCTACATACTTGATTACAATAATGCGGTTTTTTACAAATACACTCGCTTTACCTTTATTCTACTTGGTAATACAATATTGCTTATGACATGTTATCTTGTTGTCAACCGTTATAATAAAGCTTATTTACCTGAGAGTATGGCTGAGCTACGCTGTGTCGTGTTACGTGAATGGATAGCATAAGAAATGAGTGTATAAGAGGTCGTCTGAAAGCGACACCCGGTGACTGAAAAGTTGTATGGAAATCGGTTGTCATGGTATGGGCATGTGATGCGGAGGAATGAGGAAAATATCATCAGGAAAGTTTTGAGTATGAATATGGATGGCTATACGAGTAGGGGAAGACCAAAGAAACGATGGATGGACTGTGTGAAAGATGATATGGCTAGAAAGGGAGTGACTAGCGAGATGACGACTAAAAGAGAAGTATGACAGAAAAACACGTGTTGCGCCGACCCCAAATAAGTTGGGATGAGGGCAGGAGAGAATGATGAGTATGGCATGTCAAATGCAATATTGTTTTTCCGAGAAGAATAGAGCTCTTGAGGCCCTACCCAAGATGCATTACGACGCTAAGTAGCGTTTCTATTCGTTTCTGTTTTAAACCAATCGCGTCACTGGTAGATCAGGTGACTTCGTATCACGTCATTTACCAGTGACGCGATTGGTTTAAAAACAAAACGAATAGAAACGCTAGTTAGCTTAATGCATCTTCTCTAGAGCCCCTGTTGTATTGCTCTCACGGTCTAGATACGAGTTTGGGCGACACTGGTAGCGGCGATAACAAATGTTTATAAATTATTGAAGCATGCCACAATGTCGCTGAGGCGGCGATGAAGCGATTTCTATGCATTATTTTTATTAAAGAGGACAGAGGCTCAATAATTAATTTAAATATTGGTTAGATTAGGTTGTGTTTGTTGATTATTGATGGTTATTGACATACTTAGTGCAAGTGCAAGAGTGACAGATGCTTTATCCTTAGCGATAAATGCGACTATAATATTAAAAGCCCCTTTAGACCTCTCTATTCTACATTGTAAAATCATATTGCCTTTGACGTCTTATCGTATTGTTTTTTACTCGGCCGCTATTACTGTCAAGTAAACAAGTCTAATAAGCAGGCTTTGAAATCCCAACTGCTGTTTGAATAATGTCGTCAACATAATGTTAGTTTTAATGCCGCGCAATTTGGAGCCAAAAAACCGCCATTTTGATTTCCAATAATTTAAATATAGCCTATGAGACTCTAGTTGTTAAGACGAATCTAACCACGTATAATTTATTAAAATCGGTTTAGCCGTTTAGTAGTTACGAGGGAACATAGAGTCGGACATACATTATACATAACCTCCTTTTGGGCTTTTCCGCAGTCGGGTAATAAGAGCTATCGTATCGTTGACAATACGATAACATGTCGAAGGCGATATGGTTTTGCCATTTAGAATAGGCCCTGGCCGATGCTCCACGGCTACGTATTTAATGTACTGAGTGTTCTGACTCAAGTATTGATCCAAAGTTCAAGATGAAAAGCGTAGACGTAAAACTTCGTGTGTTCAAAACAGGGAGTTAACCGTCACTGAGGTATGCATGCAGTTCCTCTATTCAATTGCCTTCGACCTGCATCGCTATTGTCTTTATATTTCAAAGCGGAACAATTGTTTTCATTTTGTATGCAGACAAGCCTTCAATTTTCAAAATGAAAACGATTGCGATTGCGAGTGCGTTAGGCAATAGCCCCTCCGCCGCCATTACCGTCAAGTAAATAAGAGCTATCAAAACGTTGACGATACGAAAACAGGTCAAAAGCAATAAGACTTCAACGTGTAAAATCTCGGTGCTGTTTACAGTTAGAGGAGCTCGCCCTCCCAACCCCAAGTGCTCAATACCTCAATACCTCTTCTAGCAATCCCTCTAGATTTTTTACAATTTTTTTGGCCATATTTAGACACAGTCATTCGAACAATAATGGCTTTCATTCTAAGCAAAAGGCTGCGTTTCTCGGCCTATAAGTGTGACTATTACTGTACCCTTAACATGAGTTTAAATTACCGTACTCCCTAGCGAGTCGAATGCTCTGTCCCTCGCACTCTATAAAAATACCTGCGAGGTCTGCGAGGGACAGCTTTGACTCGCTAGCGAGTACGTTATTTGTAACTGATGGTAAGGGCTACTGTTAGCCTATTATCGTTTGCGTGCGCAAAAACGTTATTATGTTACTTTAATTTAGGTTTAAACAATTTATTTACAGGCATTTATGAACCTCAGTTACCAACGGGCTTAAAATGCTCAACATTCTCATATAAAACTTTATAAACTACATTTCTGCCTTCAGGCTAACCTACTTGTTCCTAACTCAATATTAAACTAAGTTGCAATTTTATGAAGCAGAGCTCTGAAATGCAATATGACTTCAAGAGTTAGTCGGAGATGAGAAATGTTCGCCAAGTTAGATATTAACTGTGCGAGCAAAAGTTATATCATTTTAAGTTGCGATGTAAGATGATGATTTTGTTAAGATTAATATAAGAAAAAGGTGTGAACGCTGAGATGGTGACTAATAGGAATGTTTGGAAGAAAAAGACGTGCTATGCTGATCCCATATGAGTGGAATAAGGCCAAGGAGATGATTATGATGATATGAAAGAAGAGGATCATGTGATTTGGTATCCACTTTAGGCATTTTTATTATTTATTCAACGTTCTAAGCACGTGTAATGAGCTCCTAAAAACTGCCAAGTTCTTGGCAATAAAAAGAACAGAGATAAATAGTTTATATAGCTCTTTTTGTTTTACTGACTAGAGCTTGGCAGGTTTTAAGAGTTCGGCCTCTGGTAGTAGAATGAGGAATATTTTACTTATGCTCTTGAGTTCCAAACTGGAAAAGGTATGGGGATAAGAAAAGAGGCAATCCATCTTAGTCCTCAAGGTTTGCAACGTATTTGTGGTCTTAGGATTGCAGTCTTAAGTTTTTAGTCTTGAGAACGCAAATGTCTATGGGTCACAGATCCCACTCACCATCATATGGCTTGTGTACCTTGCCTTGTCCACGCCACAAAAATCAAAAGGGTGAGATGAACGAGTAACCCATTGTACTAATTTAAGAACAAAAGTAATTTACTCACGTAAATCCACATCTAGATATGTCATTGCAAGATTTTAAGTGGTCATACAAGTAGTTAAACTAAATAACATTATAATAGATCAAGTAAAAAAAAAAAACTCGGAAGTATTATTGACAGTGACGCAAGCTGTAGCTAAGATATCATTACAAGGATTGCAATTGCCAAACAAGCTTTTAACAATAAGAAGTACATTTTCAGATCAAAAATAGCTACTAACATTAAAAAACATTTCATCAAAATCATACATCTGGAGCATAGCCTTATACGCCAGTGAAACGTGGAGACTGATACAAAGAGATACAGAAAGATTGGAGGCTTTTAAACACATTTGTATTGGAGAAGAATGGAGGGTATAAGTTGGACGGAAAAAATATCGAATGACCGAGTGCTAAATAGAATAAATGAAAATAGGAATTTACTAGCAACAATAGAAAGTAGAAGAGGAACAACTGAACACCTGCTACGACATAACCTTTTCCTTAGAAAAATCATAGAAGGAAAGATAGAGGGAAAGAGAGGCAGAGGAAAACCAAGAAGAAATTACTTTGAGCAGATAAAAGAGAAGGTTAAGGTTGGGTCGTACCAGAAAGTCAAGCAGTTGACGGAGGACCGGAGCGGGTGGCGATGACTCCACCGACAAGAGCATGACTCTTAAATAAAGAGAGCGAGAGATACAAGTAGTACGCGAGAACTTACAGGCTTATAGGAGTTCTCTTAATAGTTGGTACCTACCTATAATTTTATTAAAATACCTCCAATTAATGTACTCGTATCATTAGATCATTACACAAATTTTTTGTTGCAACGAAAGGCATTTCTCGCCGCATGAGACTTTGTTATATGGATGGTGCAAGTCTAACCTACCTAACTTGATCTACGTAATTAATGTTTAAGATATCCTGAAAAGATCATGGTTTCAGCAGAAAATAGCGTTCGATGAAATGAAATTCGATGAAATATTTACGTATGATCTTTTAACTGTTTTGTCTTTCTCGTTAAAGTTTTATATTTCACATGGTATGTATTGTAACGTTTTGGTCCATTGTTAAATATTCTCATGTTACATTTTACAATTGTGTTATTTGATGTATCGCTTATCTCGAATGATGAGTGGACAATGCCGTTTGTTTCAAGGAAGTAATCAACGTATTGGGATGTTTCGTGCCGGAAGGAGTAGGGACGTTTATCAACATTATTGTACGTTTCATATTAAAGTATACATGTAATATTATTTAAATGGACGGGTTAGATCGTTTCGTTGTGTATGCACTGGAAAGTTCGAATGCTTTATTTATTTTACTTACAGTCAAGCGTTAGGGATATAGAAATCGGTGAAATTATTGACATAGCGGTGTTCCATCTTGGTCATCAGGGCTGGCAACCAATTGGTCTTAAAATTGCAATTGTCTATGGGTCTCAGTCCCGCTCACCATCAGGTGGCCTGTGTGCTTAATGGCTTTCTCCAAGCGATTTTTTTTTATGGGACCCCTTTGTTTTTTTTCATCGCGTTAAATAATTTGAAGGTAATTAGTCCAATAGGCGTATTAAGACTAATATTGATATGGTTTTAATTTGACAAGATAAATTGTGTCATGGGGCTTATTCTACTTGTTAAAACCATATCGCTTTTGACATGTTATTGTAATATTTTCAGCTCAGCCACCTTCAAGTAAATAAGAGCTATCTGGAATATAAAATTATTAAATAATGAAATTAAAATAATATATTAGTTTTTTAAACAATGTTATGCATATAAGCCACCCTTCATTTTAATTTGACTACAATAGTTAATAAAGAATATGAATATGAATATCATAACGTTGACACTCCGATAACATAGATAGATAGATAGATAGATAAACATCTTTTTTCTTCACAAACATGCACATGGCTGATGAAGCCTGAACTTGTCAAATGCAATATATCTTTACCGAGTAGAATGATTAATCTCATCTCATTAACTTCTAAACACAATTAGTTGATCCGGATACATAAAATACCTAAAGAGATAAACATAATCAGTCACGCGCCTTATCTAACTTTCTCGCTTCAATTAGTACGTTAGGTAAGTACGCGAATTAAGATAGACACGCTCTTGTCACGCGTGTTAAACCTTCCTATTGGCCAAGAAATAAGAAGTCTATTAACCGATTCGTTGCGTCTTCCATTTTCGAAAACTTTTGGCTGTGGCGGCGAACAAATAGTTCAGGACACGCCAGGCGTGCCATACGCCATAGGGGGTTTAGACAAAGCGAACGAACAAGAATTCTATGTCATTATCTTACGTTTTCTTTGTAAAAATAAAGACAGAACATGTTCTGGAGCATTCGCTCGTTTGGTCTAAACCCACCCATAGGCATCGTCCTAATAGAACGCGATTGCGCGATCATCGCATGTTCGCGCGACTGTTTGTATGTAAACAGTGATATAAACAGTCGCGCGAACTTGCGATGATCGCGCAATCGCGTTCTATTAGGACGATGCCATAGAATATGATGACACGCCTAGCGTGTCATCCGCCACACGTTAAAAACATTTGTTGACACGCCTGGCGTGTCATCCGCACTGAATCGGTTAATATATGAAATGAAATGAAAATTAAATTATTGCTGCAGTACATAGTATAAAACAAATTCGCTTCCCGCCGTCTGTCCGTCTGTATGTACGCTTAGATCTTTCAAATTACGCAACGGATTTTAATGCGGTTTTCAAATAGAGTGATTTAAGAGAAAGATTTTATCTAAAATAAATTCTGGATTATGTACGGGTGTAACAGAAAACTCATATAAAACGAAGCGAAGCGAGGACGGGTCGCTTGTTAGATATAAAAAGTTATTTTACTCTTTCCTTATTGACGAAAGCGTATTGCTATGCGGCTAACTCTTCTACCGTGGCATCACTTCGCTTATCCGGTTCGTTATGTCCACGACTCATGCGTCACGAGCCATGACATCTTGGGTCTTATCTAATCTTATCTTTGAACAGACATGCTCTTTAAGATATCCTTCGACCCTTTAGATTCCTTTGCAGGTTTCCTCGTTTTTCTTTACCGTGAAAGCATATCGGATTATGTACCTAAGTAAGAAAAAAATATTGGTACACGGTGACCGCTGGGATTCATAAGGGAGATATAAGCAACTAGGCCACTGGTCGTTCCTTACATCTACATAGCCGACGCACGGGCCTTGACACTTTTGACATCTTAGGTGTATCAACCTCCCTCAACTTAGCCTATTACGGTTGTTAGAAGCAGACAAGGACAGCGGTCATCTGGGTCACATTCTCCAACGATATTAACCGTTTTGAACTAATTATTTGAGATTGCACATGTGCCTAGCACTATGTGCCTTTAAGCCATCAAGTGGTATGTCTGCTAGTTACCTTTCTCCATCATCATCGTCATATCAGCCGAAGGACCTCCACTGCCGGACAAAAGCCTTCCTCTAGGATCTCCTCACCGCTCGATTTTGTGCCACTCGCTATCTTTACCAGATCTTCGAATTCGTCGGTCCGACCTTGTGAGCGCCCGACCAACACTTCGCTTTCTTCATGCCACCCTGGTATGTCTAAGCACTATCATATCACCCCCGTTGTCTGCTTAAGCACTGATCAGTGTCACATGATCAACATTTTTGTCGAATTTTGAACTTTAAAACAAGTGTGATAAAAAGGTTTTTTTTTTTCAATCCTAATGAACCAATAGACCATAGATTTTCGTCATTCGCTGAATGAAACGTATAAAACAGTTCTAAATTTGAATTTGACGTTTGACGCGTTATTTTGCGGCAGACGATGGGTGCAAGTGAGCGACTCTCGTACCTACACCCGTACGAAGAGTTAAGGAAATCTAGTTGTGCTCACTCGCTGGTGCATGAGGAAAATCAGCTGATTTCAGTTGTCAACCCAGCCGCGCAACAAGGAAATAGTATGCGGTAAACAACACCTTAGAGTTTGCGCAAGACTCTATCTTTAATAAAAATAACTTCAGAGAAAAATCCTCACTAAGAATATACATATATATATTTAGTACAGAATTAATTTTGTTACTCAATTAAAATTAGATTTCAGTACCATTGTCTTAAGTAATTTATATTAGAGAATTTAAATTTTCAGCGGTGGTCTCTCTGACTGGTTTCTCCGATAAACGTTGCAAAACAAGTTCTTCTAGTCTATATTTACCATTACCTGATACAATTGCGTTTCTTCTTAGGATCCAATTCAATAACACGAAAATCAACTCAGCAATATATTGCTACTAGAATGCTAATGAAAATAAACTGTTTTAATTCTGATTACGTTCTATATCGCTGTTTTATTTTTGTCTTATGTAAAACGGGAATGTTGCCTGGTTGGTAGTGACCTACGAAGTTAGCGGTGCTGGGTTCGATTCACGAGGGGGATTTTTTTTTGTGACGAGAACAAGTTTCTGAATCTTAGATATTTTTATTTATTTATAGTATTTTTATGGTTGCCTAGTAACCATAGCACTAGCTTATTAGAGCTTAGTTTAAAGAGTACGTCAGTTTCTATGAGATTATCCCCTGATGTTGATTTATTAAACTAATCGATAGGAAACCATATTGTTTCGGCGTTGTCGATTAAAGGCCCCATGTCAGGCGCAGGATGACACAATCGATCAATTGTGGCTGTTTCATTACCGGAAACGGTTGGCATCTCCCAACTCGATCAGTCAGTTTCGACGCGGGCGCCGGCGGGACATGTTTATTTAAGTGAATTAAAAGTAATAATTAAACAGTGGTATAAGTTTTCCTTAAATCTGCGGGGAGACAATTGATGCTATAAGTGCAGTAATGCGGAGAGTGGCGTGAGAAGGAAGCCTATCAACAGTGGGTATACAGGCTGATGGTTGGATAGATCCATTTAAATCCGGTTTGAAGGACCATTTCGGGATAGTAAAAGCTATTAAAAAATTCAGTGCTATTTTACTTTTATAACATGGAGAAGGCATCGGTCACAGGTCACATGTTGGTAAGTAGGTTATCAACCCTGAGGAATCAGATTGTTTCCGATAATACCGAAACACAAGAGTACGAACAAATCTACTGAGCCCCTATTCTGCTCGGTAAAATAGTATAGATTTTGACATGTCAACGTGTTGTTTTAAATTCGGCTGCCATTACTGTCAAGTAAATTAGAGTTATTACAACATACATTGTACATTGACAAGAACAATTTCGCTTTTCTAAGTAGAATAGAGCTCCTAGTGTCGTGTGTGGTAACCTTGCTAAACCAACTACACCTGAATAATTGAGTTCTTTTTTGTTTGTCGGCGCGGTTAGCCTTTTGGTAGTGACACCGCCTACTATAGTCGAGTTCATAATGTGTACACTTTAGTACCTTGTCTATTTAATGTCATATTTAAACTGCCCTAAGAATTGTGACAGCGATTAATAGTGACAAGGTACTAAAGTGTACACATTTTTATGAACTCAACTGTACAAAGCCACCGGTCTCGGGTTAGATTTCTAGTAGGGTTTTTTTTTTGTGTGACAATCACGTAACTTCTGAGTCTTCAATGTTTTATGTATATTTACTTACCATACTAATTACCATAATAATTTAGTTCCGGGCCATAACGTTTCTCACCCTTAAATCAAGTACAATTTTCACGATTTTTGAATATGTTGTAGATATTATGAAAAACTAGATCTGTACTGTTTCCATTTTTTTTGTTATTTTCCAGGAAAATTGTCATGGGAAGGAAAACGTACATATGAAGTTTTTCATAAAATCTATAAGATATTCAATAATCGTAAAAATCGTACTAGATTTAAGGGGAGAGATACGGTACAGCATTTTGTTTGGAAAGTTTTAACTTCACAATCTTAAAGTTAGACATTTTATTTAGCTTTTATTGGTTTATCATGTGGCCTAGTTTAAAAACATTTCCGTCCAACTCTGAACTAACAGAGTATTTGCTTGTCTCCTCATATTTATGTAATATGTTAATTACACAGATTTTGCAGGACGATGGTACGTAAGAGCTGTTATCTCGAGCATGACAAATGCGTTATTACAATGATAGTGTAGTACATGTCTATTTTTAGCCGTTTACTGCAATTCAAACAGCTACCATCCTAACTGACCTATATTCGACTTTGTACGGTCAACAACTTTAATTGTTGAGCACCTACCGAACCCTGTCGCAAGACAATCGTTAATTTTGGCGTAATTTATTTCTTTAGACTTGACGCTGCCATTATGACAGGGCTCTATAGGTGCTCAACAATTAAAGTTGTTGACTATACAATGTACAGTATCACAAATTTAGTACTTTGGCGTTTTAACGTCGTATTTGAACTGCCGCGTGCGTGAATATCCTTACTAATATTATAAACGCGAAAGGTTGTATGTATGGATGTATGGATGTTTGTTACTCTTTCACGCTGCAACGGCTGGACGGATTTGGATGAAATTTGAAATGGAGATAGCTTATTCCCTGGATTAACACTAGGCTACATTTAATCCCGAAAAATTTAAAAGTTCCTGAGGAAATAAAGATATTCGAAATCGACGCGGACGAAGTCGCGGGCAGAACCTAGTATAAACTATATGTATTACTTACTAGCAACACGCCTCGTTTAGCTTCAGTTTTAACAAGAAAAAATAACTTTATGGGTCAAGGATAATGTAACTCTCTTTCAATTAGTGAAAGGATTTTAAAATCGTTTCATTAGTTTATGAGATAATCCCCAACATAAAAACAAAGAATCCACCTGGTATCCATGGACGGCGATGATCACTTTGAATCAAGGGCTCTGTTCTGCTTGGTAAAGCCATATTGCCTTCGACGTGTTATCGTATTGTTTTTAACTCGGCCGCCATTACTGTCAAGTTAATAAGAGCTATCATAACGTTAACAACACGATTGCACGTCAAAAGCCATAAGTTTTAACATGTAGAATCTCAGCACAGCAGTGGCAATTAGCGTTGAAAAAGGTTTTTTTCCGGGCCGAAAAGAAACTCGTTCTTTTTCCAAACATTTTTTAAGAATTTTATAGAATTTTATAGAATTCTGCTCTTATTTTAATCTATATTCGGTCTAATTTGCACCCACAAATGGGCGACATCGACAACATGGAGGCAGAAACAATTGGAAGAGTGACAGTTTGACTATGAATAAATTGTTATTTTTTCGAAAAAAACCTAAAACTCAAGGAAAAAATATTTGATTTTTCCCGGAATTTTCAACGCTAGTGGCAACACTGTAGATACGATATGAGTATAAGTATACTTGACCTAGGCGACCTTTGATTGATGATCTGCATGTTTATAAACCCGTGCCACGTGCCAAAACATGCGTTATTTTTAGCTTTGCAAGAGTTAGTTACATAAGGAGAGTTTCTGAAATTCTGAAGCAATAAATTCGAAATTTCGGGCGTTCTGTTTCTTGAGAGGGTAGTAAAAATCGGTAAAGAGGACGCCTAATTGACCACAACCTTTAATTTGTGAACGTACGGTTATGAAGAATGTCAAAGTGGCGGCAGTTATCATTGAGAACTTTAACTTTCGTGCCGTATTCAGGGCTTCTATTCAACACGGTAAAAACCATATTGTTTTTGATCAGTTATGGTATCGTCAACGTTTTGATAGCTCTTATTACCCGACTACGGCAAAGCCCAAAAGGAGATTTATGTGTTTGAGTAATTTCCATTGAGCTCAAAAATACTAACTAACGATCAAGTGATTCTGAAGGAGAGTTTCTGAAATTCTGAAGCAATAAATTCGAAATTTCGGGTGTTCTGTTTTTTCTTGAGAGGGGCCAATTTGTAAAAGTGGTAAATAGTGGTAGAATTATTAAAAATAAACATATTTTGTTATGTAATGTAATACTCTTAAGTGCATCGGAGCCGAGATATTTAAATATTCATACTTGGGCGTAATTTTGTACTAAAAACTGAATACTTAAATCTTTAAAATCTCCGCTCCGATATTATTTAACGCCATAAATTATATATATCTATGTGTATTTTGAGGTCCTCTAAATAACTATGTAAAAATCAAAGGCGGCCGCTGAAAAAAAAAGACAATATTCTTCAAACAAATTTACCCAATGCCCTTTGACACATTTTGTATGGGCAAATGTCAAATTTTAACCCGAAGTAAGCCTTATCTATCCTCGGTTTGAATATAGGGTTCAGCCGTTAGAGGGTATTAATGTGTACCGGTAATACTTTGACAGCTTATACATAAGTATTGAATAAAACCGGTTTTACAGCAAGTACCTGCGCCAAAGCGGTTTACGCACGACACATATTGTCGCATAACACAAAGGTGCACTTCAGGTTCTACATTCAAGTACAACAACATTAATAACACACAGACGTGCCCAGTGATCGGATTTCCCTAACCTAACCTAACCTAACCTGTGTTTAGGGAATAACATAATAACATTGATTTTATGAGATTTTTCCTGAAGAATGGGTACCTATAATAGCAGGTATTTATTTTCCTAATCCGTAGGTACGAGTATTTATCCTTATTCTGCGTGAATCTTGCTTATTAATTATTAATGTTTAATCAAATTTCGAATAGGTATACAGAAATGAACTGAAAACTGAAACTGTAGTTTCAGATTATTATTTTAAACTGAAATTGAGTGAAAAAATACGGTAACGTTAAAAATAAAGAAATTATTAAAGTTAGTTGCTATTTAAAAGAGTTTTTCCCCTTAAACCGTAACGTACCGTACGTTTACATGGCGACAAAATTACGACATATTTATCACATTTTGACTTGACTACACGCTCTTATAACGTAGGTACTCATGAACTACCAAAAAAGCATCTACCTACAGAGACCATATTACCTGGAAAAACTCGATAAGTTCCAGCCAGTGACCGAGACAGACATATACGACTTCTATAGTTATATCCCCTTCAGTGACTAGAACATGGCAGGTTAAAGAGTTCATAATCCGGCACAGGAACGTGATTCTCACAAGTCGCTCTTGAACTCGATGGACCCATTATTAACCAGTGAGTTGAAATTTTCCCGTCAGAGCGTTAAAACAATTTAAGGGCGTGCGTTCTTATCTTACACGCTTTACCTATAGAGTGAGCCTGGTCGTATGACTTTGCCACCCGATCGAACGTTCAACAGAGCGCCGTTTGTATCTACGGCGATTGCAGAACTAGCGTTTTTTCAGAGCGTATAGGCTCTTTTTTGTACGTACACGTGCATCTTGTACGAGCGTATAGGCGCGCTTGTAAAGCCGTCGATGCGCGAGCCACGAAAATCTGGTAAACTAATTCAAGCCAACACGCTGGGATGAGCGCGTATAGTATAAGCGCGTTCAGCTTATTGGAGCGCGAAATGTAGCGAACGTATAAGCATGTCAAAACAAGCGTAAAACGCGTAGAAAAAAACGCTAGTCTGAAACAGCTCTAAGAGAATAACACCTCGGGGCCTATATTCAACACGCTATAAACTATATCGTTTTTGACCTGTTATCGTATTGTCAACGTTTTGATAGCTCTTGAGACTAATGCTACTTGACACTAATGGCGGCCGAGTTAAATCTGTGGTCAAATACGATTTGAATTTTACCGCCTATAGAATAGGGGCGCTTTTATTCGTTTCATTTTTAAACCAATCGCATCACTAGTAGACCACGTGACTTTTCGTATCACGTCATCTACCAGTGACGCGATTAGTTTAAAAACGAATCGAATAGAAACGCTAGCTAGCGCAATGCATCTTGGCAGGGCCCTCAGCAGCGGTGTGTGTGATTCTCTTAAAACACAGCGCTCTATCAAATGATGATCGAGTAAGCGAACGCCTTCGTTCCACAGTTCCACAGTCACCTCACCTTTGTCAATAACATTGTATTCTGTCAATAAGAAGAAGTTTGACACCGAAGATGTACTACAGCTTGTCACAGTTGTCACACATTGCCCTAAACCAGATCTCAGATCATCCACGTTTTTAAGCCAAGGCCCTCGAGCCACTAGAGCGTACGTTCGTTTGATTGGGCCCAATACGACATAAAAGGTTCATTAAAGTCGACTTTATTGCGTATTCAGCGTCCACTCGTGGCTAGTAAAGGTTGATCCATACTGAACTTGACTAGCTAGTATAATGTAAGTATGTAAACACTTTATTGTACAAAAAACAGCAAATCAAATACAATATTTACAGAAATGGAATGTACATAGGCGAACTTATCCCTTTAAGCTAACCTTTGGGTGATTGAGGAAAATAAGAAAAGTAGAATGTGGTAGACATTAGTACAAAACAAAGTTTACAGAAACTGCGTGAACTAAAATTTAGAGCTTATGAATAAATACTAACAGAAGTAATAAAAATAAATATCAAAATAATTAAATACACAAACTTACATATATATACACATATACATCATATACGTACACACAATATAAATAAAATATATATACATAAATATATTATATAATAAAAACAAAGGACAGCATACAATTATAATACCATTTTATACGGAACGTAGCACAGTAAGTATGACAAGTTACGGTCAATGTATTAAATTAACTTACTCAGCTACTAAGAATTATGTAGTAGAATTTCACTGCTAAATGTACCAAAAACATAGAATAAGATTTGGACAGCCACCTATTCGAATGTAAATTAAAGCTCACTGAAATTGGTCTAGACCCAAACAAAGCTCTACGCTAGTACATTAACTAACCATACTTATAGGAAAGAATACATTCTTAAATACATATAGAAATAACCAAGACTTAGGAACAAATACTCGCGCTCATCACACAATTATTTGCCCTAACAGAGAATCGAACCCGGGGCCGCTTGTTTCGTAGGCAGGTTACACCAACTAGACTAACTGAATCGTTGAAATAATAATTAAGTACATACTTTTCTACCACACAATCGCAAGGCTCGAGTGATTCTATTATACATACCGTCTTGTCTATAATCTTTGGAGGAAATTGTGTTAGACCACGTAAATAACATAATAAATATAAATATAAAATCATTCAATCGAATCCGATACAATTTAGATACGTTTTTGCTGTAGAAGTATGAACATATCACATTGTGTAGTCTACCTTTGCGCTAGGATGCAATCAATCTAAAATTGACATTGTGTAGGCGAGTCCCATCAAGGAGTGACGTCTGAGATATCCTACAAGAGCAATGGAAATCGTAAGTACACTACAATCGGAATTTATTACAAAAGGGTTGGGTAAAAGTCATGTAATTTTTTGATGAGCGGCAATATGTAAAATATTTTTGTTAAATAATGTGAAAGTCTTATATTAAAATATTGATACTATGGCATATTTTTAGTACCAAAAACGTCTTAAATTAATTTACATACATATTAATACATACATAATTATATGTATGTGTGTATCGAGGTGCTCTAAAGTCTAAACCATTATAAGAAAATCATCCGTTACCGCTGAAAAAAAGACAATTATGTTCAAACAAACTTACTAATCCAAACTCCTTTGGATTACTTGTCCAATATTACCGAGTTTTTTTTTAATGGAAAGCTTACATATGTACGTAAATTTATATGACATACTTATCACCAAATATTTTAAATGAATTATCGCTCTATATATATAAACGCGATAAATATATCCCACCCACGCCGTTGTAAGCGGTGATAGGGGCCATATTCTATATTGTGTTTACCCCTATCGCTATCGTATTATCAATGTTATTTTAGCTCTTATTTACTTGACAGTAATGGTGGCCGAGTTAAAAACATAACACGTCAAATACGATTATGATTTTACCGCTTAGAATAGAGGCGCTGATCTGACACTGCTGTAAGGGAATACTACTCAGCAAAGGCAACTGTTATGTTTTTGTTATTATTATGTATGTAAAACATAACAAAAAAAAAACAACATGAAAAGGTAAGACAGAAATGTGGACTAAAAGAAGATGACATATAGTGACTAAGATTGAAAAGAGCATGCTTCGATGGTTCGGTCATTTGGAAAGGATGGATGAAACAAGATTGACGAAAGAGATATACAGAGCAAAAGTGAGCGGGAGGGTCGGAAGGGGCCACCCTAGGAGTACTTTTTCGAATCAAATCGGAGAAATACTGGAAAAGGGCCGGATCTTAAGTACCTACCGTAAAATGGGGTGACTTTGGAAACGCGAGGTGACATTGATAATTTTTTGAATCATCGATTTTGTGCTATGTCTGAGTTATTATTAAGCTCTTTCACGACATTACTTTCATATGTTTCATAAGCGAGTGCAAAATATTAGAAGTTCAAGTATTTTCAGACATATTCGATTTAAAACCTTCGAAACAAAAAACCACTATTTTTTGACATGTTTCGGGGGTGAATTTGATATTGTGATGTAAACACGGGGATAATCAAAGTAGCCCCATTTTAAGAATCGAGATTTTCATCTGCATAATTATTTTTTCCTACTAAGCCATCAACCGTAGTCTGTCTCAAGCTGCTTTAAGTTACTCCAAATGAGTAGTCGCCAATACAATATTTTTAATAATTTATATTACGATTAAATGCGGGAGTTACAGAAGATTTATTTTTAAAATTAATCAAATTAACCCCATTTTACGGTACCCGAAACCGACGTGCATGCAGGACTCGATGTATGATTGTGGAAGAAGCGAAAGAGATTTGTCATGATCGTAGCAGGTGAAAAGAAGTGGTCTCTGCCTACCCCTCTGGGAAACAGGCGTGATTTAATGTAATGTACCTAATGTAAAACATAACAATATGCATATATTATGAGTGAACCTAGCGGCAGATAAAGTTGTAGGTATGTTTTTTCCGCAGTGAAGCCATTCCGCGTATCGTATACCTAAATGTTTATTTTTAAATCCATTTACATTTAGTTAGTGATTACATCGTTTATCGATTTAAAGATTTTAAAGCCATCGAAATGTCGTAAAACAAAAGTTAATGATTTTCCCAATTGCTGTAATATAAATTGACCGGCTTACGACTTTTTAAACTTCGCGATGTAGTGCGGTGCGCGTGCTCAGGGAATTTTATTTCGGTACAGATCAAAGTTCGATAACCAGATGACTCGTAAACGCGCGCAAATACACTTAAGAGCAATGAAAACGGGTCACTTTGTTTAAAAATTCTATACAAAGTGACCTGTTGTCAATGCTCTTGACTATATAATATAGGTATGGTCCTAACTTCAACTATATAGTTCAATTTTCCTTATTACATTCGCACGTTAAATGCAACAGTGACTCTATGCAAAAAAGGAACCTTTTTGACTACAATAATGTCACTATTCAAATTGTGTTTTGACCCGACTGTCGAAGGAGGTTAATTTGTTTCACAGCTTATATATGTATGTTTGTTACTTTGCGGCACTATAAAAACTAAACCCGTTGTCCGATTTTGATAATTCTTATGTCAATCGATTTGTCTTAATCTGGTGAGTGTCACTGAAGATATGACAGTAATCAAAATTCAATATGGCGGCAACCAGACGCCATACCGTGCAAATAAAAAAATGCCAATCAGCTTTAGGTTTCTTTCATATATTTTTTTAATGATCATTTAGGATTTATAACGATTTAAAGTTGGTTAGCAACAGTCGGGTTTTGAAAGCTTGCTTTTTGTTAAAGTTATTCGTAATTTAGTGTCTCTATTGCATATAAAATACGATAACTTCTTTGCTGGTTATATACCTAATAATATATGAGTACTGTTTGGCCTAAAATCATTTGCTCTAAACTCTAGCTATTTTTATAATAATATGTTGAGGACAATTGGACTAATGTTGCAGGCTAGTACCATAGTTGTACGGTTTTACGGTACTCCTAATTTCTATGGGTTTTTTCTACATCACACGTACAGTCAACTTCATAAATATGTGTACACTTTAGTACCTTGTCACTTTAATCGTTGTGACAATTCATATAGGGCAGTTTAAACATAACATTAAATAGACGAGGTACTAAAGTGTACACATATTTATGAACTAAGTGAATGTATTAAGAATGTATTAAGTATAGATTAAAACCTTTTGGAAGAAATCTTTTCATTTATAGTTAACTATAGAGGACGCCCGCGACTTTGTATGATTCGTTTCCCGCTACTCCCCCTATTTCTTCCCGTTGGGGGTGCATTTCCGGGAAAAAAAAATCTATTTGCACCCAAGGAATACTCCCTCCTAATTTCAAGTTCATAGGTTCAGCCGTTTGGGCTGTGCGTCGATACGTCAGTCAGTTTCTTCATTTATATATTTAGATACCGCATCAAAATCTGATGTGTAGTTTAGAAGAAGTAAGCGTCCAAACAGACAGGTGCAGATAAAAACTTTGTTTTTACCTACGATTCAGAGATAAAAAATACGAGGGAAATGACAATTTAATGCCATTTGTATGTTTTACATGTTTTGTTACGTGACAAAACTGACAAGATATTTAAGATATTTAGAACGTCGCGTCTCTACAACCAAGAGCGTCTTCCTACAGCGTTGTAGAGACGCGATAGGGCGATCGGAAAACCTAGACATTTACCACGACAGCTTCTATACTTTTAAGTGAAAACTTGTAGATAACTGTGGATGCAAACCTTCAAACTCATTTAATCCCCCGTTTTTTTTAAATTCTAAATTGTTTTAATTGTAAATGAAATTTAATTTTAATTTTAATTCTAATAGTTAGTAACTATTTATAGGTAGCTATACTCGAAAATCTAATTTAAAACCAAAATCCTAACCTCAACCGCACACATTCGCTGTGATTACTGCATTTTGGTTTAAGTGTAGGTATTTTTATCAATAAAACTTACACTAATATTACACGAGTTCTCTTTCATATTTTTATGAACTAATGTTAAAATAACGAAATAATCAAGATGGGAACTGTCAGATTTTGGTCTTTAATTAGATTTTCGAGTACCTAGGTATAAACTGCCTGTTACCTGACACCTGCCTGTGTTCTGTGTTCACCTGTAACAAGTTAGTGGTAAAATTTACTAGCTTTAAGAAAGTTGTATCTGCTGACAGTGATCCTAATATATAAATAAATAAATAAATACTTAACTATAAAAAAAATAGAAGAGAAAACAGTGCTCTTATTAATCTGGCTGTGTCACAATATAACAATCTTCTACTGTTACCATACTTGAACAGCTTTGAATTAAACTCCCACATGAACTTTTAAACGGTTTTTTAAAGTGACAATGTACTAAAGTGTAAAGCTACTTAAAATATTTCTTGCACCTATCAAAAAATATCGATTACAAAAAAAAAACCGTTAATCCGGTGTCAAGCCATTATTCAAATTCAAATTCAATATTTTTATCGCGTATTATGTAAGTTTAATGATACAGTTAAACTAAATGTGTAAGGTAATCAAACAGGTGATTACAATTAGCATTCTATGAGATCAATAGACAAACCTAATGGGTACCTATTCGTTCTGTCATGATCGCGACCGCGCGTCGCCTGCGCACGTGACTTCGGTGCGGATGATCATTGTGTGGCTGCGACTCCTATTCTATTGAAGTTCCAAGGTCACAGTGGATAATAAGATATTGAAACGCACTTGGTTTACGAAAATATCTTTGGTAGATTGAGGATTCCATGTTCCAGAACATTCCTTAGGAAATACGTTTAAAATAATTAATCAAATGTGTTATCCCCGTGAAAGAATAAAATTCTTTTTAAACCTTAAAGGCTTCTGTTTTGTTTTTTGTAGGACGTTATCATGACATAACTTTGCAGGGCCTCTATTGTAGGCCGTAAAATCCATATCGTCTTAGATAATATAATGGTATTGATTTTAACTTGGACGCCCTTACCGTCAAGTGAATAAGAGCCAACAAAAAATAAAAAATATTTCTTTCAGCCTACCTATTCGCCATATATTATTTAGCATATTACATTTGGTACAAAATACTTTTTATCGAATAAACAGCCCGGTGCAAATCGTCTCCTATAAACTCTTACTCTTAGACCACTATAAACATCCAAGTAAAGTCAAACTTAAAAACTTCACTTTCTTTAGTAATGCCAATCATCCTGACAAATCATTATACGCTGCCCGTAACCATTCGCACCTTCAGAACAATAGTGACCTAATTGAGAAATTTTAAATTTCGAGTTAGGTCTCTATGATAATAAATTTATGACTCGAAGTTTGAAAGCACAAATTTTGAATTAGGTCATTGTAGGGTTTCTTCTATAAATAAACCACCTTTACTTTATAGCATTTATTATTTATTTGGTCATTACTGTTCTACTACAGGCACCGGATTTAACCGCCTAAATTCACCTTGTCAACATGACAGCTAATCTGTCAGTTGCGTTCATACTTAAACTCTACACTCTCATTCTTCCTTTATAAAAACAAATTAAATGCTAATACAACTTAGTTTACTTTTAAACCTGACATATAACTAATTTATAGTATCTAGAATTAGAGCCAAGAGGAAGTCCTTATATTTTTTTGGCATATGCCTCTCTCTTAATGGCCTAGTCTGCACATCGTCTGTCACGTCCGGAGTGTTTTGTCTAGTCCTAGGGTATTTTGTCACATCCATGGTTTCCTGTCCTTCAGTTTCCTTTCCTGCTTCTTTCTCTCTTTCCTTCTCGCTTACTACCGCTTCATTTCTATTAAATCTTCCTAAATCCCTCAACTTGATAGGTTGAAAGAAAGAAGAATTTCTCTTAATGAGTTTACCATCTGGTGTCTGAGCAGCAACAGAATTACCAGATTTCCATATACTCGTAACAGTGTGTTCGACTGGAGAAAATGGTGTACTCAATTTATTTTCTTTCCTCTGTTTTATCAATACTTTATCACCTGGGATAATGTCTGATATCTTAGCATGCCTTCTACTGTCTGCATACCGCTTGTAGCAATCTTTCTTGTACCTGTCTTGGTCACGTATCTCCTCATCATTCAAGTTATAAGTCATGTTCATTTCTGGTATTTTTGTTTTAATAGCCCTCCCTCTAAACAGATTTCCTGGAGGCACTCCCGTGCTAGAGTGTGGTGTTGTGCGATAAGCTGATAAATATGTTAACAGTTCCTTTTTCCAATCCAACTTCATTCCTTGTGCTATCCGCAATCTTCTTAGAACATTTCTATTTTGTCTTTCCACTTCTCCATTGGCCTGTGGCCACAAGGGCGTTGTATGTCGCAGCAATCTCTCATCTCTAAATGCAGGACCATTATCACATACAATTTCATCCATAATTCCTTCTGTAGCTATAATTCGTTTAAGAGCTTCAATTGTACTTTCTGCTGTTTGATTCCTTAGTATTTCTACTTCATAATATCTGCTGTAATAATCCACAATAAACAATAGGTAATGTCCTGATGGTAGGGGTCCTAAATAATCAATTGCCACAAGTTCCCATACTTTACTAGGTAACTTTGTTGTTACCATAGGTTCTGGATAAGTCTGTCTTACTAATCGACAACCTTCACAAGTATCTACCCAGTACTCTATGTCTTTATCCATTCCTTTC
The DNA here is from genome assembly GCA_946894065.1 of Acleris literana. Lineage (NCBI taxonomy): Eukaryota > Metazoa > Arthropoda > Insecta > Lepidoptera > Tortricidae > Acleris > Acleris literana. Next base: position 5,815,633 of record OX335694.1, read on the forward strand.
CTTTGTTCGCAGTTTTGCTTTCATAGAGTTTACTGAGATATGACCTTCATGTCCTAGCTCCAGAACTCTTGGTATCAATTTCTGTGGTATTATGATTCTTGTTCCTCTTAGTATAATATCATTGATGATGCATAATTCAATTTTAATTAACTCATATTTTCTTAATTCGGGACTCCAAATATCCTTCTCTATAGCCTGCATCAGTTCCTTCAAATCAGGGTCATTTACGATATATTTTATTGCGACTGGCTGAATCTGACCATCCTTTCGCTGACGCTGAGTAAGCACTGCAGCAATTCCAACTGGACTCGCATCAGTCACCAGTGTAGTTTCTGCGTTCTTATCATAATAGCTTAAGGCTGGAGCTTTTGCAATAAGGATCTTCAATTTGTCAAAAACTTCTTGATGCTCTTCATTCCATACAAATTCCTCTACATCCTGTCTAGTTAGTCTTCGCAATGGCTCTGTGACTGTGCTGAAATCTGGTATGAACCGGGCAGAAAAGTTAACTAAACCTAGAAAACTTCTTACTTCTGCTTTGTTCTGTGGTGCTCTAAATTCTTGTACCACCTGTTGTGATGTACTGGTTGGTTGAATTCCATTTTCTGAAAGATGGTGTCCCAGAAAGTTTATTTCAGTTTTACCGAATGCACATTTCTTTTCATTTAGTGTAAGGCCACTGTCACGTAGTCTATTAAGGACCTGTCTCAATCTGTGATCATGCTCTTCCCTAGTGCGTCCTCCAATTCTAATATCATCTTGGCTGTTGGCAACACCTTCAATACCTTGGAGTAATTGAGCCATTATTCTCTGAAACATTTCTGAGGCACATCTTATCCCAAAGAAAAGCCTTTTATATCTGAATAATCCACAACTGGAGCTGAAAACTGTTATTACACGAGAACCTTCATCCAACTCAAGTTGATGATACCCCCATTTAATATCCAGTGACGAAAAGTACTTACATCCATTGAGGTCAGCTAGGAGCTCTTCAAATGTTGGCAGCGGAACACGTTCCCTCAGCACCGCCTCATTGGCCTTCCTCATGTCCACTACGAGTCTAAATTGTCCTTTCTCCTTTTTCTGTACAATGTGTGATGGTGAGACACAAGGGGTTGGTCCAGTCACGGGTTCGATTATGTCACTGTCAAGTAATTCTTTTATTAGGTTTTCCTCTACAGCTCTAACACCAAATGGTTGCCTCCTAACAGGCTGAGCTACAAGCTTTACATTATGGTCAATAGGGATTTGCAACTTAAAATTATTTAGTTTACCTATTCCCTTAAATAGATTTGGGTATTCCTTCATTATACAGTCTTTTGTCATGAATTTCTTACTGGCCATATTAATGTTTTTGATATTTGGACCTAACCTTAACATATTAAGTTGAATTGAGGCCTCTCTAGAAAGCAGAGCTGGTCCATGTCCATCATATATCAAAACTTTGGAAATTATTTTTACATCACTCGCAGGTGAGTATAACTGTACTTGGTATATTCCCAACTGTGCAATCTCTCTACCCCCATATGATTGGAATTTTTGCCCTTCTGAACCATGTATTTTCTTAAAAGATACTCCACATTGTAATAATTGCTTAAACAAATTCTTATCAATAATGTTGATAGAAGCACCTGAATCTATAATGAATTTGCATGTCACTTTATTGTCAATAATAATGTCACACTTATTATCACTGCACGTTCCACTAACCTTAAATATAGAGTTTACCTGTTCTGTACTTCGACCATTTTGGTCTTCATCTGACTCATTGTCCTCGCTCTCACTAACACTTGAGTCCTCTTCAATCACATACCTTACATATCTTTTCTTCTTCTTCATCTTGTTGTCCACCATTTTGATATTTTTGGTCTTACAGCATTTGGCGAAGTGTCCCTTTATCCCACATTTGTCACATTTAATATCCATAGCTGGACACTCTCTATCCCTTGCTATGTGGCCTCTCTGTCCACATCTGAAGCATATAGTCTCTCGCTGCACCTTATTTATCAACGTGTCTACTTGTTCATTCTCTTCCGTTTTCACTGTCTTTTCTGCAAACATATCTTTTTCCATTTCATACATTTTTGCTATTTCTAGTACCTTTGACAATGTAAGATCTGACCCCTTCTTGAGAAATTTTCTTTTTAATTCCATGTCTACACATTTTTCTATTACTTGGTCTCTCAGAGCTTCCTCTTTATTAGAAAATTCACAAAATTGCGCCTGAGTGCGAAGGCGCATCACATACTGTGCATAAGTTTCTTTATTTTTCATTTCCAAGTTCCGAAACTTTTGCCTTTCGTAGGCCGTGTTAAGTATCGGCGCAAAATGTGCGTTTAACCTTGAGACGCATTTTTCATACTCATTAGTGCCCTCCGCCTCCTGAGCTTTCAATGTGTCGTAGATTTCTTGAACTTCTGGGCCTGCTTGGTGTAGCAATCTTGAGACCTTTTGTTTATCTGCAAGACCTACCTGCCCCTCGATATAATATTGGAAGTTACGCATCCATGCCTTCCATCGCGTGGAGCTGGTCGCCGGATCGCTAAATGGATCAAACGGTGGGCCCATGCCCCCGCTGGCGTGCTCCAAGTGAGCCATCACGTGTCGTGCACCTTGACTTTTCGCGGTCCGATGTCGCTCGATCCGTCGTCGCCAAAATTGTAGGGTTTCTTCTATAAATAAACCACCTTTACTTTATAGCATTTATTATTTATTTGGTCATTACTGTTCTACTACAGGCACCGGATTTAACCGCCTAAATTCACCTCGTCAACATGACAGCTAATCTGTCAGTTGCGTTCATACTTAAACTCTACACTCATTATTGTTCTAAAGGTGCGTATGCGTGAGTCCAAACACTGTTAATGCTACATAATCGGCAACCAAACCCAAAATGGCTCCTTGACAATAGATTTCCGATGGCCCGATGACGTCAGCCCTCGGGTCATTGTCCGATAAGGTTACAGGTTACATCTAGGTGCGATGACGTTCGTCGATAATGGTTTTGTCATCTTGTGACGTTGATGACAGCAATGGTTTAGGAAGGGCAACAAAAAACGCAGTATTCTTAGAACTCATATACATTTGTTTACATATTTAAGTATCTGGGCCTCTATTCCACTCGTTAATACCAATATTCCTTTTTACACGTCACGTAAATAAGAGCTATTATAACGTTAACAATACGATAACAAGTTAAAAGCCATATAGTTTTACCAAGTAGAACAGAGCGCCCGTACAGAAGTAGTGAATAATCAAACGACATCGTAATTTGTTAGATGAGTTTGTATCTATCTTGCTTTCTCAGATTATCGACAGCTCTACTGAAGCTATATGAGAAAGAAAGATAACTTCGTTTAATTTTTCACTTCGTCTGTAGACGATTAATTTTAAATGGCCGCTAGCGTTTTCACTTTTTTTTATTGTTGTACTATTCCACCTTCAATATTATTTTACGTTGACCCTAGACACCGAGTATAGGTGCATTTATTTATGATGCTTTTGTCTCAATGCCTGTCTCCTGCAGTTTTCCGTCGTCAGCCGAGTCAGCCGTGTAAACGTTCTGGAACTAGGTCACTCGATGACGCTTCTGTACTCGACAAAACGAGGAATAGAGATGAGCATACCGTTTAAAACCCAACTATGCATGCATAGTTACATACATCTCTGAGGTGTTTTTTTTTAAGTATTTCAAAAAGAAAATACAATTTCAACAAACGAAAGTTTCTCCAAGGTTAGCACTTTCACGGCAAGTTATTCTGATCTTGAGTGATAAGTAAGCCCGTCTCAAGATGAGACAGGACAGTTTTATTTGGGCCGTAATAAGAATAAGTTTTTTTTTTCGAGGAACAAGGCACATAATTACAAATACCTTATAGATAACAATATAAAACTTAAAACTAACACCGAGGTGACAGAACAGCGTGGTTCTATTTTGCCAAAATTGGCGTTATGATCTCTGCGGGTAGGTTGCCCCGAAACCGTCGGAATATCCAGAAGTCAGGATACTCAACGGTCCACGGCATAAACCGCGGCACGCGTACTACAAACGAACTGAAGTGCACGTAGCGAAGCGACCGCAGCTGAAATACCGTCAGACTGCATCCAACCTTCTGACGGACGACTCCACTAGGTACGTCATCTACCGCAGTAGAGTGGTGCGGGCGGGACACGTGGAGCGCCATCAATAAATTCATCTCAAGAAAGTTGCCCGTTTCAAGATATGTAATATTAGAATTTTCTATGACTTGATATTTAGTTTGATGTGTTCTGAGACTGGTCTATTACTCAAGATCAGTTTTATATTATGACCCTATGACTTGAAGTTGTTTTCGTTGCTAGGGGCCGTATTAAGGAAGTGAACTAAAGAAGTCTCAAGACAATCGATTGAAAAGTCACTATTTGGAAATTCAAACAAACATTGACTAAGGCCTGTTTATTAATAAACTGATCTCGACTGTAATGCTCGTCTGAAGATGTGTCAAAAATGACAGTTTTCTATGGCTTGACATTTGCTTTGTCCTAACTATCTCGAAACCGGCATCTCAGGCAAGATTCGTTTATCACGTTCCTTTGTATTTTGATAACAACGCTTTGAACCCGGGTTTAAACTGGGGTCCACAGACCTCTGACAGATCGCTGCCATACTTGCCGAAGGAGTCTTTTTAACCCCCGACACAAAAGAGGGGGTTTATAAATTTGACCGCTGTGTGTGTGTTTGTCTGAGGCACCGTAGTTCTTAAACGGATGAACCAATTTAGAAGCGATTTTTTTATTTAAAAGGAGGTTTTCTAGCGGTGGTTCTTAGGTAGGTTTAATGAAAACGATTGGGCCGTTTAAGAGATAGCAGCTCGGAAAGAAGGGGTCAGCATTATTTAAGGAGTTTTTTTTCTAAAGTGGTTACTCGGTTTAGCATACATCGGTGACTGAAAGTGTTTCCAACGCGAGCAAACCTTTTGAAGGCACCGTTGTATGCTAAACGGAGTCTGTACTTGGCCCGCCCCGCTCGCAGTGGAAACCCTGCTTTATAGTTATTCTAATTCGTCATTATTCTCATGCATCATCATTGTATACATCATTATGCAAACAACTTGTTCCGCATCAGCGCGTCATTTAGCAATTACAATTGTAATGGACCATTTAATTGTTTTGGTGACGTGTTTGCGTTTATACTTATGGAGATCTTATTGTTTCTCTTGAGAACAAGATATTAACTAAAGCAGCTTAGGTATTATTAGCTTAGTTAGGAATAAATTCTGTAACGGATGTGATCGTGGACTCAAAGTATCATTACGAACTAATTGTAGAATATCTATAGTACCCTTTCATCTTGATAGCGTCATGTCGTCGTCTTAAGTCAATATGCTAAGTCCTCATAATTGTGATGCAAATCGCATAGCTGTAAAAAAAAACATAAATTTAGCATCGGACGGTAATGTTCCTCATCCTCCTAATTCCCCTCCTAAATTAAGTCCGATTTTCACGATTTTTTACCCGACTCCGGCGGAGGGTTATGTTTTTCACCGTCATATATGTCCAGTTCTATGTTCCCCGCTACAGCAAAAACGGCTTGGACGATTTTGACAAATGAGGTATCATTGGATTCGTCTTCGCAGCGAGAGTGTCATGGGATACCTAAACTGTTAAAATTGAAATAACAACAATGGCCAAATGACAATTCTTAACATATGTAGGTATATCGACGACAGTATGGAAAATGCAGTCGGGTTTTTAAAGCTTGCTTTTCATAGAGTTATTGAATATGTTGTAGTTATTATGAAGGACTCGGTTTGACCATTACATTTTTTCTTAAATTGCCGTTTTCCAAGAAATTTCTTGGAAAGGAAAACTTACAAACTAACTGTCGCACTCAGAGACTTCAATTAAATTTTAATGCTTGATTAAACTTGCTGCTTACATTTTCTTTGCTATAGCAATAGAATAAGACAACACGTCACTAAACAAGCATTAAATTTAATTGACGTCTCTGAGTGTAGCAGTTAGTTTTTCAAAATATCTATGACAAATCCAAAAATCGTAAACATCAGACTTGGTTTAAGGCGAGAGAAACGTTCCTTTATTTTGTATGGCTTTTTGCTTTCTCTGTTACCTTATAGGTACTAAAGTAACTAAAGTAGTACTGAGAAAGAAAGATTATTTCATGGGATCATTTTGAAATTTCCGTCCAAATACGATTTGATTATAAACTTACTTCATTGTCGTGGAATATGTGACATACAAACATACAAAACCGACGTGCATAATATGCTTCATTACAATTCACGTGACCCGTCACGGTTTAGTTATTAATTTACTGACACAGTACTATCACATTATTTACTGAAATAATTAGATCATGGATTTAATTAGTTAGGTGTTGCAATGTCTATTAGACGGACTTCAATTAGCAGCGGGAAATTGAGCGTGACACTATGACTTGTTTTTAAGTTGTTTAAAAAGTAAGTACACATTATTGTAATGAAAATCAAGACAAACAATATTATCCCTGTTACAAAGGGGAAGAATATTGTCTTTTTTTTTTCAGCGGTCTCGGATGATTTTTACATAGTTATTTAGAGGTCCTCTAAATACACATAGATATATATATATAATTTATAGCGGTAAATAATATCGGAGCGGAGATTTTAAAGATTTAAGTATTCAGTTTTTAGTACAAAAGTACGCCCAGGTATGAATATTTAAATATCTCGGCTCCGATGCACTTTAGAGTATTACATTGGGTGCGCCAAAGTTCATATAAAATTGCAAATTAGATTATTGGAACTCCAAAAATGTATCTCATATAATTTTACAACCTAATGATCTCTCTTCATACTCTTCATAATATTTTTTAATACTAATGATCGGAACTTATAATCATCTGAACTTATAACGCCAATATTCACGGAACCGTACACTTTTCAGAATTTTTTAAATATCTTACGTGTAGATAAATTTAGGTTAGGTTAGGTTAGATTTATAACAATCTAAAAAAAGTAACAGTTTTTGAAAAAAATGCATTATGAGTTGCGATGATTATGACTTAAAAAAGTATGAACAAAAAAGTATAAGCAAAAATTTTCGAAGAAATGATGAGTATAGACACAAATCGTTATTTGTATAAAAAATCTAAAGACCAATTTTATATGAGCCAATATGGACCCATTACATTACATAACAAAATATGTTTATTTTTAATAATTCTATCATAATTTAGCACTTTTATGAATGGCCGCTCACCCTGAAAATATATGAATTTTACACATGACAACACTTTTACCCAAACCCCTTTCACATCCATCAGTTTAAACTTAAAGCAGAAAAAACAAAGAAACGTACTAATTGTCTTTGTTATAATCTATCTATTTATAGAGGGTGCCTCTGACCGTGGGGCTTTAAATGCAACGATCGATTTAAAAAATAACTTAAGTTTAGATAACTAATTGATATTAAAGTTTAATAGTAAAACCAGTGTATTAAATCATGGCCATGTAATCACTATCTCATGGTACGGGGGCGGCATTTACTTGGTACGAGGGCTAAAGGAAAATGGATAATTGGATCGCGTACATTAAAAATTACATGTAACTTGTATAAAAAAAAAAGGGCATTGGGTAAGTTTGTATGCAGAAAATTGTCTTTTTTTTCCAGCGGCCACGGACGGTTTTTAAAAAGTTATTTAGAGGACCTGTAAATATACATAGATATATATAATTTATGGCGTTAAATAATATCGGAGATTTTAAAGATTTAAGTATTTAGTTTTGGTACTGAAAGTACGCCCAGGTATGAATATTTAAATATTTCGGCTCTGATACATTTAAGAGTATTACAGTACATAACAAAATATGTTTAGTTTGAATAATTCTATCATAATTAACCATTTTTACGAATGGCCGCTCACCTTGAAATGTATGACTTTTACAAATGACAATACTTTTACCCAAACCCCTTTAAGTTGGACATATTTTTAACAACTTACAGAACAAAAGAAGTTCAGTTTCAGGAATAGAAACGATCCATGCATTTAAAGCCCTAAGGTCAGAGACACCTTGTATAAAAGAAGTAAGTCACTAGTTGATCGATCAACGCACAGCCGAAACTGCTGGACCTGGGGTCTTGAAATTTGGAGGGAATATTTTTTGGATGTCCTTGGGGTGTAAGAAAGGATTTTTGGAAATTCATCCCCAAAGGGGTAAGCATAGGGGGACTGGCGGGAAACCAATTCTAAGGGTATGAAGTCGCGGGCGTCCTCTAGTCTACACTATAATATAATAAATATAAAGAGAAAACTACAAAAACTACTGGACCGATTTCAAAAATTCTTTTACTTTTAGAATGTTGCATTATCCCTGAGTAACATATCCATATTATCCCGGAAAAATGAACGTTGCCCGTGGGATGACAAAATACGAAATCTACGCGGACGAAGTCGCTGGCAGAAGCTATAATCTATACATACAAACAACTCTTCCGTGACTAACTGTTAAACCTAAAGATTTGAAATTTAACGTATTTTTGAACGCAGAAAGTTTATTTTTTAAAATCGGCCCCCAACCGTATGAAAGCGGGAAATTAATTCTAATCGTATGAAGTTCGGGGACTTTAATGAAATTATAATATACTTATTTTTAGTATGTACTTATTAAGGGATAAGAATGAACGTCAAAGTGAATTTTGAAATGAAATAAAATTGTTAGCATACAAATCCAGGTTACATCTAACAGATAAAACTGCTCGTTTGTTTCAAAGCTTCATCAAACTGAACGAATACAGTAATGACTGTCAACATGTGCGCCGGCGCTTGAAAGGGCACGATCGCAGCTGGGGCATGAAACACATTCAACATGCGCGGGAGCATATGGACTGATGGCACGGACGTTTGAGCTGCGGTTGTTAAGAACAGTAAATTGTTTATGAATAAAAAAATGTTAGGGGACAATCTCAGGAATTTGAACTGGTCCCAAACTAAGCTCTAGGCTTGTACTATGTGCACGAGACAATGACAACATTTTCTGAAGAACTTGCCTAAAAAAATATTTTAAAAATAATCGTAACAACACGTTACTCCCAAGATCAAACAAACAAAGTATCTTAATATCTAGACGGCTTTATTTTTCGTATAAGTTCCCTAAATGTGTAAGTAATAAAATACTGAATTTAAATCTCATACAAAACAGGTCATATCAACATCCTTCGTACCCGCGGGCTTTTTTTTAAAGTGTTTTAAGCCAGATCTGGCATTGTGAAAAGATAGTGAATCGTCCGAAGGAAAACTTAGGTTATTTTTTATACAGAAAAGGTTCGAAATAGCAATAACCAACTTTTGCGCGGACGGAGTCCCAGGCGAAATCTAGTACAAAACATCAAAACTTAATGTTTAACTTTCAAATACTAATAAATAAAACCAATATTTTCCACATCACAAAAATTTTTGTCCTTATCTATATTATACTAATATTGTAAAGAGGTAAAGTTTGTGACGTTGCAAGGGGTAATCTCTGAAGGTGTGATCTATTAAACCCATTTTGAAAATTATTTTACCAATAGAAAGCCACGTTATTTGTGAGTGTTATAGGCTATATATTAACCCAAAATGAAATATGTTTATGACCCAACGAAGTGGGTACGGAAAGCTAGACGAATAATAAACCCAGGATCGCTAGCTTCTTAGGAAGGGTAACTTTCAACTAGGCGAGGCGCGTTGATAATCATTATTTTATTTAGGAAGTCCTGTTGCACGAGTATGTTAGGCAAACTAAGTTCAAACTCCTGCTTTGCGTTATAGGCAGCGCGGGTGCGGACAACAACACGCCCTCCGTGTGTGCCCACTCTGACGTACATACGAGTTCAGAACCGTTGCTATTTCTGCAGTGTTTATTAAACGGCTGCCTATTTTTGTTTGTACAGAATTCAGCACACCCTGTATGAATGTATAGATAGGTAGTGAACCGATGTTTAAATGGCCTAGCTGTAAATAAATTTCCATACTAATTTAGCTGCGGGCGATAACGAAAATCAAAGTCCGATTTCCAAGATTTTTTAAATACTGTAGTTATTATGTAAAACTGGGTTTGTACGTTTCCATTTTTATCTTTTGTTCTTTCTTTGCAAGATATTTACTTGTAAAGAAAAAAGTACACAGCTATTTAAAATCGTAAGAATCGGACTGTAGGTTTAAAGGAAGACAAACTTTACCACATTTTGTATGAACATTTTAAGTGAAATATAGCATGCTTTCTTAGACGTACCTACATAGGTTGTAACATATAGGTACACAAGCGTACGAATCATCAAAGAATAAATTTGAAAACAAATATCATGCCAAACTCGCTTATAATTTTGTTTTCTCGCGAAACTTCTGTTCAGTGTTACCACTGAATAAGGCCAATTGCAGATTTTCTATCTGTTAATTACTGACATGTTATTTAAGGCAAACAATTTAATAAATTCTAGTTTTCATCGACCGATTATCAATCGGCGAGCTTAAGCTGCCCCGCGTGCGTAGGCATAAAGCAGAGTTAGGTACCAACTAACTTTTTCCGAGCGGTTTTGACGACCGGTGCATCCAAAGTCAGTACTAGTCGGTAGTTAGGTTAGTTCTTCGTTTCCCCTACGAGCACCATGTACCCTTGCCGGTCAATTACTCGCAGACGAGTTTGACACTGAGATAATTAAGAGAAATATATTATCAATACAATCATACTAACGCACCGAACCTGTGCGCTCCAATGCAGGCATCCGCATTTTCTGGATAGCCACAATGACCTATTTCTTGATCAATACTCCGTAACCACTAGACCGATAGCGCCCATGTTCGAACTTAAAAAATATATTTAGAAATGAAATGAAAAAATATTTATTGCTGCAGGACACAATTATTACAGCTTTTACAAAATACAGAAAATTTGACTGCAGCAAAAGGAGCAAACTCAGCTGTGCTGGCCGCAGTCTCGAAAGACTGCTGCGCAGCGCTGGTTTTCAGTTTTCACCCTTTTGTATCGAATATTTACCGAATAATACTTAATCAATAACAGTGACAAAAAGTTGTCCTTACAATAGCCAAAGAAATGCCAAAAATACTTACACATATCCTATTAAATTTTCGTTTTTTATTTAAATTGACGGCCAAAGTTGTTGGGCAATGATTAACTGTTTCAGTTTTTTCTTAAATGTATATGCTGACATCTTTTTCCTCAACGGTGGTGGTATAGTGTTCCATATTTTAGCCGTCTTATATGTAAACCCTCCCCTAAGACCAGCCGATTTATGATTAGGAATCCGTAGAGTGTTTCTCCGAGTAGATCTTACTGAGCTCTCATCTCCATGCATCCACTTCAGTTTATTTGGCAGGTACTCTGGTTTTTTCCCATAAATGGTTTTTTGAATAAAGCATGCGAAGTGCAAATCACGCCGTTGCCTCATTTTCAGTATACCTTGTCTGTTGAGATATGGCGTCACATGGGCCCGTCTAGGTATCTTAAAGCAATATCTAGCACAGGCGTTTTGTACCCTTTGGATTGCTTTCTCTGTTTTTGAGAAAATTCTCGGTCCATACACGACATCGCAGTAATTAAACAGAGACAGTACCAGCGTCTCGGTAAGGACAATTCTCACTTCTTCTGTTAAGTGGTCCCTTATAGCATACAGTGCTTTAAGCCTGTAGAATGCATTTCGAATAGTCATATTTAGGTGTTCGACGTACCTTAGTTCGCTGTCAACTATCAAACCTAAATTCCTTGCGGCTTGCACTCTACAGACTTTCTCGTCATTAATAAGGATCACTGGGTTTTGTTTGATTGCATTCGCAGTCTGATGTCTTGTACCGAGTATCATGTATTGCGACTTTGTTGGATTTAAAAACGCTAGTAAGTCCCTGGTCAGAAGTGGAGATTATGTCATCTGTAACATTCGCGAGGGCTGTCCCTGTACCGAAACCGCTTCGGAATCCCGATTGAACTTCCGGAAGCAGGTTGTGTGAGTCAAGATAATTACTAAGTTGGATGTGAACCACTCGTTCTATGACTAAAATCATAGAACGAGTGGTTCACATCGGCAAAATGCTAATTGGGCGCAAGTCCTTGAGGACCTTCACGGTCGTTTTCTTTGGGATGGGTTTTACCGTTGCAAGTTTCCAACTCTCTGGATTTGCCTCATGTACCAAATTTCTCAAAGAATGGCGCAACGATACTTACTAAAATTATCGACGTTATCATCAAACAAGCATACGAATGGCAACTGAGTTGAATTTAAGACCTCAATTTTGTTGGTCATTAATTTAAGCTGTATCTTTCCAGGGCGTGTCGTTCATAGGATGGCACCAGCGGTCCAAGTTGGAGCGGGCGTTGCTGGTGCTGAGTGCGCTGCTGGCGCTGGCCGTGCTGCTGACGACGGTGCTGCTGCTGGCAGCACGCCCGCCCGCCTACCTGCCCGTGCCGCCGTGCTACCAGCCCGAGCCGACAGGTGACTGACTATTCAAGCGAGGTTCATAGGGTACCACCAGCGGTGCAGGTTGGAACGGTCGCTGCTGGTGCGGAGTGTACTGCTGGCGCTGTCCTTGCCGCCGCGAGCCAAAAGGTGACCGATTTGTCGTATGCGATGTTCATAGGCTGCACTAGTGCTGCAGCTGACTTGTAGCTACATTAATGTAACGCTGGTCTTTGCCAAGACACATCCGCTCCGCTCGCTTGGTTTGCGTGCTCGCTCCCACAAGCGAACTCTGGTTTTCCTCGCTACACTCGTCGTAGCACCTGACTTATGTGTCAGTAATGAGTTTCCATCTAGTCAACTTTACCATTGCGGCTAACCTGTATACCAGCTGACCTTACCCACAAAATATGTAATGTTTTGCATTACACACATTTATTTGATACATGGTTAAAGAGGTAACACAAATTATAAAGAACTTGTAAGGATTTTACCCAATTTCACGTGAATACTCAAGAAAAGCCGTAAACGTTGCCAGGACAGTTTTTGTATGGGAATTGCGGAATCTCCTGCGAAACATGGACAACCTCATTAAAACGGGGACTCGAATCTACTTTAGCTAATTAACTTAGATACCGGCTTTCGGCTAAAGTGAAAAGGAGGAAAACGTAGCTTTTCCACGGTTATTGTTTTGCTAATTTTATTCCAAGTTTTTTTAAATATTTGAATGGTGAAAAAAATCATTAATTTCTATTTGGTTTTAGGCGTTTAGAATGTCTGAGAGAATTCTCGCGTTAATTACGGAACACTTTTGATATTCAATATATTTATTTCGAATAACAAGATCCATAAGTAAGTATTAGTAACATGTCTTAATGTTAGTGTTATCATACTTATAATTATAATTCACACAGGCTGGGCAAAGTCGAAAAGCGTTATAGCTTTTGAATAAAAAACATTTTAAAATCAAATTTGGAATAGGTATAAGTCAAAATCCGAATGTCAATGAGGATCAAAGTTGAAATATAGTTAAAAATTAAAAATTAATTTGTAATACAATTTTGGAATGCAAAATAAAAGTCATAAATATTAAAATGGTAGGTCAGTCCAACTGCATTCGGCTTTTGGTTTAAAATATTGTGGGACGCCAACTTCAGTTGGACTGACCTACCATTTTAAAAGAAGTTATTTTTTGCATTTTTGAAGGCGGGTTTTTGTTTTTTAAACATTTATTTTATTTTATACTTTCAGTGATTCTATTTATGCTGTAACGTAGCTCCACTTATAAATATTAATGAGAAACTATAGAACATTTCAAGCTCGCCGCAGAAAACGCCGCGGGAATGTCATAGTCATATTTAAACCTAAATGTGCTTCGTCATAGTCGCTCAACTACCTTAATCGAAATATCTTATGGCCACCCTTGAAATAGGTACCGTTAAGGAGTTCCAGTGGCCATCTGTGGTCTTCATCATCAGTTCCACTTCACCATATAGTACTTTTCAAAAGCAAATGCACGAGTTACAGTGAAAAATACCAAAATCGCTATAGGTGTGCCTATAATATTTGAGGAGTTCTCTTGATTTCTCCAAGATCCCATCACCAGCTCCTGACATGTTGACAATGGGATCAACTAGATAGTATACCCATTCAAACAAAGAAATTTTTTTTCAAATCGGTCCAGTGGTCTTCGAGTAATCGGTGAACATACATTAAAAAAAAACCCGACGAATTGGGAACCTCCTCCTTTTTTTGAAGTCGGTTAAAAAATAACACACCAATAATATAATTTTCTGCCTCAAATGAAAAGAATTGAAAAAAGTATACATTTATTGTTACATTTGTTGTTATGTTGTTATTGTTGTGCACATTACACGTACCTAAATAACATATATTTTTCTTCAAAATGGTGGTTTAGAACCAGGTCTTCAGATACAGGTGTTTATCGCAATTTGAGGCATCAACATATGTTTTTCCTCAAATTCAAACTCATAACATTTATTGACAAATACACACTAAATAATTTAAAAAAAATATGCATTATTTCGGACTACAGAATCCATATATTGTTAGTATTACACACAGAACTTAAATAACTATGGCAGTACCTATACTTAAATGAAGGGAGGTCCAGTGCCTGAACAGGCCACTGTCCCATCTCTCAGCGCCGACGGTCAGGAGTGTGGCGGCTGGCGCGGACTCTAACAGAGGCTCTATTTTACCCGGTAAAACTACATTTTGCTTTAATGGCGACCGAGTTAATAAAAATACTCGTAATAACTTGTCAAAAGCAATATTTTAATTATATATAATATATTTTTACTTTCTTTTTTCATCAAACTTATGTGGTTTTAACGAGTAGAATATAGTTCCTGACATGATACAAACAAGCAAGACTTTTTTGCCTCAGTCTTTCATAATTTATACGACTACAAATAGAAAACTACATACTCATTGTACTCAATAAAAATATTTACTAAAAGATAACACAAAAATATAATTGTAGCAAATCTCTAAACATCAAATTATCTTAAACTAGTGACCCGCGCTCGCTTCGCTTCGGCACATAATCCGAAAATTATTAAACATAAAACCTTCCTCTTGAATCAGTCTATCTATTGCTGAAAACTGCTTTAAAATCCAATGAGTAGTTTAAAAACTCTAAGCGAACAGACAGCGGATCGGACTTCATTTTATACTATGTAAAGATTAATTCGAGTTGATTTTAAAATACTTAGTTTAAGAGATATAAGTAAATAAAATAAACAATTAAACAAAGTCGGCAAAAATTGACTACACGGCCAAATTATTTCTGTTCTTACGACACTTTATACAGGGTGTCTGGAAAACCTTTGGAGAAATTTGGCGCGGTAATAGTTCGCACGATTCTGATCACGGGGGTATGGTTCATTTTTGTTTCTGTTAATGTAAAAAAAAAAGAAGGTTTAATTATATTCATTTAGTTACTTGATGTATCGCAGCCGATATCTTGACCTTGACATTTTGATGTTGATACTATACGACCCCAAACGTTCGTAGTAACTAACGTCAAAACTTCAAGGTCAATGACCTGAGACCATACGTTGTTTACATGGTATGTAAACAAACAGTTCGCCCCATGTAAACAAAAATCATGTTAACATTTTAAAAAATAATGATTAATTTTAGTGAAACTTACTGTATTTTCATTTTTGCAATTGGAACACTAGCTGGTTTTAAATGTAAATTCACTAGATCTCTTGTTCATGCTTTGCCAAGAGTGATCCTATCGTCCGTCTTGTCGAGATCTAACCATTTACCAAAGTTTTCTGCTCTAAAGTGGCCCACATAACTGGTTTACAGCAAAAATAATTACGACTTGAATATCTCAAAATAACATTTTAACAATGACATCTAATGACAGCCATAAATTCATAGACTTCTAAAAGTTCTAATAGACATGGATTGCACCATCCGATTATTGCCCTCCGTATTGATCCGCATGGTATTTTTGGCAGTAGCCAACAGTTCGAATGCAAAACATTTTGTCGATGGATATAAAGGTTGTCGCATAATTCATTATAATTTATGATGATGTCACACTTACGATAGCCATGCCATGGAATCGATGAACTTACGTAGTACAGCGCGAAAGCTCTTAGAAGGTGCTTCGGGTTTGTACTTCTCTCTCACTCGCTCTTAATAAGAGCGTATGGGAGCGAGAGACAAGTTCAAACACGAAGCACCTTCTAAGTCTTCAGAGACTGTACATATTCATTCCGTCTTACACAAACATTCCCCTCTGCCAAAATATTGGACCAAAATTAAATGATCTAACACATTACAAACAAAACTGTTAAGTCAATAACCTGTACATAAACTGACGTCTTCGTTCTGAGAGCGGGGTAGGCAGAGCTACGGAACTACCTACAACTCTCAAAAAGTTGTTGATAATTCCGTGACCAAATTTTGTACAACAAGGTTAACCTGTCATTATCTTACTCGTTTTCGCAATAAGAAGCTTCAAGAAAATGCAATGCTATAGCAGTGCAAATAATCCAATACAAAATTTGCGAATTTGATGTAAGGGTTTGCATGGCATCAAAGATAGATCCCATTGACAAACACTGCTTCCTGATAGATTTAAATCAAATTGGTATGTCATAGAGTACTTAGAATCTGGACTATATGATGAACTTTGCACCAGCTGTTCTTCTCTACCTTTTATATTACGTATTTCTTAAGAGGAAACGAAACAAAAAGTAGGCTGTTTCTTCTCCTTTTAATGTCACGGCCACAACGTCAAATTCAACGTCGACTCTGACAGTCACAGAATAAAGACTAAAAGCATAGAAACCGTACTAAATAAGCAGAAAATACATTATGGTTCACTTCTTTTTACTTGTGGTTTTCATAGTGAGTTGGAAAAAGATGAATCTATAGCCGTTCTTCCTTTATTTGGTACATCGTCACAAATAAGGCGTGATTTGGACCTAAAAGCACCTATAGTATTTGGACCTATAGACAAGGAAAGACAAATCCTTCCTATAGGAAGGACAAAGAAGTCCCTGTGTAAAACCTTGTGACAATGACAGTTAAGGAAGAAAAAACAGCCTACTTTTTGTTTAATTTTTTCTCATGTAATACGTAATCTAAAAAGTAGAGAAAGATAGCTGATGCAAACTACATCTTATAGTCCGGTTTCTATGCTGTATATTCTTATTCTGTGCTGACAATAGACCTCTCTTGGACTTTGAATACAGATTAGACAAAGACATATATTTAAAAAAACTTGTGACAACTTACCAAATAAAACCTACCTCATATTTATTATACTAGTTTTGGTCAATAGTTCGGTTTGTTAGTGCCGTGGGGCAGTCGGCCCCCACTTGACAAAAAAACATGACAGCGGTGGGACCCCGGGCTAAGGGTGCGGCTCCACTGAGGCGGAGACGAGAGGAGCGGAGCGGAGCTGTGCCAATATTAACCAATAGAAGGCGCATGCGGTCACGTCGAGCGCGCCTTGCGCACGTTAGTTTATATTCTATTGGTTAATATTGGCACAACTCCGCCCCGCCCCGCTCGTCTCCGCCTCAGTGGAGCCGCACCCTAAAGGCAAAACTCTAGTACAGTGGGTCTACGGGGAAAAAAAATACCTGTGCACCCACCAGTGGGGCATAGCGGTGGGACCACGGTTAAAAGGCTTATTGATGGGACAAATCAATATGACCACGATAGAAAGGGGTTGTCCTCTTTGAAGGTCATTTTTGTATGAATAATTTGAATTTCCGGGCAGAACGTACTAAATTTATTCGTTCTTATTAAAGGATATTGGGCAAGACGAGTCTATGACGACAGGTAAACTAAGGCCTGATTTTTCAATGTCCAGATAACGGTAACTGTTGGGTAACTTTTAGCTTGTTCCTTTTCTATGTCAAATAAAAGAAAAGGACCAAGCTAAAATTTACCCAACAGTACTGTTATCTGGACATTGAAAAATCAGGCCTAAGACGGCTAGTTTGCTTATTTAGTAGTAGAAGCATGACAACGAATGGAACAGTTTTTTAGTAGACTTCATTTGTGTGTTAACCGGGCTTATTTAAAAATTAAGTCAAAATCAAATCAAATCAAAATATTTATTCAGTAAATTGTCCACATACGGGCTCTTTTACACGTCGGTAATATAGAGTGAATCTTCTAACGCTTCGGACAAGACCATCATTGCGGAGAAGAAGCGCCACAAGAAACTCCAGCAGAAGGTCATTTTTTCAAACATAAAATACAATAATAATTAAAAATAAGTTAAATTATAAGGTAATAAAGCAACAAATAGAAATTATTAAAACTAGCACAAATAAAAACATAACATGTAAAAATTAAAAACAGTACATGTCAAATACATTAAACTAAAAATAATGACTAGGAGAACAACGCGATGAGGTCTCTACGTCAAAAGCCATAACTGGAATAATTAACTGAGAAACAAGTCCTTGCAGACGTGAACAGACCGGACCCCACAAACAGTACCCGTTCAAGAGTATGACGCGTATCTCAGTCATCGCGTATCGCAGCCTCAAGCATGTGTTCGGGAAGGTGGCGACCCGATCAACGACGCCGCCGTAAGCAAAGAACTTTGAGCGAGCACGACGTGCTCATGCTGCCGGACAACGTAAAAGTAATATTGTGTGATACTCGTACCTATAGCTGTGCGGCGAGAAACATCACAGTGTGCTCTCATTTAAAAGCGTAAAAAGTACACACAAGAACTAATAAAGATAAAGTACAAAAAGTAAACATACAATTTCGTGTTTGAATACACAGTTTGCCTAAAGGCATTTTTATCAAGATAGAAATATCAGAAATAACCTATACTTAAGAAATTACCTTAAGTAAATAATACCCTAGCCACTACTTAAATACATCTTGATCACCGATAAAGTCATTTACAGTATAGTATGCCCTAACCAACAAGCAGCGCTTGATGTGAGACTTACATTTATTGAAAGGCATACTGACGATATCAGAGGGCCCTGCCAAGATGCATTGCGCTAACTAGCGTTTCTATTCGTTTTGTTTTTAAACCAATTGCGTCACTAGTAGATCACGTCACTTTTCGTATACGTCTGTGCTTACCTTACGGAGTCGGTGACCTGGAAGAGCGATCTTATCCCTATTTCTAGTATTTAAATTATGAACGCCGCGGTTATGCCTAATTCATGTATGTGTTTGGTTTGCGTACATACATGATATTCTCAAAGAGATACTGCGACGCGACTGTAAGTATATTGATATCTTTAAATTGATCCCTAAGCGAAACACGAGACCCCAATTGATATATTGCACGTACAACCCGCTTCTGTAATACAAAGATGGTCTGGATGTCAGCCGCTCTTCCCCACATTAAATTTACATAACTCATAACACTATGAAAATAATTATAGTACAGAAGTCTCGCCGTCTCGACGTCAGTAAGTTGTCGAATTCTTTTTACCGCATAAGCCGCTGAACTTAGTTTATCTGCAAGTGTGGATTATATGCGCACTCCATTGCAGTTTTGAGTCCAAAGTGGCACCTAGAAATACTGTTCTATCCTCGAATTCCAGTGTCTCATCCTTCAGTCTCATTCTAGCCGCATTCACTCGCTAATGCTATCCCATATAACCATTTAAGGTAGCAGTTACGAAACGTTTCGACTCTGATGTGTAGACACTCATTCAGTTCTAGTAACGTCTTTATTACGTCACTACGCGACTAGGCAACTAAAATTGGGGAAGAGTCGACACAGTAAATTTTACAGCTCCATTGCTGTTTGGTAACAGTCCCAGTTAGAAAAATCAGTCTGTCAAAGAAATCACTCGTTTACTCATGTTAATAGAACTTGTTGGAATATCTCGTAGAACTTTACAGGAACAGTTTGAGCAAATATATTTGTTTATTGTTATTTCGTTATGGTTAAATGATCAAACCTAATGGGGAAAAAAAACTTGTGTCATTTAATCATATTGGTTGAAATATTTCAACGCGCCGATATTCAATCATAATTTTAGCCAATTTAGCGAAATATGTGGTACAGGCAGTAGGTACTGCATATTATTGTATCAAGTTTATTCATTTAAAGATTTCTGAAACTTGCATAGCCAGAATAATAATATAATTTAGCAATAAAAATAAATATAATCTATGAAGTTCATAAAGTATGTACAGTAAACTTGATTTTTGACCCAGAAATAGTTTTCATCTTAAAATTGCTAAATTACGCCAAACAAGTCTTTATATTACTTTGTAAATCATGATATTTTAAGAAGGATCACACAGATAACTCTGAATTTTATTTTTGAATAATACCAAACGATAACTAGTTATAGGTCAAGAGGGGGGGGGGGGGGGGGCAGGGAAAAAGAAGAAGGAGCTGGATAAGAAAAAAATAATAAGAATGAAGAAAAAGAAAGAGGAAGGAAAAAAAGACAGTCTGAAATACAAAGTGGAGAAGAAGAAGAAGGCTACAAAAATGGCTCAACATGGCTACCGCTCCTAGCGATGCAACACTCTGCAGCCGAGTACGTGTGTAGACGCACTTTGCGCAGAGTGTTTCATCAAGGTTCTAAAACAAAAATCATTAAAAATACCTCACGAGCTTGATTTGCTTGAATATTAAAAAAACCGGACAAGTGCGAGTCGGACTCGCCCACCGAGGGTCCAGCACATGCCACGGTTAACTCAATTCAAAATTTTGGAACGCCGTTCCTTGCATAAAGACCGTTTTTTTTATTATGTAATTAAAAATGTACAGATTTCAGATTTATTCCTATATTTGTAGTAAAAGACGGTGTTACTTGCCAAATTTCAAAGTTTTAGGTCAACTAGAAATAACCTATACATTTTGATTCCCTCGAGTGTCAAAATACAGGTTTTGTTTTGGCATAAATGGCTATATCTTTTTTTACATTAATGTAGACGTTTGATTTTTTTCACAGCTTCAAAGAACTTGTAGACCGAAGTACTCGTATATGGTTGTAATTTCAACTCGATACTCCACGCGTTCACGAAACAAAGGGTCTAGACAGACAGACAAACAGACAGACAGACAGACAGACAGACAGACAGACAGACAGACAGACAGACAGACAGACAGACAGACAGACAGACAGACAGACGGACGGACAGACGGACGGACGGACGGACAGACGGACGGACGGACAGACAGACAAATATGGGAGGAAAACTGGACAAAGGTAGCAATTTTCAACGGTAACTCTCCATAGATGGTTCCATATCTTCGTCCCTAAGGGTCGTGTAAAAAATCTTTAAAGCCAAAAGTTTTGGCAAATTTTATATTCTACAATATTGCAGAACCATGATTAGCACTAGAATGAACAACAGTATAGGCAAAAAAGGGAAAAAAGCGACAGTTTTTCTAGCTGGGGGAGACAAGGAGCCGGAGAGACGAAAGATTTGGGTTACCATGACTATATTGTCCTTTACAACATATTAAAAAACTATAACAATCGGTCCTTTTTTAGAGTACCGGAACAACGATTTAGAAAATGTACGACGAAATTTTTTGTATGGGCTGCGCCTTTTCCGGTATAACATTCTTCCGGGTCAAATTTCGGAATGGCGACAGACAGATCGGTATTCTGCAGGGTCTGAACGCTCGGATAACGTTGTCACCCTAACTGTTACATGATTTGCCGCTTGCATTGGTTTAGAGACGCGTTTTCCAGTTTTGGGCCTAGTCTTATAGTGTCTTCTGATGATCCTGCTCACCAACATCGTAGGCGGGGACCTCTCGCCGAACAGCCGAGAGGGGTGGAGAGCGGTAGACTCCTTCTGCGAAGCAGTCATCTCATAGAAGGAGGAAGCGGAGCGCAGACGACGGAGGGTCAGGGGATCCCTCCGTCCACCGTGGCACACCGGAGGTCTGAGGGTGCCTTAGTAAACCAAGGCACCCTCCGGAAGTCGTTGGCGTCGAGGCGCTACTTTCGAATGCGCTTGCTCATGGTTAGGTAACGCATTCACAGTCTTGTGACTGCCACTTACCATCACTCGTTCGTTTCTACCTACCATTTGCCACTGAAAAAATCGAACATTCATAAGAACAGTGAAAGTAAAATAAAAGCTTGTAAAAAAAAGCACACTTTCGCATTTTGACCTAAGTATTTATAATAATAGTACTGGAATTTAACTTTAATATTTATCACTCTTCTCTTGAAGTTTGATTTTTATCTTACTTTTCCTTCAATAATTGCTTTTTCTTGTGTTTCTTTTTTAAAATATAAAGTCATAGTGTTGCTCGCCTTAATTTACCTAAAACAGAGTATATTATTAGTATCTACATCTGTATTTATTTGTTTATAAAATGCCACAACGTACGTAAAATTGGCCACGTTTCGAGTTCATCATCAGATCAGATCTTAAACGTCAATAAAAATACATTGACAATATTAGATATCATTTACTTATTAGTGTTTACACTAGGTATTTTATTCGTGCTTTTATGAATTTCTTCATTTATTCATACAAACCTTGTTAAACCGTTCTCAAGTATGATAGATGAGGCAAGTGATTCTTATCTAATAGAAGATTAATTTGTTTTTCGCTATTCCCTAGAAAACTACGGTTTTTGGGGCATAATAAAAACAACATCAGTACTAAATACCTAAGACCGTTTTTTTTCGATTCGTTAAGATCTTCGTTCGTAATGAAAAAACGAATAAGGAAA
This sequence comes from Acleris literana, assembly GCA_946894065.1. Classification (NCBI taxonomy): domain Eukaryota; kingdom Metazoa; phylum Arthropoda; class Insecta; order Lepidoptera; family Tortricidae; genus Acleris; species Acleris literana. The sequence goes on from OX335694.1 coordinate 5,838,260, forward strand.
ATTCTACGACCGGTACGCCGTTATCATCCGCTTATCGACCCGAAACTAACAAATCCAAACATGGTGAGCCTGTAATGTAGTCGCTATATTATGTATGCCTATAATATTTGAGGAATTCCCTCAATTCCTCATGGATCCCCTCATCAGATACTGATTTGGTGACAATGGGACTCGGAAGTATACTCTATCAAACTAAACAATAATTTTTGAAATCGGTCCATAATTGAGGGAGAAATCGGTGAACATACATAAAAAATGAATACAGTGGAACAAAGAACCTCCTCTTTTTTTGAAGTCGGTTAAAAAGCCGTAATACTTAGTGTAACTTTAACAGTTAATGCTTAGAGCCATACAGCGAACATCTAAGCTAGATTTGAAAACACGTATTCCTATCTGGTCACAGACCGTCACAGATCCCACTTACTATCAGTTGGGCTGAACTGAATGCTCGTTTGCCTTATCCATGATTTAAAAAATCTCCACCGTTATGGGTCCCATGCAACGTACAATCAAGCAAAATCTGTCTTAAATTCCGCGTTTTAAGCATGCCGCAACGCCATATGAAATCCATGATTTATTGTACCCGTACTTAAACCATCTGAAAGTATCCATCAGAAACATAATGTTGAAAGAGTAATTCAAACCGTTGACGTACTAATTGAGATAATCACAAAGATAAAAACCGGCCAAGTGCGAGTCAGACTCGCGCACGAAGGGTTCCGTACCATTATCAATAAATCTTTGTTGTATGGGAGCCCTCCTTAAATAGTTATTTTATTTTAAATTGAATGGTTTTTTTAAGTGAATATACAACTAAATATTCTGTGAATATTTCAAGCATTTACTTGTTGCCGTTATTAATATTGGGCGAAAAACGGCAAAAAAATCACGTTTGTTTTATGGGAGCTCCACTTAAATATTTATTTTAATTCTGTTTTTAGTATTTGCTGTTATAGCGGCAGTAAAAATACTTAACAGTCTAGCTATCACGGTTCATGAGACCGGACAGACAGACAGACAGACAGACAGACAGATAGACAGACAGACAGACAGACAGACAGACAGCCAGACGGACAGACGGACTGACAGACTGATAGACAGATAGACAGACAGACAGTGGGCAGAGGAATCTTAGTGATAGGGTCCCGTTTTTATCCTTTGGGTACGAAACCCTAATAAAAAACCGCCTTCAAAAACGCAAAAGATAACTTCTTTTAAAATTGTAGGTACCTAATAGGTTAGTCCAACTGATGTCGGCTTTTATGTTCAAAATATTGTGGTCGCCAACTTTAGTTGGACTAACCTATTTGGTTCCTTCAATTTTAAAAGATTGTTTTTGCGTTTTTGAAGACGGTTTTTTAGTTTCTAAAACTTTTATTTTATTCTTTTTAGTGATCATAATACGCTGTTACGTAGTCTCACTTCTTGGTTGATATGAAACTTTAAGTTATTTCAAGCACGCCGCAAGCAACGCCGCGGGAAAGTCATAGTCATATTTCAACAAGTAAATATTCTTCGTTGTAGTCGCTCAACTATCTTAATCGAGATATCTTATCGCCACCCTTGAAATCAGTACCGTTGAGGAGTTAGGGTGGCCATCCGTGGTCTTTATCATCAGTTCCAGTTCACCAAATGATACTTTCTGAATGCAAATGCTGGACTTGTTACTATAAATACTAAAATCGCTATATGTTTGCCTACAATATTTGAGGAGATATTATCCTTTTTCTCCGGGACTCAACACAATTGGATCATCGCTATATCTCTAAAGAAAAATTTGTCGTACAATCAGGCGGAAATACTTACTAGTTTTAAGATCTGGGTTAAAATAGCTCCACTTTTGAACCACCAAACGTATCTTTCAATATCTTTTACGTTTATTACGATGTCTTTCAGATTTATTATTTATTTATTTTAATGGCGTCTACAAGTTATGTAATTTTGCCAATGTCAAGTATATAATAAGCAATTGTACGGTGAATCGTCAGTGTCGTCGGCGTCTTCCATTCCCAGTCGGCACACCATTGAAGATGGCGGGCATCCACTTCAATGGCTTATTGGCTTGGAGTGTTCTTGACCGCTTGCTCATTCAGAATCAACTTTTCACTGATATTTTATTTGATGCATATTCTTCGTCAGTGTTGGAGGTTACTTCACAAAGTTGCCCTGGATTTGCGAACCAAAATCAACGATAAAGTAATTTACAAAAAAATTAAATAAATAGACAGATGTTTTCAAAATGACAGCTAGACAAGAACCCTTTCAGATTTTTCAAAATGATTTCTTCTGACATTTGACAGTTTGACATAAGTTTGATACTTGTCAAAGACATTATAGCACTTGATAGCACTACCGAGTCATCATTCGAAAAAGGTTAATTAAAACCGCTTTACATAATAAATCGCAGCTTGGAGTGAAATTGGCAGCATGACCCAATTTTTACTCAAAACGAACAAAAATAAATAATTTGAATCTTTCCTCTGGAAGGTAAGTATGTTCTGTATAATTAAACATGTTTTTCAGATCGCAATGAACGCCGCTAAAGCCGAATGATATACGGTTGTTGGTATCAGTCAAGCTTTAGAACTTATAGCTGACATTTAAGTAAATAAAATATAAATATAAATGTATATCACGAAAATGAATTCTAACATGATTCGAGCTTGTTAGCTCACAGCTGTACATACCAATACCAAATATCACCATACCAAATATACCAAAATATCTTAAATATCTTCATATTATTGCTTCCAATTAGATCCTTACAAAAGACTGTAGACCGGGAGATACTGACACAAAATTTCCGGTCATTTGTACCAGTATGGTGACCCTTCAAGAGTCTAATTACGTAATGACGAAAAGAAAAATGATGGTTATAGCGCTGGTACCGGCAGCCCAAACGCGTGGGCGGCCATTTGGAACCGTCGGAAAAATATGGCATGGTGATTTTCGTGAACGGCTACTCGACGATGATTAGCTGTGCAAAAATTAGCCTGGTACAAATGGTTGGATTGTTTTTTTTAATTAACGTGTTTTCGTCGGTATGGCGGGCCTCAACGGAGAAGTATGGCATTACGCTACCGCCTACTTCTTTTTTCATCGACTATTGGAAAATACAAGAATTTTAGTGGTACAAATCGTTCGACTTTCGTAATTTATCCGACACGTTCGATTAACGTCCACGCATTTGGGCCGCCGGTACCAGCGCTATGACCATCATTTTCCTTTTCGTCATTACGTAATTAGACCCTTGAAGGGTCGCCATACTTGGTACAAATGACCGGAAATTTTGTGTCAGTATCTCCTGGTGAAAATGTAAAAGCAAGTAGTTTTTTATTTGGTGTTCCCAATTACTCCAATGATTGTACATAATACGACGTTGATGTCTTCTTCACTGTGGTCTCCTCTTGAAGCGCTGGTAGAAATTAATGTGTAGAAGTGCCCGAGGGGGCTACTTCCAGAACATGCATCTTTATCCTTATTTTTATGTTTTATTAAATAGTTTTTTTTTTCCATTTCAAAAATAAGTTTCCGTTTTACGTCTCGCCTCGACACTGTTTCCGTATATTGATCGTTTTTTTTTAAAGTGTTTTTAGCCAGGATCTTCTTTGTCAACATGATTAAATTTTTGCCCAAAACTTTCTGATTAATAAACTATTGCTTCCAACTAAATAACCACCATTAACTGCCGCACTCAGAAACGTCAATTAAGTTTAATGCTTGTTTAGAGACGTCAATTAAGTTTAATGCTTGTTTAGTAACGTGTTGTCTTATTCTATTACTATAGCAAAGAAAGTGACAGACGCAACTTTAATCAAGCATTAAATTTAATTGACGTCTCTGAGTGCGGTAGATATTCTTATTGCTATAGCAAAGAAAGTGACAGCAGCAATTTTAATCAAGCATTACAACAACGTGTATGATGCCAGCTTTAAATGTAATTCTGATAAAACGTAACGTGTAGGGACGATTTTATTTTTACGAAATAAACCTAAAACTCTTTTCATAAAGAGTTTTAATGGCACAAGATTTAAAAAGATATTAATGTCAAATTGTCAAAGCACAATCACAAGTTCACAACTTTACTCAATGATTCGTTTTAATTATGTTTTTTTTTCGTAGTAATCCCCGATAGTGCTACAAATCAATAAAGTAAATCCATGATTCATGATCTCGTAAAAGAAGTTTAATGTACCCACGAGTACAAGTGTTATTTTAGCTGTGTGAGTGTGAGAAGAGTGGGACTTAAAAATCGTAATCGTAAGTTTCAATTTTAAATTATTTCACATAATAGCCCTTAACAGAGACCCTCTTTTCATTTCAGAATAACGTGTCAGTTTTCTAAACACCATGGAGCTTTTAACCATGATTAGAAACATAGTTACATATAAGGAACACTTGTTTATTTACATTACGTTGTGACACATGTTATGAATGAATAAGTTAAGATGGGGCACACTGAGAGCATCGTCAGGAAAGGCGATGATAAATCAGTCTGTAACTCAGTCAAATATTAACTTAAAAAAAAGTTACCAATATAGGGATGATCCAAATCACCCACCCTATCTACTGTTAAAATTTCTCCAAAGGTTTTCCAGACACCCTGTATAATCTTTCCACAACACTCTATTGGTCTTCAACAACATAAACAACATGTCTATCAAACATATTTCGACCATATACAATATCATAAATACCCTCGCCGACTCTTTCCTTGATAATATCATATCGATGATCTGAATTGGCAACAACATGACAAAACCACTGGCAACACAAATCACAGTGGCAGATATAATCGTCCGACACAAATTCACTTCCGTATTCTTGTTTATTTTAACCGCAACCACCAAAGCGTGCACTACTCGCACATAACAATACAAATTTATAATCGAGCACGCTAACAACAAATAATCCAAATACTCAGTCTTCGTCAGTATAATTGCAGCTGCTATCAACGCTGGTAGAACCCAGCCGAAGATAATGGATTTTAAATAAATGTGATCACAATGTTTGAATATTTTGACGATGTCCATGTAGAACATGAATGAGATTATCAGCATCCAGTGAACGTGCGCCGAGAAACTTAAAATCATCAAGAACATCGAGAGATCCATAGAATATATACTCAGCGCAGGGGACAGGAACAACATGGCCCCGGTCGAAGCTACGTTGATAAACGCGAAGTTCTTGAACTGTCTAAACTTTGGGATGACGGTCCAGGAGAGCAGCCCGAACACCAGAGCGAACGTCGTCAGCAACACGTTTGCCACAAAACTCACTATCATGAGAGTAGTCAATATTTGTTCCCTCAAAATATAGGATGTCGTTGAAACAAGGACCGCGTCGACCGGTAAAATAGTTCGGTTTGACATTTTAAAATATAAATATTTAAATATAATATTTAAAATGAATATTAAAAAATTACTCGGTTTAAACAATGCACTACCGCTCTAGATACTTTCATGTTACTAATGAGCGTTATCAATTTGAGTTTGCTTATTTATTTAATTAGTAATTACGAGTTGCATTAACATGCATTTAATTTTGTTTGTTGGTTAATTCGGTTTCACAACAAACAATAAAAAAAAATGTTGGTTTGCTCGTTTTCTATTGTTCCTGCACCATTTACCCGTATACCATAAAAAAAGGACTGGTCCCATGGGACTACTGGGATGAAATCGTCTCAGTTGTCCCATAATGGGACAACTCAATGGGACTATTGGGATTGACGGTAAAACTTTACTTAGTCTGTGTGCGCTGCAAAGTCTTCCAGTTAACAAGACTAAATTGACATGAACAGTAAAAAGATAAATTGTAATGGTAGGAGTAGACAATTGTTTCTAAAAAAATAAATGTTTAAAAAAACAAAAACTCGCCTTCAAAAATGCAAATAATAACTTCTTTTAAAATGGTAGGTCAGTCCAACTGAAGTCGGCGTCCCACAATATTTTAAACCAAAAACCGAATGCAGTTGGACTGACTTACCATTTTAAAAGAAGTTATTTTTTGCATTTTTGAAGGCGGGTTTTTGTTTTTTTTGAAGTGATAACTCCATTTCGTTACGTAATGCGCGTTACTAGACAGCCTGTCTGGCTTTCCTTTCCCTCACGCATACGGCAGAGCGGTAGTATTAAATTTTTTAACAATTTTTAAATACAAAAATAAATGTTTAAAAAAACAAAAAACCGCCCTCAAAAAGCAAAAAATAACTTGTTTAAAATGGTAGGTAAATAGGTCAGTCCAACTGAAGTCTGCTTTTGGTTAAAATATTGTTGGACGCCGACTTCAGTTGGACTGACCTATTTACCTACCATTTTAAACAAGTTATTTTTTGCTTTTTGAAGGCGGTTTTTTGTTTTTTTAAACATTTATTTTATTTTATACTTTTTAGTGATCCTATTTATGCTGTTACGTAGCTCCACTTCTAAATATTAATAAGAAACTATAGAACATTTCAAGCTCGCCGCAGACAACGCCGCGGGAATGTCATAGTCATATTTAAACCTAAATGTGCTTCGTCATAGTCGCTCATCTTCCTTTATCGAAATATCTTATCGCCACCCTTGAAATAGGTACCGTTAAGGAGTTCTGGTGGCCATCTGTGGTCTTCATCATCAGTTCCACTTCACCATATAGTACTTTTCAAAAGCAAATGCATGAGTTACAGTGAAAAATACCAAAATCGCTATAGGTGTGCCTATAATATTTGAGGAGTTCTCTTGATTTCTCCATGATCCCATCATCAGATCCTGACGTGGTGACAATGGGACCAACTAGAAAGTATACCTATTCGAACAATGAAAAAATTTTTCATATCGGTCCAGTGGTCTTCGAGTAATCGGGGAACATACATAAAAAAAAAAAAAAAAAATCCCGACGAATTGAGAACCTCCTCCTTTTTTTGAAGTCGGTTAAAAACTTAAATAATACAATAAATATAAACGTATAACTATTCAATAAAATTAAAAATAAATATAACTAAATTAATTTAAGAGCCCCCGTGGCATAGTGCCATATTGTAATACATTACAATATGGCACTACACATCTCGGGCACAGTTAGTAATTTGATTAACCTTCAATTAATTACTGTACGAGCTTTTCAATTTATATAATAATAGTACGTCGGCCTTACATCAAATGGGCTCGGGTTTTTTGTGAGTACTTCTAATAGTGAAGAATATTTAAGTTGAGTATCAACATCTTAATTGTGATAGTTCTCGACTTATGTTTTTTTTTTTATGTAGGTACTGTTTTTCGGGATGTATTCAAGCGATTTACTCCAAATTTCAAATTTTGAAATTATGTTCTTTTTATAGATTTGCATCGCTTCCCAAAAAAGAAATACTAGTTATCATATAAAAAAAAGAAAAAAAGACCAAACAAAAAAGATACATTGTTTTTTATATGTACCTATATACATACCTACATACCGAAAAACAGTACATCAAAAAAAAAACAAAGAAATCACAAGTCGACAACTGTCACAATTCAGATGTTGATACTCAACATAAATATTCTTCACTATAAACTATAAGAGGTACTCACAAAAAAAACCCGAGCCCATTTGATGTCTTACTAAGGAAACCCGACTATGGCCTTTCGGGAATCATTCTTCCCTCCATATCTCATTAAATAACGATCCCAGCAAAAAAGTGTATTGTTTTTTTTTGTACAGAATTTCATGTAAATTAATTACGTAATGGTTTTTGTTTTGCTATCGGCCACCGTTTACGATTTATTTACGAAAACCTAAACAAAGGGACCTTTTCACCCCACCGTTAGCTCCACCCCCACCCATCAATACTTTCAGTATGTGGTTTACAACACCATTCCCTACAACTATGCCAAGATTCGCTTATACACGAGTTTTTTCCCCTGGTTTTCCTTCGCTTAGGCTATTATATGGGGAAATATTGCATGTGTTCTTATTTAGCATGTGTTAACTAGGACAAATAAACAAATAATAATCGACTATTTATATAAATAACTTTGACATTATAGTTAAATAGCACTTTCCGTTGACTACACGAAAGTTAAAGGTAAACTTTATCATAGTTATATGCTTTACATTGTGTATTCATATGTAAGTACAACAAGAACTATCCTTCGTTTTCAAGACAAAACTTTATTTCATTAGAAAACAGTAGTAGTAATACAGAAACTTATTTTAAGAGAAGCTAGTCTTATTTTTTTAAATATAAACTTAATATTTCCAGAATCAAGCGTATGCCTGTCCAGCTCCTGCATCTACACAGCCAGCGAGGTGATCAGGGCCCTGGATGAGACCCAGAACCCCTGCGAGGATTTCTACGAGTTCGCCTGCGGCGGCTGGCTGCGGAACAACCCGATCCCCGACGGGAAGGCCTCCTGGGGCCTCTTCAGCAAGATTGAGCTGCACAACCAGCTTATCATACGGTCTGCGTTAGGTACGTATGGGTCAAATAGAGGAATATAGATTTAAAAAAAAGCCCCGACATAGTGGCAACCAATGCGAAATGGTCACCGATTGGACCCCACACGATATCCATCGGAGCAGAGGTAGACCAAAAAGGAGGTGGCGGGATGATTTTGACGTGATTCATCTGAAAGTAACTGGCGGAAGCATGTAATCAGTAGGGAAGAATGGCGAAAACGAGGGGAGTCCTTTACCCTGTAGTGGGACACTAACACAGGCAAAAATAAAAGCTACGCCTATTTTCAGGGTTGATATCTCTTCAAAAATTCATGAAACCCAGCTAAGAACTATCCCTATTAAACTAGTTTTTTTTTTACCGCGCCCGAATTGGTCCATCCCTTTGGGACAGACACACAGATACAAAGACTCACATGTTTAACTTATATTGTATACCCCTATTTTTGCGTCGGGTCAATAATTTTGAGACCTTTTTCTATGATGCGACTTCAGCGAAGATTGGCGAATATAAAGCAACTTCTTTTTCTCAGGAGTTTGAACAATTATTGTGCATCACTCGCAACTCCTGATTATTCTCTATATTTCTGTGCTTAGACTTCTTCCTGCGACACACGGATCTCTTTCCCTCGACTTTTCTTATCACTATTAGCTGCAAGAGTTCGTATAGATCGTCACCTTTGACAAAGAGTTTCACAAATTTATAGCTCCGCGTATCCCTATTAAAATTCCCAGATGACTGTGAACCTAGGAGTACTCAGTTCCTAGAAATCACCCAAGAAATTAGGAACAAATACTCACCCTTAACGCAAAAATATTTGCGAATTTCGGCGTTTTCGAGGAAATTGCGCTAAAAAACTTCTGTGAGCTTGACGTCGTTTAGTTTTATAGTCAATACATCGCCCAATTTGATACTGGATTTCCCAATATCCTTAGTTCTGACATATAGTTCAGCGCGTAGTAGCGTTAAGATCTTAGAAATCATCCAAGAAATGACAAAAACAGAGAGCACTAACTGTTTGTTTGAAACAAAATAATACCTTATAAAGACGTCCTTATTGAAATGTAAAATATTAGCACGTTCACTTCACGCGCTACCTTAAGTTGTTATGTACAGTCTAAGTTATATTGGAATTTATATTTAATATATTTTCAAAGCATTCTCTATGTAGACATACAAGAAAATTCATTGTTATCTTGAAATTCGCATGTGTACCTACTGCTGGTTTTTTAGAAATGAGAGTGAAATTTTGATTTTTATAGGTACCTAACGTTTTTGTTTAAGAACCTAAATGATTTCACTGACTTATTCTGGCTGCAAAGTTGTCTCCCTGCAAAATAATTTACCATTAGAAAGTTATCAGCAGTGATCGGATCTAGGATGCAATTTAAGTCCGTTATTTTAACATGGATATGAATATGACTTACAAACCCGCGAATCTTTTTGTTACCTACCTTTATAAAAAGGTAAATAACTCGTAATTTTAAGTAGTTTACACTATAAAATTAACAAAATATGTAATAACTAAAAAAAAATACAGTACTGCATAGAAGAACTGAACGTAGCTTGCACGTCTTGTCTTTTATGGTATTTTTATTATTTTTATTTGTTTATTAGGTTAGTATTCGATAAAAGTTATTAATTATTAACAATAACCCATTTCCCAAAATCCCGGGAAATCTCGAGTCACATCCATGTTAAGCATAACGTTTGAGGTCGTTCACCCCAAATTGCATCCTAGATCCGATCACTGGTTATCAGCTATAAGAAGTTGCAGTCTACAATACCTACATAGGTACTTAAAGACTAGAAAGAGGAAAATACTAGACTTTTAATTTAGCGTCTGCCTGCTCTTTACTAGGGTATTGCCTAATATAGCCTAAAATAAGCAACCCACGAAACAATATGCATACTTTTAAGTTTAACTTATGTCTGATTCGCGTCATGTCTCTTTATTCTCAAACGATCTTTAATATTCGTTTTAACATTTAGTTGACTGTACGCGTTACGCGATATTTTACTTCCACTTATTATTATACTTCCACTGAATTAGACCCTCATTGTCAATTTTCAGCGCTTTACATATATTATCAACTAACACGAAAATTGGCATTTCGTGTTTGCTCTTAGCGCCATTTTGTTCATTTTGGATAGTTTAACCAAACATGGTTTGCGTTTGTTGTGAAGAATAACGTCTAAACGTCTTTGTTTGTTATGGTTTTGATATATAATTCTGTTGCCGTATACCTACGTAAGCGGGTTTTGCTATATTGTAATTTAAATGCCTTGCTGAATCGTGAATTTCTCTTGATTAAATATTTTGCAGCCATTTTATGACATTTTGGGTCACCATTCCAACTCTCGGGCCATATTTTTCCTAAACTGCTACAACGATTCTTCGTTCTTTTTGCCGAGGTCTCATGGTTGGGCCGTTTAACGCATTCACTGCTACTACTGTTTTTCGAACTTTCGTCAGGTGCCACATCTTTTGTTTTATACGGAGCTTGCTGACTGTAAGAACGCTCACATGCGTTTAAGGCTTTAGGTGAAAGTCAGGAGAACGCTTATATGCGTTGCCGGCAGTGAATGCGTTAAGAGATAGGCTCTGAAAGAAGAGGTTGCCATACTTGCCATCATATCGGCAGATTTTCTTAGATCCGAAAGAAACGGAGTGTACCTTCCATGTTTAGTAACTTGACCCAAATTCGTAACTATGAATGTTTTTTTAGAAAAAGTAAACGTTACTGAGGACAACGGAGCAGAAAGCAAGGCGAGGGTATATTACGACGCGTGTATAGACGCCAACGAGACCATAGAGAAGCTGGCGGAGACGCCACTGGTGGAGATCATCACTAAAATAGGAGGTTGGCACCTCCTCAACAAGACTCTGACCAATGCCAAAGAGTTCGAACTGCAAGTAACGCTGCAGAGTATACAGAATAAGTGAGTGTTAGAAACTTAGAACCTAGAACTAATAAAGCTGATTAAGTCGTTTAAAAAGCATGTAATTATTTAGTAGATTGTTTACCACGGGGTGAACGTGAAAGTATGCATTGTAACCTCAGGATGCATTTGATTCTGAGGTTGCAATGCATACTTTAAAATTCTCTACTGTTCATTTCGACTTAGAGGAAAGTAAACACAAATGTTTTATGATTCATCACGAATTCACTTTGTGTATATTATTGTCTTACATCAATGTTAAGAGCCCGTTTATTCTTGTCACTATTTATAAAGTTTTTTCGTAATGGTTGTACTATTAAGTTTCTTCTACGGTCTATGACAAGTAAAAAATGGCTGAGTGCTTGAACTATTATTTTTGGAAAATTACTATTTCTCCCTAGAGATGGAAATGCCATTTACATTGAGATATGAAAATCCTTATTTTCTCAACGGGAGAGATAAAAGAAAATGTTTTTTTTTTAGGTATAATTTAGGAGGTCTATTCAATTGGGCGGTAACTGAAGACGATCGGAACTCTTCGGAACATGTGATTGTTGTAAGTAAAACATGATCTTTTAATATTTACCTAGTAATCTATTAATTACCTAGTAATCGACCCTACTCGTCACACTCACATAGTTTAAAGGATTCTTTACGTAATAGTGGACGTCATGAGCGGGAAATCTGTTGAAATTCTTATGTGTACATTTAGTGTTTTCTATTAACGAAGGCGCAACACGCGACTCAAAATTACGTTGCACGATTGCGTTAAAGTACGAAAATGAAGCAGTTGGGCACGATATCGTTAAAAACACTATAACGGTGGTGCATCGTGATGGTGATGGTAGCTTACCGGTATCAACTTCAGTGTCCCTGAGGGCATTACGCTAAGTTAGTGATTTGATTTAGGAAAAACCTATTTGCTTTTTACACTTTAAATAGCAAGTAATGTTTTAACTCGGCCGCCATTACTACCAAGTAAATAAGAGCTTTCATAACATAACTTGACGACGCGCTGGCCTAGTTGGTAGTGACCCTGCCTACGAAGCCTGTCGAAGTCGTGGGTTCAAATCCCGGTAGGGGCTGGTATTTGTGCGATGAGCGCTAATATTTGTTCCCGAGTCATAGATGTTTGTATTTAAGTATATATTTATCTATATAAGTATTTATATCCTTGTCTAGTACCCATAGTACAAGCCTAGAGCTTAGTTTGGGACTTGGTCGATTGGTGTGACATTGTCCCCTGATATTTATGAATTTATATATAATGTGGATAATGCGATTACTTGTAAAAGCAATGAGGTTTTACCGAGTAGAATCCCTGCCCCCATTTCACCATCCCGAAAATGACAGATGACATTTCAGTGTACATGGCGCAACTGATATGAATCTCACTGATGTGAAAGCTTGTTAACTTTGCAATGTATAGCGAGTTGTCACATGCCACCTATCATTGTCAAGATGGTGAAGTAGGGTGCTGTTCTTAGAATTAGGTATAGCTTTGTGATGCTGACGACAGAAGAATGGAAATGGAATGGTTCGTAATGCAAATAAACATTATAAATGAGAAAGTTTGGATGTTTGGATGTTTGTTACTCAATCACGCTTCAACCCTTGAACGGATCGGGATGAAACGTGCAACACATATATTTTAGGTCCTGGACTAGGACATAGGATAGTTTTTACGCTGGAAAATTTAAAAGTTCCCGAGGGAATAACGATGATCGAAATCTACGCGGACGAAGTCGCGGGCAGAAGCTAATAGAAAATAATTAAGATTTTTTTTACAGCTGGACCAAGGTGGCCTTAACTTGCCTACACGCGACTACTACCTCAACAAAACAGGACACGAAAAAGTCCTCGACGCTTACCTGAACTTCATGACTAGAATCTGCGTCCTCCTGGGAGCGAACGAGACGCAAGCCAAAGAGCAAATGAGCAAGGTGATTCAGTTCGAGACTGAATTGGCGGGGATAACCACCTCGGCTGAAGATAGAAGAGACGAGGAAGCGTTGTACAACCCATTCACAATCAAACAGTGGCAGAAGGAAGCTAACTTCCTAAACTGGACGCTGTTTTTCACAGATGCCTTTAGATTAGTAGATAGAACTGTAAGTAAACATATTTCTCTGTGTTATTTCATCTTCTTTATCATTCAAATCATCTGTATATCCGCTAACTTCTCCTAAACCACGCAACGGATTTTGATGTGGTTTTCAGCATCAGTTAGATTAGGTTTATGTACAGGTTTTACAGACACCCTAAATAAACCAAAGCGAAGCGAGGGCGGGTCGCGGGTATTATTAATATTGTAACGTGAGGACGCGTTTTGTCTAGTTGGTAGTGAGTTTCCTAGAGTAGCGCCCGCTCGGTCTTTAAAGGGAGCGCTCCGACCCGTTCAATCGGTCAAAGGAACTAGTTCGGTCTTTTAGTTCCTTAAGGTCCTTTAGCTCCAGGCAAATTTTGAGGTCTGGACAGGACACGCTTTAAAATAGATACTATTTGTCTCGTTCACATCGAGCGCCGTGCCGTGTGCTCTTTACTCGTTCACTCTGGTTCGCTCATACGTTCAACAATTGCTACGGACCTAAAGGACCGAAGACCGATTAAGATCGTTTACGAAGAACTAGTTCCTTTTGGTCTGTGAAGGGAATTCATTCCTTGTAGTTCTTAGTTCCTGACCGACGCAAGCCTAGAGTTTCCCTATAAAATCGCGTTTTAAACGTACAGTCGCTACGATTTTGTATTAGACTTTCCCAAGTCACAGGCGCGTTTGCAACAATAACCAGTTTGAATTGAGTTCAATAAATTTGTATGGTGATGGCGTTAGAGCTGAATAAAAGTGCGTGCAGTCTTAATCATATCATTTATTAATTGCTTTAATAGGTTTTCTGGTTGTAGGTATAAGTACGGATAAAGGATCAAGATGTTACTGACAAATTTTAAACTTTATTTAGTACACAATTATTTTTTACTTTCAGATCACAGAAAACGAAAGAATAATCGTGTACGCGCCTGAGTACTTCCGAAACCTCACTAAACTTATAAGGAAATACACCAAAAGCGAGGAGAACAAAAAGTAAGTAATATGTTTACACTTTGTGTAAATGGTAACCTAACATTATAGGTATAACGTGAACAAAACCCCAACAAAAACACATACTTTAGTACTTTGTTAGACTAAACATCAAACAAATATCAAACGGCAAGCGTGGCAATGACAATAATGATTACAATTACAAGGTTCTAAATGTGCTGAACATTTTATCGGGAGACTGCGTAGGTCACGATAGCTTGCTGTTCACAGGAACTGATAGCTGTATGGCCGATAAGTTTAAATTAACATTCATTCACACGGTGGCAGAAACATAATATCATTTTAGCCCACATTCAGTTGAGTTAAAGACTCCAGACAACAGTTTTTACCTCTTTTTTGCACAGGACATTGTTTTTTTAGACACTTCATCCAGCCTTTATAGCTTAACTTTTTATTCCACTTCGACTTATTTATTTATTTATTTATTGACACACCAACAGTAAATAAGCATCGAGCACATAATTAAACTTAACATCCAGCGGTTGCGGTAACTGCTTCTACAGTCCTGGACTTAACACTAAAGTAAAACTCAAGTATTTACTGACATGAAAATTTCAAAACTGTTCGGAACAATACAACAAATCTAGAGTTATTAATTTATTATAAGTACATGAATTCTGGCTGCGAGCAGTGAGTCAGAATTCTAGGACGTAGGTAATGAGTCCGTATTAACCCCTTAAAATAAAGTACATTTCCAAATTTGAATTTTGACAAAGCTACCTATCTTACTGCATAAATTATAAGTTTGAAATTTACTTAAAATGTATGTTTGAAAATGTACTTTAAAGACATTGCATCGTTTTTTTTTTTGATTAAATATGGTTTAAATCATCAAATGACCTAGCCAAATAAAGATATAGCCTAGCCCGCAAAAATATCTGACACGTCGTAAGTCTATGAGAGCGCGTCAGATATTCCGCCCAATGTTGGATAATATAATATTGCTGGTGACTGTACCCACTTATGTCAGTGAGGCTAGACAAGTTGTTTAACGCTAACGTAAACGATTTCCGAAAAACTGACAAAATGTATGGAATTGACGCAGGCGCTCGACGCAACCGTCTGACAGCTTACGTCAATCCTATACATTTTGGATAACGATAACGAAAGTCAAATGCATCTCGTCTAGGGCCTCGGTCCCAATATTGAGAAAGCGAATAGTCAACTACTTCGAATTAAAGACATTTGTCACAACATGTCTCAAAATGAACTGGACCTGGCTTAAATCTCTCTGCACATTAAACTGACGAAGCCCCGTGGCTTAGACAAACAATTCCATTTTTTATATCTCCCTCCCCAGGACTCTGAAGAGCTACCTAATCTGGCAACTGTCCCGGGGGCTCTCGACGTATCTGTCCAAGTCCTTCCGGGATGCCACCAAGATCTTGCGGAAGGCTCTCTATGGCTCCGAGGGCACGGAGGAATCCTGGAGATACTGCGTCACTGACACTAACAATGCCATTGGTAAGGAAATATATTAATCTACACTAATTTTAATAATTACTAATTCTTGCTCGTGACTCCGTCCGCGTAGAAGCCGTTTATGTCTATTCCCTCGGGAACTGTCCAATTTTCCGGAACAAAAAGAAGCCTATGTGCTATTCCAGATCAGTGATGGAGTAACAAATATTCGAACTTTCGCATTTATTATATTAGTAAGATTACTTTTGATTATTGTGATGTATCTTACTTTTAAGTATCATTGTATTTTATGATTGGTAAAAATTACTTTCTGCCGGAGTTTCTTGCGAGGTTTTATCCGAAATATTTTCCGTTTTGTCCAAAGCGCAAGGACTCACAACACAGGCTACTTTTCATCCGGAAATATTTAAAAGTTCCCTAGGGAATAACGATAATCGAAATCTATGCGGACGAAGTCGTGGGCAGAAGCTAGTTTGAAATAAATAAGAAAACACTGTCTACAAAAATTGTCACATGTCACATTTTCTTTTTTACATACACCGGTTTTTTGGCATGGAGATGACAGAGTACACAGGCCATACGATGGTAAATGGGTTCTTAGACCCATGATGCATGTGCAATTGCATCTACTGAAGATGAGAATTAAGATGGATTTCCTTTATGCTAGTTATTTTCCCGGCTGTCCTACGCGTATCACTGCACAAATTCCAAGTTTTGTCACATAGCTACTCTTTATTTTTTAAATATGTGCTCATTTTCCGTTCCAGGTTTTGCAGTAGGCGCCATGTTTGTCCGTGAAGTGTTCCACGGGGAAGCGAAGACCCAAGGAGAGCTCATGATAGATAATATTAGGAACGCTTTTAAGAATAACTTGAAGAATCTGGATTGGATGGACCCTGAGACGCGGAGGGCGGCTGAGACCAAGGCCGACGCAATCACGGACATGATTGGTATGTTTCTCAGCCAACTATTCGTTTAAACCAGAAACAAAGATATTGCGAGCAAAATGACTCCTCCGACTCAGTTTTTCTAAACCGATTGTACTTAGATTTCAGTACTTCACTAAACCTTGGGGTACTATACTTATTATATACTAGTATGTATTGTTATATCGTATAAAAAATAGTATCGTAGTATAAATTATTATTTATTTAATATGTATATATGCTCGACTAGCGACATCTTGTGACAAGTAGAAGACAACCATCTACGACAGCACCTCTAGTGTCAGTTAACGCTACTACATATGACACTACACTACGCAACCAAGGAAGGTTCCCTAGTCTGTTAGTATAAACACAACTTCCGACCATCCCAATGGACTTTAGTTCCCAGGCACAACACCTAGATTCGCTAGTAGATTCACTCCATATTACCGACGTGTATAAGAGCCCTTATGTGGCCAATTTACTGAATTTTTTTTTTTTTATTATTTGAATTTGACCCATCTGCAGGGTCGTTATAGAAAGGGAGATCCGAGCGACAAACAAGTCGCGGACAACAAGTGCTAGCCGTGCTGGAGAGAGAGTACCCTATTATACCCCGACCTCGAACACATATTTTATACAGTCAACCAATTTGATTTCTAGGCCACTTTGGACTATGTTGAGACGTTGTCAACCAAACGTAAGAGACTTCCTATGATTCGGTTTACAACGTCACGTTGACAAAGTCCATAGTGGCCTAGAACTCAAAATTGTTGACTGTTCTCTTTCCCTACATGCATTGGTGATCATGTTGGCCTACAAATACTTCTGGCAATTAAGTTTGCTTTTATTTAAAATAATTACAAAATTACACTCAATAAATGTTAATCAAAGAGTAGAGTGGAATATATACAAATATGTATTTTTGTAGGTTTCCCGGACTATATCCTGAATAAAGAAGAACTAGACAAGCAATACGAAGAATTGGAAGTGAAGCCTAATGAATATTTCCAGAACAACATCAATTTTAATGTGTTCAGCTTGAAGCTCGATTTGAAGAAATTGGATCAGCCCGTGAATAAGACCAAATGGGGTAAGAATAGTTTAATAGGTATAAGATACAAACTAATCCCGGGATTGGAAATACATATGATGGACTCAAAGAAAAACAACACAACTTAATAGGGCACCACTATATCGCTTTGCAGCATTTTACAGTCACGTTTCACATGGGGTAAAACCTGGGAGAACATACAAATCTAACTTTTAGAAACTACCACTAAAATAGCTTAGCTTAAAGGTGTTCGACCTTATTTGTCTAGTTTGGCAGCTCTTTCAGAGTCTTGAGATTGCATATAACTATGGGCCTGAATACCCTCTTCCCATCAGGTGGTCAAAGCGCTCGTTTGCCTTCTGCGTGCTATAAAAACACGTTGCTTAGAAAATGGTCAGTTAATAACTTCTTTTTCATCTTCTTCTCTTGTCAACCTATAACCGCCAACTGCTGAGTGAAGATCTCCTTCAAAACGCACCATTTTTCTCTGTACTGAGCCACAGTCATCTACCTCGTCCCTGCAGCCTTGGTGATGTGTGTTAATAACGATATAAGAAAATTCCAACAAATTAGTAATAAAATATCTACCTATTCTTTTCAGGCATGACTCCATCGACCGTGAACGCCTACTACACCCCAACAAAGAACCAGATAGTGTTCCCCGCGGGGATCCTGCAGCTGCCGTTCTACGATGGAGACAACCCCAAGAGCGTGAACTACGGTGCCATGGGGGTGGTGATGGGGCACGAGCTCACGCACGCCTTCGACGACCAGGGGAGGGAGTACGACAGGTACTTCAGTCATTAAAATTATATAGCACCTTGCGCAAGGTCCCTCCAGATTGCTACGACCATCTTGTCCGCTTGTTAATGAATGAAAGATTTTGATGAATAGTTTTATAACGCTCTGGTGTCTACTCTTAAGTTTGAATGACCTAAATAAATAAATAAATATCCTTTCCGCCAAGCGTTCTATTGTGACAAATTTCGTCTCTTTTTATATTATGTTGTTTAAGAGAGGATCTGATGACGGAGTCTCAAGTGTCAACAGCAAATCTACTGTACTATGCGATGAACTTACGCAGATGATGCCTGTTCTAAAAAAGTACAGTCCGAAACGAAAGATTGTCGAAAAAAACAAGAGATTATCAGGTCTTAGTCTAGAAAAATCTGCTTAACCATCAAATCTATATTGTCTTCTTTGTATCTTGCTTAGGTTTGGTAACCTCAACCAGTGGTGGAACAACGCGACCATCAACCGGTTCAAGAAACGTGCAGAGTGCATTCAGAAGCAGTACTCCGACTACGCCATGGAGGACCAGCATTTGAACGGCAAGCAGACTTTAGGTGAGAAATTGGCCTTTTTGTACGCGAGCTAACGTAATCTTATTTATTATTTCAACTAGTTACAATCGACTCGTATTTTACTATTTTTAAGTGCATTAATAAATGAATCTAGAAACTAACACGATTTTCGCACATACTAATATTTTATTTAATGTGATCGATGTTTAAGTAGAGATATAAGTAGTATATCGATATCATAGTGTTAGCGTTATAGGTAATAGTACAGCTTATCTTGCTCCTATTTTATGTCGTAACCATATCGTTGATGTTTAAGCAGCTCTCACTCGTTCGACAATAATATTAATATCTTATAAAAGCAAGTTAAAAAGGTTTCAATGAGATAAGCTTAGTTAGAATAAATTGGGCAGAGGCAGGGATATTTGATTTACCTATTACCCAATTTTAATGCAACTCTGTACTTATCGAAAAGCGAAGTGTTGTTAGGCCTGCCACAAGATGGACCAACGATTTGGCTAAAACCTATGGGTAGAAGTAGCACAAACTGACCTGATATGGATTGAGAATCTTGTAGAAGGCCTATGCCTATGTCGAGCTGAGGACGTCTTTTGTCTAAAATGATGGTAATGATGTAAATATGGCTTGGTTCTAGGTGAAAACATAGCCGACAACGGCGGGCTGAAGGCATCATTCCACGCGTATCTGGACCACAGCCGCACGGAGGCGCGCGTCAACCTGACGCTGCCGGGGCTCAAGTACAACCACCGGCAACTCTTCTTCATCTCTTTTGCACAAGTATGTAGATAATTTAGGCTCCTATATCCTTCAAGAAATCCTATTAATACTTGATATATGAGAAACGCTACTCGACGACAGATGGCGCTTTCGTTTACTCTATTATCCGTAAAGGTCGCTGTTCCAGTCGAAGCTACGTACGTACGTAGAGTTTTTGTTTTCGGTAGATTGTGTAAAGTCATTGGTACCAATTTTTTTATGAACGTTTTAACCATGCCATGCCGAAATAATGTAATTGTTGACATAATTTTTGATAGTCATAATTGTTTATATCACTGAAACTGTAAACTTTTCAGAAGTTCTGAAATAACTAACAAAAGTGTAGACAAGTCTAGGTTAGGTTAGGTTTGATTTATAATAATCCTGAAAAAGTAACAGTTTCTTTAAAAAAACACGTTATGACTTGCGATGATTATGACCTAAAGCTCATTATGACTAAAAATAATTATGTCAGTCATTATAGACCCAAGCGCACCACTTTAGAGCGGTTGGACAGTTTTTTTTATTGTTCTTAGCTGTCCGTGTGATATTTTTAGAGTTTTTTTTTGGAAGAGTTGCCTAGAAAATGAAGTACGGAACAAAGTCTGTCGAATCAGCTAGTTTTTTAACAGAATAAAGAATGTTTCAACTCCCGTAGTCCGATTATTGCGTGTATGTCCCTTTGGATTTTGGATGAGTTGGATTCGAGAACGGAATCCCTTACCGTCTTTCACATAATTTTTCTTTAAAAAAATATGTAGGCTAATGCCTACATTCAATAGCTATACCTAGCCCGTTAGTAAAAAGTTCGTTTTTTTAAGGTTTGGTGTTCAGCAATGACCAAAGAAGCCACTAAGATGCAAATAGAAAAAGACGACCACACCGTCGCGAAGTACAGGGTAATGGGACCCATTTCCAACCTGAAGGAGTTCTCAGAGGAGTTCCACTGCCCCATTGGTTCCAAAATGAACCCGAAACACAAATGTGAAGTATGGTAAACAGGAAATGCTTACAAGAGCTTCAGCGATGCTGCGTTCCTAAATTTATTATGCCTGAAATGTGTTTGCGTGTTAAAGTTTCGCTTTACGAAATGATAGCTTCATCAGTTTGAAGGCAGGCAGGCACGAGTGTAATATATTCTAAATATATAAACCACTCGACGAAACGAGAGTCAGTAGTACGGTAATTCTAACTCAAAAAATGTTCTGTCATCTGTCACTGACAATATTTTGACACTGACAGATGGTATGATCACGATCAAAAGTGTTACGCTTAAAGTAACTTTATTAAAGTCACAAGTTTAATTATTTATCAAAATGCCTGGAATTCACGTGTGAGCCTAGCTGTGGGAGTTCTGTTCATTGAGCATTTTATATATTTAAGTGTATAGTAGTAGTAAAAACGGATTCACGGGTAACTGATATAAATCGGCAAGATGGATAAAAAAACGGCAAATTAGATAGAAATATAATTAGTGCTTTTGCAAAATTTACCAGTAAATAAGTTTAAAAGAGCCACCATCGTCGTGCAATAAAAGTAAAGTGAACATTTGCAATAACTCGCTGTAATGTTTTTACAATAATTTATTTCAACAATATTTTTAACAATGTCTTATTTCTTCTTATACCTATATGTATGGGTAGTGTAAGTAGTAAATTCGTGTGCACAGACGTGGTCAATAATCATGTATTTTGTCGGATAAGTTCGTGTATCTTTCTTTCTCCATCAGCTTTTGTACCGATAGATAAGTTAATTGAGAATGACTGTGGTCACCGCTACTGTGCTGACATGACCATCAGTAGTGGCAGAAAAAAAGAGGAATTGTAAAACATTAATTTAGTTTTCCGAAAAATAAAATTGTGAAACTTCGTAGTTTCGTACTATTTAAGGCATTTCCGACCGCACGTAACCGTGACACTTTATACAAATTATTTGTTACAATTGTTACAAATTCATAAAAAAAAGGCCTGATGTATGAGCATAAAAACACCACGATGTATTTTTTACTAAATCAGTTTCCTTTTAATTATTAATTAATTAGACATTCTAAGCATACAATTAATAGTAAGGGTTTCCTTTAATATACATTATGAATGTATTTTTTGCTATATGTATATTAATAAGGTATGTGTGCAATGTTTTGACGTACTTAAATAAGATGGATGTAACCGTACGTAGTGCCATTATAGTTTATGACGTAACGTTGTATAGATGTTTATAATTGTATTATTATATGTACTTTTAAGTGTTTTAATGAATGCTGGACATTTTATAACATTTTCGTGCGATGCTGTACTGTATATGAACACCAGCCGAGTTAAGAGGTAGATGTTTTATTTGAGTTAATTCAATGATAGGTTTATGGTATTTGACAAATATCTTAATATAATCAGTATTGCGATCGCCAATTTACAATAGAAACGAATTTGTTAATGCAAAAACACCTTATTTACTGCTTAACGAGTAGTTTTTTTAGGAATTGTATGAAAGGAATGAATCGTTACATTTAAATGGATATACTTTGTTCTTTTTTTTTCTTGTGAACACTTTTTCACTTTTATTTGTTACTGTATTTGTGTTTTCTATTTTTTTGGTATTTATTTCCGCACACAAGTGCACAGTGACCATTCTAAGAACAGTAAGCCTGATCTTACAATACAACTTAAAACGAATAAGTACATAAATAGGAATAGTATTCCGTAATGGTGACAATAAACTTTGTCTCTCGATGTCCCCGAATCCTTGAATGTAAAAAGTAATTTTTCATGTCTGTAGGCCATAAATTATAATAAGCTTTTTGAATGTCGTTACTCCTTTATTTTAAATATTACATTTAGTTCATTTTACAAAAAAACATATTTTTAGGAGGGGCTTAAATTTGTAAAATCTTGTCCTTGTTCATTATTATGTGCGTTTATCATATACCTACCTATTTAGTACTAAAAGTAACAGGCTTTTATCCGGGGGTTTGTTATGCTATTCTCTTGTTCTATCTCTCTCTCTTGTAAGGTTCGGAGTATAAGTGCAAGCGAGTGAGATAGCGGTTACCGCATGTGGTAATTTTTAATTGTGTGGACCCCCAGTTTCTAGAATAATTGCGTTTAAAACTCCATTATTTTAAGAAGGTTTAAAACTATATAGCAAAATTAGGGCTCAAATACCTATATGTTACGAGCTTTCGGTGTCTATTATATTTTTTGAAGTTTTTAATCATTTGTTATTTTTTAAAGATTATCATATAAAATACATAATCATGATCGACGGCATTTCCATATCATACATTTTAATAGACGATCTATAGCTGAGACCAAATAGAAATTTATTTAGGCCAATTTCTGAAATATTCAGTCTTATAATAACTATAATATGAGATAATAAGATTAAATCCGGTATTTTAAATATGCTTGATTATTCAACACTGTAAAACAATATTACCTTTGACGTGTTGCGGTGGATTTTAAGTCGACAGCAATTACTGCCAAGTAACCCGGCCGTCGAGGAGATTCTTTCGGCTGATATCACAGTGATGATGATCAAATAGGAGCGACCGTAACGTTCTCCATACGATAACATGTTAAAAGCAATATTGTTTTACCGTGTTGAATAGTGCCCTGTATAGCTTGGCAAAAAAGATTTTGACGCGACAATTACAATATTCTGTGGGAATAACCACATTCATAGAGGTCTGATTCTCTTAAAACGACTGTGACTCTCTGTCATACGAGCGCGTTCACTCGACGGCTAGAGTGGACATAATGATGTTTCTACGCTCTGACGGGACAACTCTGACCTGCCGGTTATTAATTGATCCGTCGAATTCAAGAGCGAATTCTTTAAGAGAGTAAACCTACCAGATGTTGACTAAAAATTGGATCATGTTGCCAATTTTATTCCAAACAGCGCCCTCCGGTCCAAACTCTTTTTTACCAACATATGCCTGCAAACGTTTCTACATTTTTTGTCATAAAATAAAATTAGGAAATAAGTACTATAAAGTGAACAAATATGTCTGGTAACACAAATAATAGTAGTATAGAATTGACGTAAGTTGTCGTACGTTTAGTTCGTATAGCCCGTCATTGCCATTTTTGCCCTGCTAAGATAAATGGCGGTATCTCAGCAGACTTCTTTAGCAATTGTAACCTTATTAATAACAGGAGAGGATTGAATCTGCTTTAGCTATTCAATTTGAGTTATTAGTTTTTTAGTAGTTAGTTTCTATTCATTTTGGAGTAGGTACCGCCTATTGGTTTATGAGGGCAAACTGCCCTTCTAAACCAATAAACTGTATCTCAGATTCAATAAAGAATGTCAGTAGGTAAGCCAAATCGCTTGAAACTTTGTAGCATTAAAGTTTATAAATAAACAAACATACTACTTTTTATTTTATTCAAAAAGACTCA
This sequence comes from Acleris literana, assembly GCA_946894065.1. Classification (NCBI taxonomy): domain Eukaryota; kingdom Metazoa; phylum Arthropoda; class Insecta; order Lepidoptera; family Tortricidae; genus Acleris; species Acleris literana. Next base: position 5,862,596 of record OX335694.1, read on the forward strand.
GTAGTTTTGATTCTATGAACGTTTAAAATCTGGGTCAATAATATTAAAGCGCGCGGTGGCCATCTTGCTGGGGTGACGTCATCGCTTAACAGCGGTACGCGCCCTTATATGAAAAAGTAAGTTTACAGGGCTATAACTTTTTAACCTTTATAAGTAGCCAGTTGAATTTTTCACAGAATACGTGTTATTATAAAATCTATCGTTTAAAATTGTACAATGAACAATAAATTAAATCCCAAGAGGGGTCCCCTTACAAGAAACATGAAAATAAATCAATTTTTTGAGCAATTTTATACGGATTGTATTTTTATAATGGCTTCTTATTTTGATGCTAGTTTGAGCTCAAATTGTAGTCGAATTTTTGTACTTTACGACTAAATAGCAATGTCAAGTAAAACTACTACAAATATGTGAGAAATCTGATTTTATCAACACGATATTTAAAGCGGTCACCCATCCTGTTTTAGACTACGCGTGTAGTTGCTTTTGAAGGCGAAGTACGGGTTGTATTTGTATAATAGCTTTTTATTTCGGTGTCACATTAAGTTTACATAATAATCAAAACTCCATACAAACATGTATAGTTTACGACCAAACAGTAAACTGTAGTAAAACTCTTACAAATATGTTAAAAAGTGCCTAGTTTAAATCAACACGATCGATGTTTAGGTAAGCGGTGGTTGCTTAACTTTGGTGGTAGGCCTTTCTTTACAAATTTCGTGTTAATTTAGAATTAATATCGCTACCGTATAAAACATGAATTTTGATAGACCTAGCAGTAGTTCTGATACTTCGTGTATTCATTTCATCGATTTCAAATTCCGCGCGCGGGCGCTACCAAGTCAATAGACGTACCTACCTACATACCTACAACACTCGCTTTGCTAGGTCTAGGCATTATTGCCACTATCCCAAAATTTAAAGTGCTTGATTATTATTCTAATTTTATTTAACCAACTTATTCGACAAACATTACAAATAGAAAAGCCGGTCAGTGATAGACAGTTAGTTATGTAATACAAAATATTAGGTAAACATAGCTGCTATAGTAACATCAAAACGAATTCGTAAAGATATTACGACTTACAAAGTTAAGCAAGTACAAGCGTAGTCTATAACAGGATGGGTGACCGCCTAAAACATCGTGTTGATAAAATCAGTTTTGTCACTTATTTGTAGCAGTTTTACTTGAGATTGCTATTTAGTCGGAAACTATGAGCATTAGACTACAATTTAAGCTTAAAATAGCATCAAAATAAGAAGCCATTATAAAAATACAATCCGTATAAAAATGCTAAAAAAAATGATTTATTTTCATGTTTCTTGTATGGGGACCCCTCTTGGGATTTGATTTATTGTTCATTGTACAATTTTAAACGATAGATTTTATAATAACACGTGTTCTGTGAAAAATTCAACTGGCTACTTATAACGGTTAAAAAGTTATAGCCCTGTAAACTTACTTTTTCATATAAGGGCGCGTACCGCTGTTAAGCGATGACGTCATCATCCGTGAGCGCTAGCCACCGGGTTTCGAGCGCCGCATACGAAGTTTAAAATTTAATATCTCGAAAACTATTTGACGTATCAAAATGATTTTTTTACCCCTATTTTTAGTTTTTAATGAATAATACGGTAAGCCAAAAATCTAAACTGGTTGACATTCTCTATTGCCAAAGTAAATTCAATCCTCTCCTCTGAGTAATTAGGTTGTGATTGCCACAGGAGTTTCAGTTGAGATGCTGCTATTTGGTTTAGCAGGACGTAATAGTATTTTGTTTTTAGCTTGCCCGCGTCCATTTAAGGAAACGATGAATTGTATTATATTCTGGCACGTGACACGAGCATTCTCACGAAGTACTAACCAGAGGTATATTTCTCGCAAAAAAGTGAATGTCGCAGCGGCGAGTTTAAGTAGTCCCGTCAGAGCGAACAAAACACATTTTAGCGCGTGCATTCTCAATTAGGCAGCCTTATTCGCACGCGCTAAAATGTGTTTTGTTCGCTCTGACGGGACCACTTAAACTCGCCGCTACGACATTCACTCGTTCGTTCGTCCGACCGCGTTTTTGAGAGAATCGCACCCCTGGGGTTATCCTACTAGGTAAAGCTAAACCATATTGCCTTTGACGTGTTATCATATTGTTTTTGATTCGGCCGCCATCACGACGCAGCTGTACGTGTCCCGATTACATTACTCGACGGAGGCGAAGGTGCTCGTAGAGTTTGTACGAGTTAACACCGGATTTACCCTGAGGGTTGAGTGGTTGGAGCCCCGTCACAAGGTTAATTTTAAGTCCTTTGTGGTGAGAGTACCTACCAAAGACCTGTTGACCTATTCTAAATGAGGGACTCTGGTCGAGGGGTGTTATATTTCTGCGATTTCGTGGCCGCTGACACCGCGAAAGTGTTTTTAGTAGTTACGTTAATTAAGTTATTTATTGTTATGTATGTTAGTGTGTAAGGTATTTATAAATCTCTTCTATTGCTGTCAAGTACAAAAGGGCTCTCGTAACGTTGGCACTACGATAACGTTTGATAGCTCCTATTTATTTGACAGTAACAGCGGCCGAGTTAAAACAATACGGTACATCAAAAGTAATATGATTTTATTGAGCTGATTAGAGGCCCTGTAGCGTGTCACGTGCCACAATACAATAGATTTATTCAAATACAACATACTGTTCTCGTTAATTGTATGCGGCCTCACTACAAACAAAATACAATAGACTTTGCTAACAAGGTGCTCGAAAATATAACCGTTTCTAATCATGGCGCGATTTTTTTGTCACGCACTATAGGAAAACCTTACATTGCTGAAAAGGCTGATGTAACGGCCTGGCCACGACTGTGGGAATACGAAACAAACAAGTGCATACAAAGCGGCTAAGTGCATAGTTATAGTAAAGCATTTTAATTGTAATGTGGTTAACAATAGGGTATAAAATGCTTAGACTTCTACATTGCAGTTATGCCTTCTTTGGAGTAAAGGCAGACAAGTAATCATTACACTGCGTGGCGTGCTCATAGTCCTATTTATTTATTTTTTAAGTGATGGAAAGACCTTGTGCAGGGTCCGTCCGGAGGGCTTATTGCCCAAACGTACTCGCAATCGCCAATCGTTTTCATTTTGACAGTCGGAAGGTGAGTCTGCATACAAAATGAAACCAATTGTTCCACTTTGAAGTCGATTGCGATTGCGAGTGCGTTAGGCAATAGAGATGCTGATCGCTACCACCATCTTCCCCTTTAAACAGCCGCTAAACAGCAGCGCTTGCGTTGTTGTGTTCCGGTGCGGGGTAAGACAACCGGTGAAATTGCTAGCATAGCGTCAGTGATACTGCAAAATACACCTTAGCAAACTAGTCAGTAGGGTACATTTTTCAACTTATTAAATTAAATAAGTTGAAAAATGTACCTTATTGACTTGTTCGCTAATGGTGTATTTTAAATCTAATTTATTATCGGCATTCCATGTAAGTGCTAAAAGTTGGCAACGCATTTTCAGTCTGAAGATTGTCATCGTAAGATTGCAAATGTCTATGGACTTCATCACTATTAACCATCAGGTGATCTGTTTGCTCGTTTGCCTTCTCCGTCTCCAAAGAACCCAGAGTCGTGGCCACACCGTGACGATTTCAGAACCTTATTCTACTTTGTTTAAGCCCATTTGCTTCGATATCGTATTCACATTCAATGTGTGACAGCAGTCTGCTCTTACCGAATAAAAGCTGTCCTAAAGTCAGCCACTATAGGTAGGTAAAAATATCTCTGTAAAAAACAAAGTCGCTTCCCGCCATCTGTCCCTCTGTATGTGCGAAAGAGAAGTAGGATCTGTCGTCTCCTGCGCACACGGCACACGGGAGTGAAGCGGGCAGAGGGTCTGTGCAAGAGTTGGCAACAGAGACGCTCTGGTTTGTGTATGTGACCGTGCGGGCGAGGAGCCGATATTTCTTAGTGCTTCACCATGAGTAGAAGTAGTAAAAGAGAATACTACAGTATGTACAGTCAAGCACTTTAATTGCTGAGCCACTATGGAACCCTGTCATAGTGACAGCGTCAAGCCACAGGAAAGAAATTACGCTAAAATTAATGATTGACGTTATGCGACAGGGTTCCATACTGGCTCAACAATTAGAGTCCTTGACTGTACGCTTAGATATTTCAAACTACCCAACGGATTTTAATGTGGTTTTCAACAGTTAGACAATTTTTCACGAAATGTAAAATAAATTCTGGTTATGTACGCGTGTTACAGAAAACTCACATAAACCGAAGGGAAGCGAGAGAGCGGATCGCTAGTTACGATATATTAGCAAGAGGGCTTATACAATGTCGGGTAGAAGCTACAGGCCCAGTAGTTGTTTATTAAAAGTTGCCAATGAGTTTCACTTTCCCTAGAAAGCGCTGCTGCTGTGGGTCTCAAAACAGAGATAATTAGTTACCGTAAAACGGGGTGAGTAGGGATTAAGGGGCGAGTAGGGACACAACCTAAAATAAGTCATAACTTGTTACAAATACGAACAATTATTAAATGGACAATTAAACGTTACGTCTTTTGGAAATAATTCCAGTCTTATAATTAGTAACATATGCTTCATTTTAGGTTGTGTCCCTACTCACCCCGTTTTACGGTACTTGATTTTTTAGTCTTTAGAATGCAAATGTTAGTGTTACAGAGTAACCCACTTCACGATACATACAGACGGACAAACATCCACATAGAAAGACACCGAGATCTCACGATAAGGGTTTAATTTTTACCATTTTAGTACGGAATCCTAAAAATTATATACCTTGAGCTTTAGATCAATCTCAGTGGCGCTTTTTAGTGGACGTTATGACCCATTACGTCAAAACGTACTAGAATTAATGTATGGAATAATCTAGTTAATAGGTAACAAAGAACAAAGGTATCATCACAGCCATTAGGTACATAATTGTTTTTTATTTGGTTTTGATGGCAGTCGTGAATATAAACTTGTATTTACACATACTTGTTTTATTTAAATATACCCTTGAATATAAACTAGTTACGCTTTAAACCAGCAAGGAAATATTACATTTTGTTCCAAGTGCGTAAAGTACATCATTTTAAACAAGTCCCGACAAGCGAGGGACAAGACTCGGAACGAGTGAAAATGACAGTACATACCAAACGACGTTTTTTAATAAATTTGCGAAAAAAATACAATTCCATTAAATCGTTTATTGATAAAATATAAAATTTTACATGTCATTTGGTTATTGCTAATATATGTTACATATTTTATTTTATTAGGTAGGTATACATTACTATTAGCAACAATTTGAATTGATTTGTTTTTTGAATGAAACAAAACTCGATGTATGAATGTGGAAGAAGCGAAAGAGATTTGTCAGGATCGTAGCAGGTGGAAAGAAGTGGTCTCTGCCACCCCTCTGGGAAACAGGCGTGATTTAATGAAATGTAATGAAACATTAAAAAAATGGTATTTAAATAAAAGACAATTTTACTTAATTCTTAGTCCGATAAAAAATCGCAGTGCAATTTGAGCAATTAAGTGTAAAACGCTGGAAAAGTAATGGAAAACTTTCCGCACGATATACAGCTACAGAAAGTACAACGTTTTGAGCAACTGTATTAAAAACTTATTCAGAGATGATTTAACTTTTGTATAAATAAACTGAGGTATCATTCTATTGAAAACGTTCTCGTCTAAGTCGGTCGGTTGAGCGAAGTCATGACGAGCAACGGTTAAGTTACCTAATTGAAAATCCCTAAATTGTTGTTTGTATGCTCTGAAGTGACAATTAAACTCGCCGGTTAATAATACGTACTTAACAAGAACTCGAATTTTATATTACCGAGTACTAAAATCACAAAAACGTTTTTCCGAATATTATATTTACACGAATATTGATAATTCCGAATTTTCTTTTTACGAAAATTATAATTACGAATATTTGAATTCCGAAAATTCACAAAACATCGCTAATGTAAAATTCGGGATTATGAAACTACCCACTTGAATTAAATTGAAGTATTCTACTTGAAGCAAAAGAGCACATTATTAAATAAGGTCAAATCTGATATTTTTTCGGAATAATTAATATTCGGGATTCGGTTTTCCTTTTTTTCGGGATTATGATAATCGGAAAAGTATTTTACGGGATTTTAATAACTCGGAAATGTGATTATTCGGAATTTAAAAAAATCGTGAAACTTTTCAGTTTCAGGATTTTTTTGTAATAGTGATGATTCGGAGATTTCAAAATCGGAATTATGAAATTCGTGTTTATCAAATTCCGGATTACGAGAGACACCCTGGGTGGGTAACTACTTCGTCGACGAAACCAGCCATGTAATCGTCAATGAATCGATGAAGGGAGTTGTGAGACCTACCTGACCAAAGGGAACAGCAACAAATGCGTTAAACTATACGTATATATAGTAAGTATAATAGCTAGGGTATTACTGCTCGACACCCTGCACTTTGTGACTATGCGCTGAAACTTGGACCAGTAAATTCTTAGCTGGTTCTGAGTAGATTCAGACCGGGAGCCATCGAGAGCCATGGCGCATTTAGTAGGGGGAGGGGGGGGGGAGTTTGACGATGCCGCGCTTTAATTGAAGCAACATTTCTCTAAAACTATACATATTATGGCATGCGATATATCATTTTCAGATAAATCAAGGACATTAACTGTGTTAATGTCCAACGATTAAACTCAGTAAACATTGTCGCACGGTAATAAAAGTAGCATACAAGTAATAGTAAATAAATCGCTGACATTCTGTGACAAACAATATATTCTTCGTGGGTTCATTATTTCATTGCATAAATAACTCTTTGTTAGGTAGAAAAATACCGTAGAAACGTCATAGAGAGCTGCGACGCATGACCTACATCCTTAATTCATTTATTTAATCATTTTAACACATATGACCTACATGGTTCCCTATGGAATCCCTAATCGTTGATTTGTCCTGATGCATTGCGGTGAGACTACGTATACATATAGTACCTAAAGTTGCAGAAGGGAAAAATATGTAGATTCGAGATATGAACTTAAAAATACTATAGGGGCCCTCAGAATGAGCAGCAGAACACGTTTTACAATTTTTATAGTTGGCATCTGTTTGTCCTCGATGATTACTGTACAAATTAAAATGTAGCACTGTTCCGGTGCGCAAGACCCAAACCTAGGAGCTTGAGTAGTGGAAAGGTAACGTTTCGACTTGGTAGGCATTGCCTCAAAGCCCGGAGCAAGTCACCCTTTCGAGTTCCGTCGTTCGTTTTTGGAGCTAGCTGGAGTTTTCAGTTGGCTGATGAACTGATGACCTTTTTTTACAGGGCGCGCGCGCGCGCTTTCCCGCCTTGTTACAGGAGGTGGCAGTTTGAAAAACGCCTGTAAAAAAAAGGTCGTCGCGAGTGAGGTTTCGAATTCCAGAGGCCCGGTTCACGAAGCTAGGTTGTTGCAAACTTACAACTAGTACAACTAAACTTGTTAACCTGTAAATTTTAATTTTATCTAATTTGGAATTCCAAGCCGCCATGGGTGTTTCAGGTATTCAAGGATGGCGAATTCGAAAACGATGTCAAATTCGGAATTCAATATGGCGGCCATGATGTTTTCGAAAATGTCGTCATGGATATCATGTTTCATGTTTTCGGGGATGGCAATTTCGAAAATGATGTCAGATTCGGAATTCAAGTTGGCGGCCATAATGTTTTTCGAATATGTCGTCATGGGTATCGTGTTTCATGATTTCGGTGATGGCAATTTCGAAAAGGATATCAAATTTGGAATTCAATATGGCGGTCATAATGGTTGTTGAAAAAGTCGTCATGGGTATCGTTTCTCATGTTTTCGGGGATAGCGAATTCGAAAATGATGTCAGATTCGGAATTAAAGATGGCGGCCATGATGTTTTCGAAAATGTCGCCATGGATATCGTGTTTCATGTTTTCGGGGATGGCAATTTCGAAAACGATGTCAGATTCGGAAGGCAAGATGGCCGCCATGATGATTTTCGAAAAAGTCGTCATGGGTATCATGTTTCATGTTTTCGGGGATGGCATTTTCGAAAATGATATCAGATTCGAAAAACTCGTCATGGGTATCGTGTTTCATGAATTCAGGGAAGGCAATTTCGAAAATGATGTCAGATTCGGAATTCAAGATGGCGGCCATGATGTTTTTCGAAAAAGCCGTCATGGGTATCGTTTCTCATGTTTTCGCTGATAGCGAATTCGAAAATGATTTCAAATTCGGAATTCAAGATGCACGCCATGATATTTTTCGTAAAAGTCTTTATGGGTGTTATCGTGTTTCATGTTTTCGGGGATGGCAATTTCGAAAACGATGTCAGATTCGGAATTCAAGGTGGTAGCCATGTTTTTCGAAAATGTCGTCATGTGTATCGTAATTCATGTTTTCGGGGATGGTGTTTCATGTTTTCGGGGATGGCAATTTCGAAAATGATATCAAATTTGGATTTCAAATAGAAAACACTTCTATTGACACAAAAATCTATTGATACAGATTTCAATTAACCAAGAATTCAGGCAGAATTTTCATTTTTACCGTGGCGTCAATTGAACCCACTCGGTACGATGCCGAGGCAAACCATGACGCTTATTTTCAGTAGCGCACAGACGAAAAAAAAAAGAAAAAAATAGCTTAGCACACATAATAGCTTAGGTCCTGGAATAGGATAGTGTAGTTTTTATTCCGAAAAAATAAAGGGAAATCTAATTAATCGTTAAAAGCTGTGAATTTGCTCACAAGGCGAGTATAAAGCTAAGTTAAAAAGGTGAAATCTCATGTAGCCATGAGTGGATAGTGTGTTTTTATTTCTGTTTACGTTTGTTATCCTGAAATCCTTTCAGTTTATATTCATTGATGTGTGCGTACACAAAAATTACTAAAGTAAGACACTTTTAGTTCCCCATATACGAACTAGATGGCGCTAGCTCTGATTTAAAACTCTGTATCGAGTGTTGCCCTGGTGTGGTCAAAACATGTGGTCAAAACATGGTAATGGCGGTGTACAGCGCTATATTTCGTTTTCGGTTCGGATAGGATAAACTTATATAATTCATCTCTGTAACGTATGATCAAATTCTGAAGTCCACGCAGACGAAGTGGCGGGCGCTAGTATGGCATACAATTAAACACGTACGTTTATTTGTTCACACATCAACTAAAGTGTTCTTTGTCTGAAAATAATGGACAACGTGAGCATAAAACTTAATTTACAACAGAATTAGTTTTGCCCGCGTCTTTGTCTACGATTCTAAACGAACATCGACAATTTTAATTTATAGAATGGCCAGGACTGAAAGGCTGAATTCGCATATCCAGCTATAGGTAATAGAAACACTTGGGTCTTTAGTGGTGCGGTAAAACTGATACAACAATGGTTCAGAACAAAATTACACTCACGCACTCACACACCCGTATGAGCTTGAACGTAATTAATTTATAATTCTATTTTCTTCTATGGTAGGTACATGTTAACTTCGCCATTAAAAAAACTGTACTTTTTAATTTTTAGTTTATATAACCCCTTGTTCTACTTGTTCAATCCATTCGCGAATGCCGTTTCATGCCTGTTAACCTGTTATTGAGGTACAGGCAGGCCATGTCTCCTTTATTATAATCTGTCTTGTTAATGTAAAGCTGTGTGCTTTGTTGGTGTGTCTAATAAATAAATAAATAAACGTCAGTTGCTTCCGACATCAGGGCCTCTATTCTCGGCGGATTATCAGGAATATTTCAATTTTGTATGACAGCGGTTTTTTTTAACTAACACTAGATTTTAACAGAAATTCATTTTAAACTTTGGTTTATTACTCAACGATAAGTGTAACTAACTATAGAATTGGTCCTGAACTTTTTGATTGGTTGTCAAAATTGATTTAAGTCGTATTTGTATTTATTTGCAAACAAAGAGTAGGTATTCTCATTAGCGTACCACGACAAGTCGCTTTCTACAATAGCTAGCGACTTGCGAAAACTGACAATATGTATGGCATATCCTAGCCTAGTTTGTAGTGACCCTGCCTATGAAGCTAGCGGTCCTGGGTTCAAATCCCCAAAAAGAGGGCAGATATTTTGTGTGATGAGCGCGAGTATTTGTGTCTGATGGATGTTATCTATGTTTTTAAGTACTTATTTCTCTATATAAGTATTTATATCGTTGTCTAGTACCATAGTACAAGCCTAGAGTTTAGTTTGGGAGTGAGATTGTTCCTTGATATTTATTTATTTATTGTCAATGCCATACATATTTAGCGCTAGCTTAAGTCGAGTTGAGCATATAGATTTTTATTGATTTGGGTGGTCGTTAATATTCGCAGAACGCATTTATTCTAGGGTCGTACCGACTGCGTACGTACCCACAAATTCATACCAATGTTGGTTTCTTAGGTAAAAAGGACAAACCAACAATACACACGTTGGAGCTTATATCATTAGATCGAGTTAAGTATAAAAGAGGTGTGAGTTAAGTTGTAATAAAGTAACAGTCATTCTGGACCCAGTCATCATTACGACATATCGTCTGAAACTGAAACCTTTAATAAACAACAGTAATGAAAATTGTAAGTAGCTTGATGGTTAATATTATTCTCTGTAATACCATCGCAGACCTGTTCAGTCTACAGAATACTGTAACAATGGCACAACACAAAAAAAACTACGTGACCTTAATCTATAATTTTCAGCGACAGTATTCTCTCCGTTTGCGACGGTCCTAAGCTTTTAACTCGTAGGTAATATGGTCTGTATTTTTCGAATACGGTTTAACCATATTTTAACCAACTGCCTAAACAGCAGGGCTACCACGTAACTCACTCGCAATCGCCATCGGTTTCAAAGCGGAACAATTGTTTTCAATTTGTATGCAGACAAGCCTTCGATTTGCAAAATGAAAACGATTGTGATTGCGAGTGCGTTAGGCAAATAGCCCCTCTGGAGTATTTTTTCTTGTATACCTACTTGTAAGTATGTAGTCAAGAACTTAAATTTGAGACCCACCTTAGGTCCAAAGTCAATCTGACATTCTACAACAATAAGATTGAGTTTCCTATAAGTTACAAATGATTTGGCATCTCTAATGATATTGACGACAAATTAATGTTCGTGACCGTATATGTTAAACGACTAAATAAAACGGGCACAAGATCGCCTAGAGTGGAAGAAGAGGGAAGAGGCCTACATCCAAGATTGGATCACCAAAAAGCCACCATGATAATGATGCTGATACATGTTTGTAATATTCCGGATAGTTAACTGTTTTACGGATTTCGAATTGAAGGCTATTTTTCCATTGCTCTGTATCCCACCCAGAAGTGTTATAGGTTATTTTATTTCAGGATTCATCGTCCATACGGCGCCTGCGCTCGAGTTGGTTGCTCATGGTGGTCGGGGTTATGGCGCTAGTAGCGCTTCCGGCAAGTCCCATGCAGCTGGATAAGCCCTGCGCACCCGTGCCACGATGTCAGTGCGAACCAGAAGGTATGTATATTAAAGACATGGACATGAATACACAGACAGACAGTACAAAATCATGGCCCCTACAACAATAATCACTACGATTATAGTCAAGGTAAGAAAAGGTTCGGCACATTTCGACTCTATTTGAACGCTATTAAGGTCCAAAAGTGACGCACCTTTTACCACGACTATACATAGAGCTGAGCTCACAAACTTGATTTGCGCTGTTAACCATATATTTCCGGAATATAATTACGAGTAAGTAGACTAGAATTCATCGGTATTGATCTGATAGCAAGCCGTAATACTAAAAGTTTTTGAAATGATTTATAACAAGAACGAATACATAAAAGCTCTGGTAAAAACAAAAACACTCATTAGTTTCTGCAGACAAGTTTTGTGGAGGTCGTCGTCGTTTAGGTTCGCGACTATACAAGGTTATACTTGATAAGCTAGAACCGAGACTGAAAACACGGAGTTCCACACGGAGCAGTGTTTAATTGTTTAATAAGATAAAGAAATTGGAATGAACTACTTACGAGTATAAAACAATACAAAGCAAATTGGTTTTCTTTCTAGATTCAATTATGTGCCTGTCCAAGACATGTGTTAACACAGCCAGTGAAATCATCAGCTCGATGGATGAGACTCAGGATCCTTGCGAAGACTTCTACCAGTTCGCTTGCGGAAACTGGGCAAAGAACAATCCTATTCCAGAGGGAATGTCTGAATTCGACGTCCTCAAAAAATTAGGGATTCAGAACAAACACGTTATACGGACTGCTTTAGGTATACAACATGATCTTACATTAAATCATTACAGGAATTTTCAGTTATTGTTTTAAACTTAATGTATTAAATAATTTATGTCGTTTTTCATCAAATATCTAAATTACAGGAATTGGTATGTAGGTGGAATAATAATGCATCTGGATGGTGCATGATAGTTCTGTTGGCTTTTGCTAAATATACTTAAGTCCTGATTCATGACGAGGCTTTTTGGTGGTATCCTGCCTTTCGGCCAAAATTTGTTTGGCAAATGTATCGTTTCCCAACTATTTCATTTGTCAACCCGCTTTTTTTTCTGTAAATATTTCAACAATGTTTACCTACAACAAAATTGACAAACACATTGTCACGGTGCCTGTATGAGATTGAATGTCAGGTGTGATTTTCATCTATTTTCAATTTTCTTCTTGTGCACATGAATTTTGTTATTTTAAAACGCAGGCCCCAAGACTGAGCCCTGTGGCAATGTCCGGTTTTCACCTACAAAGCTAATTCGAAGTAGCATCAGGTTCCTTGACTTGAAATAGTCTATAGCATACATACATACATACATAATTTCACGCCTTCATTCCCAGAGTGGGGTAGGCAGAGCTGCAAAATTACAAAAATCTCTGAAAACTTGTTGATAATTCTATAACCACAATTTGCACAATTAGGCTAAGATGTTTACCAGCGTATTAGTGATAGGTTGCAAGCCCATCGCCTACAAGCCTTTATTCCCTTAGTCGTCTCTTACGACATCCACGGGAAGACATGGAGTGGCACTATTCTAACTCGGCAACCACACGAGGCAATGAACATTAGGTCTATAGCAATGAAAATTAATTCATTATAATTCTTTATTATAACCCATAATTAACTACTCTTTCAGAAAACGTTAATGTGACTGATGAGAATGGAGCTGAATCCAAGGCGAAGGTATTTTATGATTCGTGTGTAGACAAAAGTGGAATCAAGGAAAAACTTGGTGGAAGACCTTTGCTGGACGTCATCATAGACGTAGGAGGGTGGCACCTACTTGACAAGACTATAAACAAAGATACAGAAGAATTAGAGCCGCAAGTACTATTGCAAAATATTATAAAAAAGTGAGTTATATTTTGAAAGTATGTATTTCTTAGTTTCTTAAGTGTATATATATTTAAAAGAAAGTCGTGTTAGTTACACTATTTATAACACAAGAAGGGCTGAACGAATTTGGCTGAAAAACTAGTGGGGAGGTAGCTTAGAACCAGGAGAAGGACATAGGATACTTTTTATCCCGTTTCGGGACGTGACATAAAACGTGTTATAACAAAACGCACAAACAGAAAAAATAAACGTATCAGTAAAAACATCAGTCTAGCCGTTCATTTGTTAAAAATGGTATAACAAAACGCAATTGACAGCTAAACGTAATCTATATATATAAAAATGAATCCCTATCTCCCTTGGTCACGCCATCACGCGTGACCGGCTGGACCGATTACGCAATTTTTTTTTTTGTTGTGTTTGTTATTATTAGGAGAAGGTTCTTATGAAAGAAAATTGTTGAAAAATCCACCGGGAATGTCAGAAATTTGCAGCGGGGCGAAGCCGCTGGCGGTAACCATGGTAATAACAATGCTATAATAATTATTTTAGAACTGTTATTACCATGGCAACGCTCATTATAGAAAGTTTTCACGTTTCGGTTACGCTATAGGTGGTATTGTGGTACCATTAACGATATCAATATTAGCGGTTTATAAGTTGTACGCGAGTAGAAAAATACTTTTTTTTCGGACAAATCGATATTTTTTCGTTTGTATCCATGAAAACCCGGCTTATAACTTTTAGCTGCCCGAGTTGTCCGCGGCGACAGCAGCGCGTAGCAGTTTCAACGCGTGCCCGCCGCTGACCCGCGTTACTTTTTGATGTGCCGGGTTCGATTTGTTTTGTTGTTTAATTCTTTTGTGTTTGTTATTGTCAGGATAAAGTTCTTATGAAAGAAAAAATTAAGAAAATTGCGCAGAAAAATGAAAAAAAAGGAAATTTGCAGGGGGGCGAAGCCGCCATCACGCGTGAACGGCTGGACCGATTTCGCTAATTCTTTTTTTGTTATGTTTGTTATTGTCAGGAGAAGGTTCTTATGAAAGAAAAAATTAAGAAAATTTAATTAGAAAATTTAAGAATACATAACCACCATATAAAATTATTTCTAATAATTGGGAATCATATTGGGTTTAATAGAACAACGTCTGTCGGGTCATATATATATATATATATATATATATATATATATAAAAATGTTTTTCGAGATGTATCCTTTAGCTGAACAGAAAATACTTATAACTTTTTTAAGATACAATGTCCTTGCACTTATGACTTGGCGCGTGCAACCAGACCATCGGAATCATTCAGAAAACGTTATAGTTGTGAGTATTTTGTTTTTGAATTTGTGATATAATATAATAATACTATTGTCTATTGTTCGCCGTGTGTTACAACAGATTATGTTAGTTTGTTTACTCATAATTTATTATTAATCGTTTAGATGAGGCATGTAAATAAGTTTAGACGAGTGACAATTAAATGTCCTTCGTTTTTTTTTTCTCTTCTAGACATTCAGTGTAAAAGGTTTCGTAAATGATTTAATATATAAATTACAGCTGGCGGCTGACTTGAGCGTACCATGGAATTACTACCAAAACAAAACATCCAACAAGAAAGACCTGGACGCATACCTAAACTATACGATAAGAGTCTGTGTGCTCCTAGGAGCGAACGAGACGCAAGCTAAAGAGGAAATGAAAAGGGTGTTACAGTTCAAGACTGAATTGATGGAGATATCCAATGCTCTTGAAAACAAGACGAACTATTCGAGTTTGAACCAAGAATTTACAATCAAGCAGTGGCAGCAGAAGGCAAACTTTCTGAACTGGACGCTTTTCTTGAATGATGTATTAAGTTTGGTAGAAAAAACCGTAAGTGACTATTTAATAAGTATTTGGGTACATTGCTGCAAAGTTTAAAAATGTCAAAATGTAACAGTAAAAGATCAGAATTGAAAAATGTGGTTTGTTTATTTAACATTTTTATCAATTTCCCTCCAGATAACAGAAAATGAAATAATAATCGTCAAGGATACTCGATATTTTCTAAAGCTAAGTGAAGTTCTTACAAAATACACTGAAGGCGAGGAAAATAAAAAGTAAGATTTTTTTTACTGCAATAATTAATAACTAACTTATACATATTGCACGTAAGCGTGATTCGAACTTATGTTGTGTTGTGATTGAAACATTTCGAATCATGGAATGGACATAATAAATCAAATAAAGTAAAGATAACAAGGGGGCTTACCTCCATTTGCTGTTACTATTCGTAGGTACCTATTTAACGACCCCACCAAGATTGCTATTATACGGCACCAAAATGCACATTGTCTAAATTTACCAACGTCAACCACGCGGAATACAAAATTTTGTCGTATCCTCGCTATGCGCCAACCGTTTTCTGACCATCATTATAATGAACAATCTCCTGATACCGGAATTGCTCACCACATCTTCTCTAAAAGAAAAGTGTATTCCCTTAAGTATGAATTATTAGAATAGTTAACTGTTTAGGACTTTGAAGAGTTTCCTAATCCTGCAAATGTTCGGGCTCACCAAGTACCTGTCCAAGCAGTTCCGAGATGCAACCTATACCCTAATAAAACTACTCTCCAATTCTGAGGGACATCATGAGACTTGGCAATGGTGTGTCGAGGAGACTGTCGCTGCTTTTGGTAAGTATAAAAATCATGTCATAGTTACTTTAAAACTTTAAAATCGCATCGCTCGGAATTTTCGTGGCACTTTTCAATAACGCTAGTGACGTCTCGTTTATCGACTTCCGTTATACATACTAATATATAGATACAATACAATACACACAAAAATAATAACAAGAACTTTTGGTTTTGGTACCCGGCGGATCTAGCTACCGAGGCCAGTGTCTAAAAACTATTTGATTTCTGTCTTAACACACTAAAAACTATTTTGTTTTTTCGCTATATATATCGGGCTTTGAAAGGTAAGGAGAGGTAAACAACAGAAGGTCTTATCGCAAAAAGTTATATTTTCCAGATAACCTTTGGGTACATGAAAATTTTAAATTGACATATGCTATTATATTTAAAATTACTTGAAAAACAGTTTATTTATTAATAAATCAGTAATCAGTTCGCAAATATAGCTACCAATGTCTAAACCATTTCAGCTTTTTCAATTTCATGTTCAAAATTTGTGTTAGTTCTAACAATTTAAGGTTTCTTAGGCTATTTAAAAAAGAAACATAATAATATCAACCATATTTGGTTTACGAAAAGATGCTAACATTCCATATATATCGATATGTGTACGTAATTGAATGTCGATAAATGAGAAGTCACTATGACAGCTCAAAAATGCCACGAAAATTCCGGCCTCTGCGCATCACACATTAATACGGAGAACGAAATCGAAAATCGGGACCACTTCATATCTCTAATATAATATTGATCCTCCACCCAACAGTCGAATGACGTTCACTGCTGACTATTAGGACTCCTTAAAAGAAAATAAGGCTTGCGTAAGTTGATAGAATTTATTCTACTTATTCAACTTGGAGGTCATGGCCTCCCTAATTGAAACAGAGAGAACTATTTCTATAGTCCCCAATTTTAAAATGATTGAAGTTTCTGATCTTTTCTGTCTTATGCTTTCAGGTTTTGCGGTGGGCGCCATGTTTGTCCGTGAAGTTTTCACCGTAGAAGCCAAGACGGAAAGCGAACTCCTGCTTAAAAATATAAGGAACACGTTTAAGAACCACCTGAAGAAGCTTGACTGGATTGATCCTGAGACGAGGGAAGTTGCAGAGGCTAAAGCTGATGCGGTCGGGGAAATGATTGGTACGACATATAAAAAAACGTTCGAGG
The DNA here is from genome assembly GCA_946894065.1 of Acleris literana. Taxonomy (NCBI): domain Eukaryota; kingdom Metazoa; phylum Arthropoda; class Insecta; order Lepidoptera; family Tortricidae; genus Acleris; species Acleris literana. The sequence continues at coordinate 5,879,793 of OX335694.1, forward strand.
ATGAGGGTGGCTTACTGACGCTGAATTTCGTTAGAATTAGCCACGTTAATTGAGTAGAATTCTCAAACGATAAAAAAAGTAGAAGTGCAGAAAAATTTAAGCAAACATTTTTTCAGGTTACCCAGACTACATACTGCGTAAAAAGGAATTGGACAACCATTATGAGGAATTGGTAGTCAGGCCTGATACATATTTCCAAAACTACCTCCATTCTAGTATTTATTACCTGAAGCGTAATTTAAGGAAGCTGGGCCGGCCTGTCTATAGGACTGAGTGGTGTAAGTCCCGGAGAACGGTAAAATTGGAGAGAGATCTTTATTTAGAAAACTATTAGTGGTGCTTTTTTGCCGAAGTTATATTAGACCTGATGTAATCGTAGTGTACGTACTCGTAATGAAAAGTTCTTGTGCCTCTAAAAAGATAAATAACAAACTATTACTTATCTGCATTAAAAATAGGAAAATAGTGACTTTTGATTTGAAGAACACGAGTTTCTCTTTACTATCATACCGCAGACTTGTGCTAGATAGTAGGTACCTACGGTAGGTAGTGGGCGCTCGATGTCTACTATTTTTATATTGTCTTTCAGCTCTAGTATGCTACTTCAACTGTTTTTGATTAAGGGATACCTTCCTCTGTCTCTGAAGAGAAAACACATGGCCACGTGCATGCTCCCACTCATTCTCACTAGGGCCCTCGGACTCAGCCTTTGTCATGTCCACCAAACACCAGACCCGGAGTTTGGCCACGAGCCATGAAACGATAAAGTAGCCACAGACTGGAAGCCCAACTACTCAAAAAACGAACTACTTAAACAAACTAGGTACTCAAGAAACGTGGCAGACTTCATTGGTGATAGCGGGATTTGATTCCTTTTAAAACTCGACAGAGACTGTTGAAACAGAAAAATCTGGAGAAAGGGGTGGAAGCCTTTGCTTATAAGTGTGACGGCTCTTAATAATTAATTAATTAATAATAAACTGTTTGTGCACTTAGCCGTTTCCCCATCGGAGGTGAACGCGCACTACATCGCCAGCAACAACCTCATCTTGCTGCCGGCGGGCATCCTGCAGCCGCCGCTCTTCGCCAGGGACCGCCCTGCGAGCACCAACTACGCAGGCGGCGGGTCGGTCATGGGGCACGAGCTTGTGCACACGTTTACATACCACGGCAAATATGACCGGTTTGTGGCACATGTTTTTCAAGAACAAACAATCGGCAAAATAGAACTCTTACCCACCATAAAAGATAAGATAAAAAGATAAAAGAAATTTATTCAGTAAGTAGGCCGCACGGGCACTTTTACACGTCAAGAATCTACCAGCGCTTCCCAAGAGAAGACCACTGCCGAGAAGAAACGCGGCAAGAAACTCAGCAGTCAGTCATTTTTTAAACATATTTCTTATTACAATGGTACTACTTAGTCTAGCATTATATAAAGCTATAAATATTAAATTAAATATAGTATTAAATAACATGCGTAGTTCAGCAGGAAAACATGCCAATTAAGAATCTTACGGGAGAGATAGAGAAAAAAAAAAACACATACTTATGTGTATATAAGATGGTGCGAGACGACCACATAAAAGTTTCGATATGTTTTCCTACATCAACGGTGTCCATAGATAGAACCGTGTCACAGTGACGATGCTAAATGAAGTCGTAGGTGTGTTTAACTAAAAAGCACTGTAATACAGTTCTGTGGCGTGTCAGTGATCCATTTTTTCGATTGTACAAGCTAGCGGACCATAGTCGTACCCGCCGCATTACCAGAGGAATAGCAGAGGCGTCTAAGCTATTCGAAAGAATGACAAAAAATAACAAGGAAAAGCAGGATGGAAAGTAGGCTGCTAAGGAAATTGTACTATCTATCTTTATTGACAGTACCTACAGTGTGAGTCTTTATGATGTGCACATAGCGAAATGGGACAAACTAGGCCCAATTTTATCGACACAAAAAATGAAAAAAAAAATCTTTTGGCTATTTTGATTTTTTTATGATTTTTTTAGTTTTTTATTTCGCAATTCCATACTACATGTAAATAAAACGTTACTGCTCTTAAACTACACTGTCTGTCGACACGAAACAAAAACAAAAATGATCATTAATAACAGGCTCCGGCACAAAAATGATAATTGTCGACAAAAATCCCGCCCCCAATTTATTATTACGATATTTTTCATAAAATTGTGTTTATTTTTCCAATTTCCTTTAAAAAATATAAAATAACTCAATAAAATGACCCATTTACCAATCTTTTTTATTATTTCATGTTATTCTACATCGTATTAGCTTTCCAACAGTAAAATTAACACGCTTATGACTGAGATACAACTTTTGTTATCAGCGTCTCAAACAATGGCCTTGCGCAGTATGCACGTGCTACGATGTCGCAGGTGAAACAACCACACAAACGACCAAGGTCCATTTGTGGTCGTCTCGATCCTCTCTTTTTTAAATAAGAAAGGTGATCAGGTGCCGGTGCCGGTCTGTTGACCCCCGACCAGGGTGATCTGTGCCAACCGTAAAAAAGGTCGGGTCCATAGGGCGCAGCCGGTGCCCAAGACGCGGGCTGCGGGGTTGAGGGTGGTAGATGGTGGTACCGCGTCTTGGTGACGACGGTGAGGGGTGGGTGTCCTAATACCCGCGGCGTTTTGGAGTGGAGTCCTCAGAGAGTCGCTGTCGTTGCTAGACGAGTCTAGCAATCCCTCTGAGGACTATGGCGACGACATCCTCGCCGGTCTGCACGGCTATCAGGACCTCAGCCAAAGCTATCCTCACCGTCTCGGACCTATCGTTGTTGGTGGTGGTTTTGGCTGCTGGGGCCGGGGCTGGGTTCTCCGACATTGCAGTGGGTGCAGATGGGATCGTTACCGGATCAGGGTAGCGCCTCGACGGTCCGGTTGGTGGTGGGCTCGGGGCCCTGCCTGGGCTTCGGACATAGGTGACTTTTTAGCCCTCCGGTTTTCCCTGAGCAGGACTGCACCGCTGCAGTTCGCGCAGGTTGGTGGCTCCTCGCGGGGCCGTGGGCAATCGCCGGCTGCGTGTGGGCCTCCACAGCGCACGCAGGCTATGGAGCGGTGCATAGCAAGATGTTTTGTGTTTTAATAACCAAAAACAAACTTGCCATTGTTTGACCACTGATAACAAACGTTGTATCTCAGTCATAAACGTGGTAATTTTATTACTATTGGAAAGCTAATACGGTGTAGAATAACATGAAATAATAAAAAAGTTTGGTAAGTAAATGGATCAATTTATTGAGTTATTTTGCATTTTTGAAAAAAAGTAGGAAAAATAAACACAGTTTTATGAAAAACATAGTAATAATAAATTGGGGGCGTGATTTTTTTCGACAATTATCATTTTAGTGCCTAAGCCTGTTATTAATGATCATTTTTGTTTTGGTTTCGTGTCGATAGTTTCGTGTAGTTTAAGAGCAGTAACGTTTTATTTACATTTAGCACGAGTATGGAATTGCGAAATAAAACCTAAAAAAAAACATAAAAAATTCAAAATAGCCAAAAGATATTTTTTTAGGTTTTTGTGTCGATAAAATTGGGCGTAGTTTCTCCCAATTTGCTATGTGCACATTATAAAGACTCACACTGTACATATAAGATTTAAAGGTTAAACTAAACTGACAAATGGATTACTACCGGCTGTGCCTTCGAGTATTATTTACTAGAAACTAACGTTTTGTTCAGGTTCTTAAATAAGAATCACTCGTGGAACAACGCCACCGTCGAACGGATCAAGGAACGCGCGGTATGCATACGGGAGCAGTACTCTAACTACTCTATGGAAGGCCTTCCATTGAATGGGGAAAAAACACTAAGTAAGTCACTTGCGACAGCAGAAACTGACTACCTAAACTCGGTTTCCGCCAGCAGCCCTTCCTATGCCCATTAAATATTCTATTATGAGGTTAAGACAAAATTCAATGAGCCCTCGGGGGGTTACTACTAAAGCAGTTGAGTTTAGGTTGAGAGAAAGGGTCAAAGTTGTATAACTGCTATAGCTCTGTCCCTTTCTCTCAACCTAAACTGAACTGGTTTAGAACGTCTTAATAACCCCCGGTCGCTTTATCATAAGTGGACTCAGATTACCGTGGACAATATACGAGTAGGTATATGGGTACAATCTCAACATTGCGAATGCGTTGCTAACCCTCAGGGCACGCTGACTGAGATGGAATGCATCTATGCTATTAATTTTACCAACTGTCTTATCCCCACGACGAAATACAACTGCGATGTTGCTACTCTTCCTTAAAGATGGCAATCTTAACAAGTTTGTCTATGTAACTAATAGTTACAAATATTACCCACCAATTAAAAATGTTACCTGTGGAACCGGACAGAAATATGATAATTCTATATAGAGCACTAACTCTTCCACTGCCTGGAACTTTTGGGTTATAATTGACACTGTTACTAGATGACGACATAGCTGACAACGGCGGGCTGAAGGCGTCGTTCCACGCGTACCTGGACCACAGCCGCACGGAGGCGCGCGTCAACCTGACGCTGCCGGGGCTCGAGTACAACCACCGGCAACTGTTCTTCATCTCTTTTGCACAAGTGAGGAATGCTAAGGAACTTGATAGATCCAGAGGGTAAAGTCAGAAACCGTACCTTTTTGGTGGCATCCTTGCCGCGAAAACGGCAAACGAGTACTCAGGCCACATGAAAGTAAGTGGGATCCGAGACTTATAGACATTTGCATTCTGGAGATTCAACTCTCAAGACTGTTCTGCGGAAACTCTATTTGCTGTATGTCGATCAGTTTTGTCTGTAGAGTCAACAGCAGAAGTAGGTGGACAGTCGACAGCTCAAAATTATCTACACACGATTATTCTCCTAAAAATAATATGGCGTATAGATAATTTTGAGCTCTTCCACTGTGTGTGTGTCTTCTGTTGCTGAGTGTATGCATTTAAAGTAGTTTCGATGATGGAAAGTTCGCTTGAGTCCTTTTAAGAGCTCATAGGTAAGTTTTACCGATGTAGCTAAAGTGCATTTATGGGGTACCTATTCTTTTATCGAAACATCTATCAACAAACGTATTATTTATGCAAAATTTTCATTTCATTGAAAGGCATTTCTCGCCGCATGATTTTTTTTTTGGTTCTTTGATGAAATTATACAAAAGATAAAGCGAAATTCGATGAAAAGTTTGGTTTCCGCATGGAGGAGAGGCCCGACAGGGCAAGGGATGACCCCTGACTTAAAACATTTCTTGGTCGATGGTATTTTATTATCAGCAAAATCTTTTCTTAGGTGTGGTGTTCTGCTACGAAGTTCACTAAAAAGGAAGTTGAATCCAGGACCCATTCCGTACCAAAATACAGAGTAATTGGCCCTCTTTCCAACCTGAGGGAATTCTCCGAAGAGTTCCAGTGCCCCGTGGGCTCGAAAATGAATCCAAAAAACAAGTGCGAATTGTGGTGAAGAAGAGCTTAAGTACAGTAAAGCCAAAATACTCGGTGGTCTATAGCTGTGACACTCCTTGACATCTGTCGGTATACAGTGTGTTACCGGCATGCGGGCATTTTATTATAACTGCCGATAATTATGTTGCTTTAGCAATTGTTTGCAAGTATTATCAATTAAAAAATAATTAAAATAACTTCACAATTAATTTTCTTAGATACTGTCCATTTTTAATGTAGTGCATGTGCTGCGTGTTCATCATTATCAGTATCGCTGTTGCTTAGTACAAGGCATGTCGTGGTACGAAGGCAAATCATAAAAATAAAAATATCCGTCGACTGTTATTTAACACTTGTCAAATTGCTGTGCTTTACAATGCTGGCAATTAAAATTTTTTTAGAGAGTTAACAAAGCCTGAAAATTTGTTTATTAATTATATTAATCTCAGGGTTACAGAACAGATATACGTTATATTAACCTCCTTTAAAAAAAGCCAGGGTGCTGGCATAAGAATAAACAATAACTACACGTAGAAGTGAAACTCACGGCTTCCGACGCGCGCTCTGCGCGTTAGATACCTACCGCCTGGTGACACCTGAGGTGTCTAGTCAGTCAGGGGTGTCACACACGGAATATATATTAATATGCAAACATATACATATATCATAGCAATACATCTTACGATATATATTCCGTGCTAGTTGACAGAGTCCACACACGCAGCTATTATATATATTAATTTAGCCACGGGAAATAATTACTGCAGTCTATTTGGCTGTAAAAGTGACAAAAAAATTACTAATAGATAAGAATAGTATTTTGCAATAAAGCTTTTTCAACTTAATAAAAATTCAAAGTAATGGACCCGAAAGGAACGTAAAAAGTAACTCTGGATCCCAGACTATAAAACTTATTGTGTTTAATTATAATTTTAAAGGTTTTTTTATAGACTCGTTTCCTTGTTTTATATAGATGATTAATAGCCACATTAGCCCTGTAATTTTCTGGAGATAATCTTAATATCATCAAAAAGTATTATTACGTTGAACGTTAATGTAAAAAACTCATTTTGCAACAATGTTTTCACGTTAAAGAGAAACATAAATAACATTTCGTGACTAAACTTGTATAACACATCCATAAACCGATTAAAATATTTCGCTAGTGACAGCCCTAACTTTGGGCGTGGAAGACAGGAGCGTAGCGGGGTGAAGAGGGAAGTAGGTATTTAAAACGCGGCATTTGGGGCTTTGGTAAAGGAGATTCGCTTCTACGTGTAGTTATTAGAACGAGATAGTTATGGTGCTGGTAACACAATGTATATATGCCATCACTGGTTTTACTGTACAGTGCTATAACTGTTAAGGTGCAATTAAACGATAATTTTTGGAACAATAGCTGTTTTACTCTAATTTGGTGTAATATAATGAGAAGTTCGAAATGTGGAAGGGCAATAATTGCTCATAAAATTGCCATTGTAAGTGCCACTTTAAAACGTCTTTCGGTCTTGAACTTTTCTCTCACTCACTATCGTACCCTTTTATGAGAGAACGCATCTTTTCTTCAACGTTTCGTGCGAAAAGGAGTGCGACTGCGATGGCAACTAAGATTGTTTTTTTCGTTTCTCGTGGGTATCTACACATGACACACGCTTAAAGGTACGCCCTCACCAATGCTTAAAAAACGGTGACGGTACGGAATCGCAGTGACGCATCGTATGCGTACCGTTTTAGACGCACGCTCCCCACACCGCTGCTTAACGGTGCGTATATTACGGTGCGTCAAAAACGGCGCCATGTTGTTACAATGACCCCGTCTTTTGTTTACGCAACGACACCGTATTTTAAGCAGCGGTGTGGAGGGCATGCGGTAAAAACGGTACGGATACGAAGCGTCACTGCGATTCCGTACCGTCACCGTATTTCAAGCAGCGCGGTGGGGTGGCACCTTAACGCTCCTACACCGAGAGCTTCCCTCTTAAATGGTGTTCTAGACAAGGTCTAGGATACTGATATTTGTGCGCATAAGAGGCATGAGTATATGTGCAAAATAGATTTATTTTTAAGTGTAACATTATGAGTGTATTATTAATAGAGAAATGAAATATTTTTAAACGAGTCTAACCAACTTTACCAGAACCCAAACTATTTTTTAAGAACTATCGGACCCACAGAATAAAAACATATAGTATAGAAACCGGACTATAAGACGTACTTTGCATCAGCTATCTTTCTCTACTTTTTAGATTACGTATTACATGAGAAAAAATGAAACAAAAAGTAGGCTGTTTTTTCTTCTTTAACTGTCATTGTCACAAGGTTTTACACAGGAACTTCTTTGTCCTTCCTATAGGAAGGATTTGTCTTTCCTTGTCTATAGGTGCTTATAGGTCCAAATCACGCCCAAATTACTAGTGACGATGTACCAAATAACGAAAGAACAGCTATAGATTCATCTCTTTCCAACTCACTATGAAAACCATAAGTAAAAAGAAGTGAACCATAATGTATTTTCTGCTTATTTAGTACGGTTTCTATGCCTTTAGTCTTTAATCTGTGATCGGACCTTTTGACTTTTAAAGGACCGACCACACCGGTGCTCAAAATACTCTGCTGGTAAAAAAAATACCAGCTCGCCAAAAACGCCATACATTTCAAAAAGAGCACTTTCATTTCGATTCTGCTCGAACAGAATCGGTATTATTTCGGTTCTGATCAAAGAGCAAATAATGGCGGTCCACCGCGGTGTTTCGCAGTGATTTCGCCAGTTTCAAGTGAGTAGAGTAAATCCGTAAATAGAATAAATCAAAAGTACAAATCCGGACATCGTTCAATCGGCCATCTTCCCTCCCCGAAGGTTACCGGAAGACCCTTTAAGGAGTTCGAGAATGAGTGTTGTGGTTGAAGTCAGATTGGAAACATGATTTTTTTAAATCTCTTTAATGTGGTGGTTACAAAATGAAATGGTTGATAAAATTGTAAGTTTTTCTGTCACCACGCCAAACTTTTGAAAGAGATTTGTTATGCTATAAAAAACTTTTAAATCTAGATAGAAAGCCATCGACAGAAAATCAATTTTGTCTACAAATTGACATGTTCACCAAATAATATATATCAGGGAAAAAAAAAGTCATAATAATAGTTAGCAGTCCTAAAAATAATTTTAGAAGTAAGTTTGCATAATTTTAAACCCCTCGTTCGTTCGGTCGGTCGGGCGGGCGGGCAGGCGGGCAGGCGGGCAGGCGGCCAGGCGGGCAGGCGGGCAGACAGACAGACAGACAGACAGACAGACAGACAGACAGACAGACAGACAGACAGACAGACAGAGAGAGAGAGAGAGAGAGAAAGAGAGAGAGGGCGGACAGACGGACACTGGAGTCTTAGTGTTCCGGTTTTACCCTTTGGGTACGGAACCCTAGAAAATACAAATACTTACAGACGGACGGACAGACGGACGGCCAGACGGACAGCCAGACAGACAGACAGACAGGCAGACAGACAGACACACAGACGGACGGACGGACGGACGGACGTACGGACGGACGGCCAGACAGACAGACAGACAGACAGACAGACGAGTGAGTGAGGCAGTAATAATGCTCAAAATTCAATCTGAATTATTACATTACAGGCGAATGCTCCCAGTGTCGCGAATTGACGCGATTTCAGTAATTAGGAAATAATTTTCTAATTCATCGATTACGATATCGATTGTGAGAGTAACAGATAAGTTAATATCTATAACGTACGTATTTATTTTCATGTTAAATTATATGTCAATTTACGTTTGTATTTTATCATAGATATTATTATCTGCATGAAGGAGATTAATATATTGTTTATTTATGCAAAGATAATCCTAGCAATATTAGATAAAGATTCGATTGTAAGAATTCTGTTCGAATCTACGATCATTGGTATAATTTATGGTCGTGGGATAATCTGTACAGAGGCCCTAATTTGAAAATCGAAGTTCGAAGTTACGTTAGCTCCAACTTTCTCTCTCGATTTAGTCTCGAATGACGAGTGACAGGGTCGGAGTTAACGTAACTTCGAACTTCGGTTTTCAAAGTAGAGCCTCTGTGCCCAGCAGTGGCATGTTATACAGGCTGATGATGATTACTGTGTGCTTCAACTGTTGATTGGGCATATTAATATCTGACTGATTTAACAATATTACTAACGTAGGTACACAGTTACCACGTAGTGTGCAAAGTAGGGCCTCAGGCCTCCATTTTCATCGAGAGTTCATGGGCCATGGGTTAAACTAAAGGCTACCACTGCACGCTGTAATTTCACTGATATTAGTAACATTTATCAAAACTCACCATTTAAATTTACACTAGGGACAGCATTGTTCATTAGCCGATGACAAGCCACTTTTTGGTCAGTTGTGAAGTGATGGTCACAGATCTTTTTATTCTTGTAAATTCTCCAAGGGTCTGTTTCTTTGAGATTGTCTCCGACAACTGACACCCATGTTTTGAACAGCTCTGGCTTTCTCTTCGGATGTGGAAAACTGTGCATATATGCACCTGCAAAACATATAAAATTATTGCATGCATAGCAATGTATCTATTAAGCCAGGGATACTTTAGGAGACAAATGTCCCACAACATGTGTCGGCGTCATGTCGTGCGACTTCGCGAAACTTCACCTGACATATCTGGCGACATCGCGCGACTTATGTCCGTAGCGACGTCAGGCGAAGTCGTGAGACTTCGCAAAACTTTGCCTGACATATCTACACATACGTACGTGTGTCACGCAATGTTGCCAGACATGTCGAGCGAAGTCCGGCAACGTCACGCCACAACACCCAACTTCGTTGGCGACACGTGTCGCGCGATGTTGCCAGACATGTCGAGCGAAGTCCGGCAACGACACGCCACTTCACCCGATGTCGTTGGCGACACGTGTCGCGCGATGTTGCCTGACATGTCAAACGAAGTCCGGCAACGTCGCGCTACTTCACCCGACGTCACTGGCGAGCTGGCGACACGTGTCGCAGGACATTTTGTCCCCTGGTTTATCCCTGGCACCTAAAAATAAATTAAAAATATATTTATAAAATATTCTTTACGTGCTCGTTAATATTATAGACAACTGCTGAAGAATCACATGTTATAAACAGAAACTTAAGTAAGTGTTTCTGACAGAATATGTAATCTCTCTCTGGCATAAAATTTACAGAGTTCCACTCGTCGATTTTTACCAGGTCTTCAAATTCCCAATTCTTCAGATTCTCAGCTCTACAGATTCCCAATTCTACAGATTCTCAGCTCTACAGATTCGCAATTCAACAGATTCCCAATTCTGTTGAATCTCAGCTCTACAAATTCCCAATTCTACCGATTCCCACGTCTACAGATTCCCAATTCTACAAATTCCGACCGTCTCTGGTAGCTCATTCTGTGTCCAAACTTTTGAAAATCTAATTTGACAGAGTCGACGGAGCTCCTGGCGGAGCTGTTTGGCTGTTTGGCCCTCCTGGTCTCATATAAAACCGAACCTAACCTAACCTACCTACGACACTGAAATTTAAGTAATATTTTGTTTTACGTGTGTATCTATCTGTATGCACAGTTACGAATATGTAAAGTTGGGAACCTGTTGAATTGCGAATCTTGTAGATTAGGGAATCCGTAGACCTGGGAATCTGTAGATTGGGAATCTGTAGAGCTGAGAATCGGTAGAATTGGGAATCTGTAGAGCTGAGATTCTGCAGAATTGGGAATCTGTTGAATTGCGAATGTGTAGATATATAAATCTATAATAGAAATCTGTAGAGTTGGGAACAAACCTGACAACAATTACCTAGATGTACCTAGTAAAAATTTAATGGTCTTGCTCTTTACAATCGTTTGCTTTGCTTTTTTTCAAAAATATTAAAACTTACCTGATACCGTGCATCCGAAAACGCAATATCTTTTTCGGATTGATGACCACATTTTTAACACTTAGATTATACTAGAGGACGCCCGCGACTTCGTACGCGTAGAATTAGTTTCCCGCTACTCTACTCGTATTTTAACCCCTTAGGGGATGAATTTTCAAAAATTCTTTCTTAGTGCTCACTTATCATGCAAGGAACCCCTGTACCAAATGTTTCTAGGTACAGTAGTTTCGGCTGTGCGTTGATATCTAAGTCAGGCAGTCAGGTTTGCCTTTTATGTATATAGATAAACAAGTAAAAACAACACAACCAAAAAATTTCACGAAAATGAAAATGAAATAAACGAGTAGGTAGGTAGACTTCTCTTTGAAATCCGCAGACGTTGAACGTCATGGATTCACGTTTCTTTTCACCTCAAGAAATAAGTACAGCTAAAAGTATTAAAATGGAGAAGTACTGTTTTTCCATGTAGGAAGAATTTAAAATAAATATAAAATAAGTCATTTAATTAATTTGAAACATTCAACAAATTAACAAAATAGTAAAACAAATATACTTAAAACGGCATACATGACAATGCGATAACGATGCCATCTAGTAAGGCATTAACAAATTACCAAGTATCTAAAAAATGTTCTCCATTTGGGGTTAGATATCGTTACCATCGCTGTGATTTGACCTTTTTTTCTAAATTCCCCCCCCCTGATGTTCACTACACACAAAATGTTTACTCTTTTTAACCGACTTCAAAAAAAGGAGGAGGTTCTCAATTCGTCGGGTTTTTTTTTTTTTTTATGTATGATCCCGGATTACTCGAAGACCACTGGACCGATTTGAAAAATTTTTTCGTTGTTCGATTGGGTATACTTTCTAGTTGGTCCCATTGTCACCACGTCAGGATTTGATGATGGGATCATGGAGAAATCAAGATAACTCCTCTAATATTATAGGCACACCTATAGCGATTTTGGTATTTTTCACTGTAACTCATGCATTTGCTTTTGAAAAGTACTATATGGTGAAGTGGAACTGATGATGAAGACCACAGATGGCCACCGGAACTCCTTAACGGTACCTATTTCAAGGGTGGCGATAAGATATTTCGATAAAGGAAGTTGAGCGACTATGACGAAGCACATTTAGGTTTAAATATGACTATGACATTCCCGCGGCGTTGTCTGCGGCGAGCTTGAAATGTTCTATAGTTTCTCATTAATATTTAGAAGTGGAGTTACGTAACAGCACAAATAGGATCACTAAAAAGTATAAAATAAAATAAATGTTTAAAAAAGCAAAAAACCGCCTTCAAAAAGCAACCAAAAGCAGACTTCAGTTGGACTGACCTATTTACCTACCATTTTAAAGAAGTTATTTTTTGCTTTTAGAAGGCGGTTTTTTGTTTTTTTAAACATTTATTTTATTATAGTAGTACTTTAGATTTTCTAATTAAAGTTAAAGAAAAACATGTGTTTTTGTACCAGCATCCAAAAAGACAATGTGGAAAGCCTGCTCCTCGGTAATGTATGTATATATTCTATGTCTTGAAGAATAATGGAAAACATTGATAATTTTCTCAACAATAATTGTTTTTTTATATGTTCTATGGACAACCATTCTTCTGAATCGTGGCGAATATCAAACTTATGGACGGTTTCGGGCTTCTCGTCAAACAGGAAATACCAACTCGAATACATATAAAATAGAAGTAGAAAATACAAGTAACTATCATTTTGAAAAGCTATAAAGACATGCTTATCAAGAGTTATTTAGTGCACTCTAAATAACTCTGCAAATATCCAACTATTGTACGCATGTTACTTGTCCTTATCAAAACTAAAAATGTTTTTGCTAAAACGCTGACCTCCTTTAGTTTGCTAGCGAGCGTTCCTGACACCTGACAAGAAAAATGTTGTGTTTTCTAATTATTTTAAACGGTTTTTCCATCTGTTTGACGTTTGAGTTTCCGAGGACGAGGAACCCCCCTACCAAGGGGGAGGTGTGGCCGAAACCGCAGTATGAGGTGAAGCATGACATAGTTTACGATGTCTATCCTGATGATTTTTATGTCAGGGTAAGTTTTTTTTATTTATCATTTTAGCTGTACATATAAAACACTTCCGTTTCTGACTGACTAACTGACAACAGCCTAAAGCGGGCTACATACCATCAGTTTTAACTGCACAGTTTCAACTGTACAGTTGAACTGTTCAGTTAAAACGTATGTGTGTAGGCACTGCGAACTGTGCAGTTAAACTGACGATCTAAGAAATATCTAATCGAAATTTCATTAGATAAAACTGTACAGTTGAAACTGTGCAGTTAAAACTGATGGTATGTAGCCCGCTTAAATTATTTGTTAACAATGTGAATGTATACATATAGGGCGGCCCCTTGTTTTGATGTAGCTTCGAACGAATTTCGAAATCAGTTCAGTAGTTTCAGAGATTACTCCAACACGGAAGCAAACAAACAACATTTTTCTGTATACATTCTGTTCATTATCGGTTGTCTGATCAACAAAATGTCCGACGCTTCTCCAGATTGTGGGGCAGAACTGTTCTCTGCTGTGTGACACGATTCGCCGGTATGGGTTCAAGCGCCGGGACCACCCGCCGACCCTGCCCCGGTATGACGAGAACCAGCAACGGTCCAGGCTGGAGGAACTAGTGATCGACCTGGCAGGACCCTGCGAGGACTACCCTCACTTAGACATGGATGAGAGCTGTAGGTGGATTTTGTTTCTTATTCTGTTACTCGCTCGATGCGTGAAGCCCCGCTTCTCCGCGGTTTTGCTTTGGATTATTACTTTTTACGAACTGTGTTTACGAACTTCCTTATAAGACGATGTCTAAATAATTGATAGGTATTTAGTTATCTTTTACATACATACATACATAATCTCACGCCTTCGTTCCCAGAGTGGGGTAGGCAGAGCTACAGAATTACAAACATCTCTAAAAACTTGTTGATAATTCTATAACCACAATTTGCACAATTAGGCTAAGATGTTCTCTTTTACAAGTGCAACAAAAACAAAGAGCAGCAAGAACATCCAGCTACCTGTCCAAGAATCCTGTGCTAGAATCCCTAAGTCGGTTGGCTGTGTACAGGGTGTCCTTGGTAGTACATTTCGGTGAAAAAGGTTCCAGCTTCTAAATTTAAAATTTAATATTGGAATAATCGAATGCCATCGGAAATGAATTTTTGAAGAAACAGTGGAGGCACTCCAAAATTTTGGATTTTCGAAGTTTCTTATCCGCTATTCACACTAAAGAAAAAATGGAAGTAAAAACTCGGACGGATTAAAAATTTAATAACTCCTCAATAATTAACAATAAAGCCATAAATTAGTATGTTGTTAGAATCAACATTAAACGGATAAGTTTTTACAATATGTGGTTATAGTATCTATCCAGTAACTTTAGTCAACATGTGTGTGCGTCAAATCCGGTGGTTCTGATTTTTTGCTGACTTGTTTATGCTGTTGGCCCAATGAATAATCCAAGTTCGTGACCTCGAGCGCCGAACGCAGCTTTGTCAAAATTAAAAAAACCACGAATATTTCGGACTTTTTTCAGGTTTTGGCGATTATAACCCTACAGGACTAGTTTTTGAAAGTACTTTTTCGAAACGTTATTAAAGCAAACTAAATTTGCTACCATATGAGACTAAAATTGTCTCTGTAAACCCAATAGTTTTTGAGATAAAGCTTTTCAAAATTCATAATTTTTTTGAACTTCTAAATTTTTTGCAATTTCTGTTTGGTGTAAAACAAAAACCCGCCTTCAAAAAGCAAAAAATAACTTCTTTAAAATGGTAGGTAAATAGGTCAGTCCAACTGAAGTCTGCTTCTTGGTTAAAATATTGTTGGACGCCGACTTCAGTTGGACTGACCTATTTACCTACCATTTTAAAGAAGTTATTTTTTGCTTTTTGAAGGCGGGTTTTTGTTTTTTTAAACTTTTATTTTATTTTATACTTTTTAGTGATCATAATTATGCTGTTATTCTCCCACTTGTCAAGAAACAATAGAACATTTCAATCTCGCCGCAAGCAACGCCGTGGGAAAGTCATAGTCATATATTTAAACCTAAATATGCTTCGTCATAGTCGCTCAACTATCGTAATCAAAATATCTTGTCGCCACCCTCGAAATATATACCGTTTAGGAGTTCCGGTGGCCATCTGTGGTCTTCCTCATCAGTTCCACTTCACCAAATAATGCTTTCCAAGACCAAATACACGAGTTACAATGAAAAATACCAAAATCACTATAGGTGTGCCTATAAATTTTGAAGAGTTCCGTCGATTCCTCATAGATTCTACCATCAGATCTTCATTTTGAAAAAAATGGGACCAATCGGGAAGCACCAGCTTTCAAATAAAAAAATATTCTTCAAAATCGGTTCACCCAGTCAAAAGTTCTGAGGTAACAAACATTTAAAAAAAAAAACAGACGAATTGAGAACCTCCTCCTTTTTTTGAAGTCGGTTAAAAAACCGTTCACTTTGTAATACTTACCGGCCCATTTTAGTATGTTGCTACACATGTTATTCTATCTTAAAAACCGTTGGGATCCCATCTGTAAAGTGCCTGAATCCCGAGATATGATGTCATCAAAATGGCGGCCGATGTATTTTAAAAATTGCGAATAATTCTGATTCTGTGAACCCTATGTACATGTTTGTCGTATCAAATGAACGGGAATTAAATGTTCTATAATTATACACAACAGTAGCTGAGTGGTACAGTTACGGAAATATTTTAAATTATATAAAAATGTATAATCTATAGAAACTCACTATTTTCGTTTACAGCCTCGGAAGTATACACTATATACTAAAATGATGTATGGCAGACATAACGAAAAATTTATTGGCTTTCTAATAAAAGAAACCGGAACTCGATCGGACGAAAAATGTTTTTAATTTATCTGAGATTAAAATTTTATATAATTTAAAATATTTCCGTAACTGTACTACTTAGTTGATGTTGTATATTATAGAACATTCAATTTCCGTTCATTTGATACCCCACACATGTATAGCGTTCATAGAATCAGAATTATTCGCAATTTTTAAAAAATACAGCGGCCGCCATTTTGGTGATGTCATATCTCCGGATCCAGGCACTTTACAGATGGGATCCCGACGGTTTTTAAGATAAAATAACATGTGTAGCAACATACTAAAATTTGGTGCTGGTATTACAAAGTGTCGCAGAACCGATGATCGGTGGAGTAGACGGGTTCTCGAGTGGAGACCACGGTTCGGCAAGCGTAGCGTAGGACGCCCTCCAGCCAGATGGACCGACGACCTGAAAAAAGTGGCTGGTGGTGACTGGATGGCGAAAACGGGAGATCGGGCCTTGTGGCGAACCCTGGGGGAGGCTTACGTCCAGCAGTGGACTGCAATAGGCTGAAATGATGATGATGATGATGATTACAAAGTGAACTGTTACCCCAAACAGAACGCCTAATTTAGAAGTTCGAAAAAATTATGAATTTAGAAAAGATTTATCTCAAAAATTTTTGGGTCTACAGAGACAATTCTAGTCTCATATGGGAGCGAACTTAGTCTGCTTTAAAAACGTCTTGAGAAGGTACTTTCAAAAACTAGTCCTTTAGGGTTATAATTGCCAAAATCTGAAAAAAATCTGAAATCTTTGCGGTTTTTTTGAATTTTGACGAAGTTGCGTTCGGGGCTCGAGATCATAAACTTAGATAGTTCATTGGGCCAACATCATAAACAAGTCTGCAAAAAATCAGAACTATCGGATTTGACGCATACGACGCCATACCTACTTTGAATCTCCAATTTTACTGGACTATATTACCTACTCTCCAAAGTGTATTTTTTTTTACGAGAATTTTGACAAAATCGAGTAAAGATTTTGTTCGTGTTTGTTTTTGGACGTGGACATACTTTTTTTTTGATAGAATACTTATAGGTTTTCCTGTAATCTACAAGCAATGATCTAGATTTTGTATTTTTTTTTTAAATTTAAGGTTTCTCAGTAGTTTCGGAGATCTGGGGGGGAATGGTCAATTATCGTCTTCTTTCATGAATAAAATCAAATCTGCTGCTTTACAATAATAAGAAAATTTTGTTTGAGATCCTCATAACGAGCCCTTTCATTTGATATATGACACAGTAAGGTTTGCAAAACTTTCTTTTTAATTTACTAATTTGTCCCCCGAAAATGACCCTTATTTCAAAACATATTTATTTTCTTTACACATCTGTGTTTGGGTATCAATTTACATACGAGTATGTGTACAAAATTTCAACTCAATCAGTCCAGTAGTTTCGGAGCAAATTGGCTGTGACAGACAGACGGACAGACAGACGGACAGACAGACGCACAACGAGTGATCCTATAACGGTTCCGTTTTATTTTTATTTTTTGTACGGAACGCTACAAATAAGCCGAGGGGTTTACAGTAATAAAAAAAAGAGTTTAAAAACATACATACATAGTTTTATGGCGTCACCGCAACGAGAGATCGTGGTGAGGCAGTGGCCACCTTTTGAGAGAATATCATTCCACTAAGGAGACCGCGGAGTGGCAGCGCAAAGACAATGTCGACGCATACCCGCTCTTGCGCAGACATCGAACATCCGGGTCGAAGGCGAACACAGTTAGCTGCCAGCCTAAACCCCCTAGCCAGGCCTGCAGGTCCCACATTGCACAAACCTACACATCTAGGGCACCTTTAGCCTAGGGTTAATGGACTTAAAGTCAAGTCGCAGTTATATTATAAAAAGATAAATATTAAATAGAAACTGAGAGACGAATGGCACATCTTAGTTTAGTATTACAAAACCTACCTAATCTTGGGTAGAAGAAGAGGTAAGGTGCGTATTCATTCAAGGTGTTTTTCCTTTCAGATAACCTCACGGTAGGGACGTCATCAAAACTGTGGAGCAACTCGATCTGGGGCATCATAAGAGGTTTTGAAACTTTCTCTCAGCTCGCCTACCTTTCTGAAGACAATAATGTAAGTGACGGGACATATACATATAACAAGAAAATTTAAACTTTGTAAGTTCCTCACGCACAATTTTAATAGACGTAGACGATGAAACCTGTGCAGCCCGGCCTATTGAGGGTAAGGATACCAGACATCAGGGATTTTTCTCACATGTCAGGAATGTTGTTTATTGGGGAGGATTTTGGCAGAAGTGTGAACCAGAATTATGTCAGTTTTTTTTTATTAGTAAACGCTGAAGACGTACTAACTTCTATATTTTGGAATTTCTTGATAAGTACCTTTGTAAATAAAGGCTTGTAGTATTGTTAGGCGATGGGCTTGCAACCTGTCACTAATACGCTGGTAAACATCTTAGCCTAATTGTGCAAAATATGGTTACAGAATTATGAACAAGCTTTTAGACTTGTTGGTAATTCTGTAGCTCGGCCTACCCCACTCTGGGAACGGAGGCGTGAGTTTATGTATTTATGTATGTACCTTTATCGAGTAGTCATAAGCTGTTATAAGATCTTAGCCAACAAGTAGCTAAAAAATTTCTGATCTGTTACTAGAGGCATTAGAATGTTTCTGATTAGTTACACCGTATTTAAAAAAACCCAATATTGCCTTAAATATTAAGGTGAATCGAGTACTATGTATTGAAATTATTTTACAGAATTTAGTGATGAACCAGACGCAAATCAATGACTACCCGAGGTATTCGCACCGAGGGCTTCTACTGGACACGTCCAGGCACTTCATCAAGGTGCACAACATCTTGCTCACCCTGGACGCCATGGCTATGAACAAGATGAACGTGTTCCACTGGCACATCGTGGACGACCAGAGTTTTCCTTACCAGAGCGACAAGTTTCCTGAACTAAGGTAAGTGTTCTCATGACGCAATTAATTAATTAGTCTAGTAACAGTTAATCTTATTAAAAGGTATCTTATTACAGTGGACGAGGTGCGTACCATCCCTCGATGGTATACACGAAGGCAGATATTGCTCTGGTGGTAAAATACGCAAGAGAAAGAGGTATTCGAGTGGTGCCGGAATTCGATGTACCAGGTGAGTAAAAATATTATAATAGCAGGTAGAACGCCATAAGAGAAGCTCCGTCAGTACTCCGCTTTACGAGCGTTGATAATTGCTACTTATCGCTTGTTAGGGTTCCCAGTGGCGTAGGTAACTATATATCAACTGAGGCCCCTGGCAAATTCTTCGGATAGGGCCCTTCCTAAGTTCACTTTTACTAACAATATAAGGTTCCTCCTGTGCTCACTGCTCACGGCCTTTCGGACCGGGCCGGGGGCTCGTGGCATTTTGCCCTCTCTGCCACCCTAAAGTTACGCCATTAAGGGTTCCGCAGCTTGACCATCTCAATGTTTTAGAATCCCCTTTACAATTCAAAAACGTGTTTTGAACCTATCCGTAGCATGGACCCCTAAAATACGTTCATGTTTTAATATATTATTTTACGTATTAAAGTTACTTCACTTTTACTACTCGATGACGATACAACTTATCAAACTTTTTAAATAATGAAGGAAAAATATTAATATTAACAACATTAAGTGTTATTTGTTCAATTTATTGAAAATGATTTTGTGGTTAAGACGTTAAAATATTGTACACCATAGATAATGGTGGGCTATAGATTTAGAAATTGACGAGAGCGCGGAATTGCATTTGTAGTGCTTGTACCGTTCGCATGAAAAGGAAAATAATTTAAGTTTTTTTCTTAATTTCATGAAATTACACATAGGTACCCCCTAAACAAGGGAAATAAGTATCCTTTTTTTTGCTTGTAGTCGCTATCATTTAAATCTTCATCTGCGCAGTCACAAGTAGGTACTTCTTGATAATAATATGACCAGAAATTCGATCCATTTCCTCTTCTTGACATCTGTATTTATTTTCTTCACTTTCGACACGGCGAAAAATATCTTCCCAGTGTAATCGTTCAGTTGCTAAACTCATAATACATTGCATGTTTAAAATATATACAATAAAATGAGACTGATATTTTAGTGCAACGTAAATAGTATTTAGAATTTGACACTGACAATCTTTTTGTATTTACTTCTTTAATAGTAGAAATTTCAAGTATAGAATGCCTGTAAACACACATTACCACTACAAATGAAATTCCGCGCTATCGATAATTTATCTATAGTGCTCGTTTGGACTCTCAACTGGATGTAGGTACAGTGCAACCATTTTCTTAATAGCGATCGTTAATCTTCGTTTTTCTATGGCACACGAGTGACAAATATACTGTCAGTTGCGAGTGCAAGCGTGAAAGCGTTTGCCAGCCGAAAGCTACAAGCTGGGAATACTGTACGCATTGTATTATAGGCCACACGCGGTCCTGGGGAGGATCTCACCCCGAAATCCTGACGAAGTGTTATGTAAACAATGAGCTTGCGGGGCTAGGTCCCATGAACCCCATCGCCAACTCTACCTACCAGCTACTGCATGCCCTCATCCAGGAAGTGCAGAACTGGTTCCCGGACCGACACTACCACATCGGGGGGGATGAAGTCGCGGTTGATTGTTGGTAAGTCGATTAAGCGCACTCGCGATACCGACGCGTTCGCATTGTTCTATTTCGGTGTGGGCGAAAGACAGTGAGATTACTGGCATAGAGAGAGTTAGTCCATGTTAATTTGTCCTTAGAGTTTTTTTTTTGGTAATCGCCTGAGGGGCCAAAGACAAAAGTCCTTGCTTTTGTTTGCTATTGACTTGAATTACTTTAAGAAAAAGGGAGGGGAATGGAGAGCCCAGGTACTGCCGGGCTCGCACCGGCTAAAAACACCAATGCCCCTATTACCAACTAGAATTTAGACTCCCTCGGATACTACCCCAGCCAGTGCTGAAAGGCCGGAGGAGAAAGCCCTTCCTCCGTTTACTTATCCGCGGGGTTTTTCCAAAAAGGGATAGGAATGGGGGTTGGGATGGGGGAGACTTATAGCTATGTGAGTCGCGGAGTGGGAATCCTGACGCATGCATGCTTACAGACTACGGGCTTCCTTTCTTTTGCCGGACAATGGAAGGGTTGGGTCGGAGATCTTTTTTGGACCGCTTGTGGATACCATCTTTATGAGTACCCTTTTTGAGGATTTCTCTTTTGCCTGGAGATACTATTTTTTGCGCGTGTCTCCTTGCGCTGCCCTCTTTTGTGACCTCTTCCATTGCAACTTAGCCTATACATCTGCTATAATTTAATGGGGGGCAGGTGTCAATATCACTAGGAATTTCTAGCTGCAATTTGTTATGGCATAGAATGGACTGGATGCGGCACTAATCATTGTGTAGCGATTTTTGGGAGAGCGTGCGTCCAGCATGTTGATGTTAATGATTTTTCTGATGGTGTTTATAACTTAACTTTTTTTTTATTTGTGTGAAAATGCAAATTTTAAATGTCTTTTGAGCACCGCATTGCTCTCAAGTTAGAAAGCTATGTTTTGGGCATCTTAATAAGGTACCTACTAGGAAGTAATAATTAACCGGGGTGGCCTGGTCAAATAACAAAAAAGATGGTTTTTGGACTACTCTAATATTTATGTACAGTCACAACATGGGATTGTTTAGCCACTTGCCACTGTACGTATTTTGGTCGTGTAATACAAATCGGTTTTAGTCGGTTATACTCGTGTGGCGACCTAGCGACATCTAACGGCAACTTGTATCAACCAACTCGCTACCTCGCTAGCGCCACCAGCGTCAGACAACGCAACTTAAGTGTTCTACAACGCGCTAACGAAGTTTCTCCAGTCAGATGACATATATACAACTTCCAACTTCATTCCAATGGACTTCGGTCCCCAGGCATAACACCCGCCTGGAGAGAGATCTCTCTATTGTCCTCTCCAGTGGCGGTACTGTTATACAAGCCCAAAAGCCGGGCTTGCCTTACAAATATAACAACGATCAAAAATCAAAGGTCACGATGACGAACTATTTCAATTCGCGCTCTCATTAAACTTTTCAAATAATGCAACAGCAGCGTAGTACCGAATTTGATCGCGCTCCGCCGCCGCACGGCGGGCAGCACTGCTGCGCGCTGCGACGACCCGAATTCGCTTGAGACACGGCTAGTCATCCCGCTCGCACGCGGTGGCTTGCAGGCGGGCTTCTATCTTAACCGGTATATCTCTTTCTTACGCATTAGAACTGCCTTATAATGAGATATAACTATTCATAGGTTCATATAGCAAATAGTACGAGATTTTAAGCCCTGCTTGCGTCTGACGTTGTACACGAGTCGAGTAAAATGCGAAATTCGCGCATGCGCGTTTTGAGCCGCGTTGACGGCCGACTTCACTTCTATTTATTTGCTTACTTACTTCAATAATTTTACTTGTTTTGTTTTGTTTGTTGTGAATTGTTTTGTTTGAGTCAACTGCGGTCACTAAGTATTTTGTTTGTTGTGTTGTTCAATTGGATTGGCAATGGAGGAAGTTCCCTTGTGAATCTTGTGATTGTGATTATTTAAAGTGTGCACAAATTTTGCTTGGCTAGTGAAAGGTAAACTCTTTAAACGTTGCTGATAAAACATCAGATTTTCAGTACCTATTTCTCATTTTTCGCATAAGTAAAAGACCGTTTAATGTTTCATACCTAGATCAGTGTAAAAAACACAATATTGCTGCTGTTTTAGGTATATTATTATCGAACGACAAAAAGTTTGGAATATACCTATCTGATTATAGTGATTATGAAAAATCAAGTAACTTAGCTGGCACGATTAATAGGCATATGAATTTTATTTCCAAATAGACACGAACGATTTTAGTAATTTTGGTAAAAAGCGAATTGAGACATTTATCCACAATAATTTTAAAAACTACAAAATCATATATCTCGGCTTGCCCTATCCTGAAACCCTAGGCACGCCACTGGTCCTCTCTTACTACACTCGTACTCGTATATCCAGACAAGGAAGGTCGCAGGAAAGTATTCCATCTTTCACAGGAAAGTATTCCATCATCCAGTTTTACTGGCGAGAAGTGCCATTTAGGTCAGAATCACTTGATTAATTTTATCATCATCATCATCATTTCAGCCTATTGCAGTCCACTGCTGGACGTAAGCCTCCCCCAGGGTTCGCCACAAGGCCCGATCTCCCGTTTTCGCCATCCAGTCACCACCAGCCACTTTTTTCAGGTCGTTGGTCCATCTGGCTGGAGGGCGTCCTACGCTACGCTTGCCGAGCCGTGGTCTCCACTCGAGAACCCGTCTACTCCACCGATCATCGGTTCTGCGACAGATGTGACCAGCCCACTGCCACTTCAGTGTGCTACACTTCTGAACTACGTCAGTGACCCTAGTTTTATGCCGGATCATCTCATTCCGGATTTTGTCCCTTAGCGAGATTCCGAGCATACACCTTTCCATAGCTCGCTGGGTGACGTGTAGTCGGTGGGCTAGTTTCACTGTCAGGTTCCACGTCTCGGCTCCGTATGTCATGACCGGCAGGACGCACTGATTGAATACCTTGGTCTTCAGGCATTGCGGCAAGGTTGACTCAAAGACTTACTACTTGAGATTAATTTTATATTTTCATGCAATTTAACTGTTGGCTAACCCGAAGACCAAGCCTGCCAACCTTAAAATAGAGTGATTACACCCAAAGCCAACCTACAGGTCTAGAAACAGTAACCTAGCGACAATTGTTATAACGTAACGATGTCCGCAGAAAAAACATGATTAGTCATACGTCATCGAGAATAATCGGTATCCACGATTTTATCCGAACGTTGTTCAAAAGTCTAATAATTCCATAAAAATACCGATGTTCTGTGAAATTATTTTAAACAGCTGATTTGATGGAAATACCGAATGACAAAGATAGAATACTCTTTCTGTTACACGAAGATAGACATGTTATCATTCGTTATCAGTCCTTCACGACGATGTCACACGAGTATGCCCGATTTGCATTACACGGCTAAATTTTGAACAGTGGCAAGTGGCTCAACAACCCCGTGTGGTGATTGTACCTACTTAAGTTCTTTTTGCTACGTAAAACCGTTTACACTAATCTTAACCAAAAACAAATTGCAGACGAATACGCCTAAACCAAATAATGTAAACGCACCATAAATAATTAGATATAATTTCACTTTTTTCGTCCAGGGCGTCGAATCCAGTGCTCAAAGCCTATATGGAGAAACACAACATGACAGACGCAAAGGAGTTCCACGCCTTGTTCATGAAGAGAGTCATCCCACTTCTTGGAAATAAGTCGGAACCCATCGTGTGGCAGGCAAGTCTGGGATAACGATAATACCTACTACCCTTGCCGGGAGGATCCATTCGATTTTCATGATACATAGCTAAGAACCACCGCTAGAGAGCTAATATCCAATTAAAAAAACATCGCATCCAAATCGGTTCACCCGTTTAAGAGTTACGGTGCCACAGAAAGACTTTCCGCGGCGTTGCTTGCGGCCAGCTTCAAATGTCCAGTGGTCCCACTTATCAATGACAAAAAAATTGAGAAAAGGGACTACATAACTGCATAATTATGATCACTAACAAGTATAAAATAAAAATTAGGCAAAGGATTTAAAAACAATAAATCGCCTTCAAAACCGCAAAAATAAATTCTTTTGAAATGGTAATAGGCCAGTCCAGAATATGTGTAACTATGCCGCATTTTCTAATAAATAAAAAAATTAAATAAACGGGAAACAACAAACGAAACAATTTTTTCAACGTATTTGTTGTATTGCTGTATTGTAAACATGGTAAGACATACAAGGGTTAAAAGAAAAACAAACAAACTCTACAAACCGGTCAAGTGCGAGTTGAGCTCCCGCAAATTTTGTAAACGGTAAAAACAAACATTCATATTGAAGTATAATACCATTAAATTCGAAACAACTTGCATACTTGTAATGTGTGCGATGCAGGGCTGGGGGCGTAATATGGCTGCGTTCATTCGTCACTTATTGACACGTAAACAAGTACGAAAGTGACGGATGCTTTATCCACATTCTGTCACGCGATAGACGCAACCATACTAGGCCCGCTGGTGTGCGAGATGGCGTTCTGTTTTTATTCCAGGAAGTATTTGACAACCATGTTCCTCTATCTCCGGGAAGTCTTGTTCACGTGTGGAAAGATGGTTTTGAATACAAAATTAACGAAGTAAGTGATACAATTAATAATTCTTATAATTCTAAAACTATGTATAGTCGAAGGCATTAATATTTATACAGCCATCGCGTCAAATATATGTATACATAGATTTTGGCGTCAATCATTTGCAACAATTAATTTATGACCGTACGATCTTTGAATTAAGAGTTCAGTGACTTCTTTCCCAGCTGTACCATTCATTAGTACCATTAATGGTACTACTAGGATTTCATGTCCCACTAGTACCATTAATGGTACTACTGGGAATTTGTGGAATAGAATAGAATAGAATAGAATAACGTTTATTGTGGTGTGGACATTTTTTCCAGTAGTACCATCATCTACTGCAGTCAGCATTGCAATGATGGCAAGAGTGTGTTACCCTTGGTTCACCTATATTGTTCATCTATATGAATTACAGAGAGTAGACTGGCCAAAATTAACAGGTAGGTTTAGGTTAAGTTAGTCCTTCAGAGGGCCCGAAGGGCCAAAATAACCTAGAAATAGGAGCTCCGTGACTTCGTTAAGGTCTGCTAAAATGCCTAGGTGAACTTATCAGGTGAACCAAGGGTACCTAATGAAGGATTTGAATTAAGTTAGTAACCCCGGTTGCAACACTTGTATCGTGGTTCGTCTCCATTATTGGTGCCTGTCAGCTTAAGGTGTCCAACACTGGCGCCATCACCTTAAGTAGACTCTTGTACCTTGTCGCCTTCAATCCTCAGATAATTTTGTAAAGCAGTTCAACCTGGGTGTTAATGTGAAAAGGTACGAGGAATAGGTACAAAAGTGAACAATCAATACTTATATTTTTAGATTCTAAACGCCAGCCACAAAGTCCTATTCTCTGCGGAGTGGTACTTGGACCAACTTCATAATGGCGGTGACTGGCATAACTTCTACGTAGCTGATCCTCGAAAGCTTGTTAAAAATCCCTCGCTGGCGCTGAACGTGCTCGGGGGGGAGGCCTGCATGTGGGGGGAGGTGGTCGATGATACAAACGTTATGAGCAGGTTCGTATTCCGTAGGTACTAGGAGCATGCTTTGACCATTTTCAGAATTCAGCAAGCCTCTGGTCTCGTTTATGGGTGTCCCTTGGAATCCCTAATAACCATGCTAACTTGGGGCACGTTCTAGGGATTTGATATTGGTTAAATATATATGCCCCGTCAAGACGGAACATTCATCTGAGAAAGACTTAAAACAATTTACAGAGTGGCAAAAATTAGACGCAAAAGCTCAAAGGGTGATCGTAACTCGATTATCGCCAAGTGTGCTGCTGCAAGTTCAAAATTGTGAGACATCGAAACAAATATGGGACAAGCTATGTACGGTAGGTATACGAACAGAAGTCGGACGTATCGAAAGCATAAGATGGATAAGACTTTCATTAAATTTCGAGTTTTATTTATGTACCTATATTTATGAACTTGATAGCAATAAATGATTCTATGATTCTATGATTCTATATATGTAAAATATGGGTGTCCCTCGGAATCCCTAACAAGTTTTGTCCTAACTCATCGTTTGTCCGAATTTTCATTGGCACTAAACTGTTTTTCAGCTGAGCCAGGCAACATTTTAAGTTTTCCAATTATATCTGCGGTTCGGTTAGGTTAGGTTAGATTAGTTAAGTTTTAAAATTTAAGCGGAAATGTCTTTAGGATAAACGAAAATTCGGACAAACGATGCATTAGGATAAATGACGATTAGGGATTCCATAGGGGAACCGTAAAATATAAACAGTTTTTGTTATAAATCAGTAGTCATATCCATATTACGGATATCGTTCGACATAATTTTGACATTATTTGCATCCGTCAGCCGCCCATTCATTAATGTTCCAGAGTGTGGCCCCGGGCCTGTGCAGTGGGCGAAGTTCTATGGAGCGCCCCCCTGAGCGAATCCTTCCAAGAGCGCACGGAGCAGATGGAGGATGCCGAGAACCGCTTAGAGGAGCACACCTGCCGCATGAACCGGCGGGGCATCCCGGCGCAGCCCCCCAACGGGCCTGGGTTTTGCGTGCCCTAACGGGAACCACGCGGTGTAGAGGGTGACCTATCGCAAGCCCGAAGTTTTATTTCCCAGCTGTTTTGTTGCCGAATTTTATTAGTTAGAAATGCATTTTTTTCAAATCCTTTAACATTGTAATGCCTATAGAACGTATCCTCTTCAGGCCCAGCATACAACGAAATTTGTCAATGGAATGTGATGTGAGCCTATTGTGAATATCATATAATCAATTTTCTAATTCTATTGTCAGTCATAAAAACAAAGGAAAATCCATTTTATTTCCTTTGCAATGGATCTTTATTCCAATGGCTGTATTATGTACGCGGGCCTAGGTTGGGTCATCACAATCTTGAAAATGTATTGGTTGAAAAAAAATATTGAAACTTACGAAAATGTCGGAGAAATGAAATAGTTGAGCAAGAAAAAATGGTAGGTCATATAATAACACACAGAACGCGGGCGCGGGCCAGTTCGGAAGGGCGGCAGGCCTATTCGCCTATCTCTATGATCGACAACATAGACGACTTGCGCGGGTCGGCTGCGGGTTCCTTCCTAACAAGAAACAATCCGGCCCGTGCCCGCGTTCAATATGTTATGTTTCTAAGTCTACGCCACTACACATTTTTCCCTTCTGGTTTGATTGTCGAAGAGAAATTTACTAGGAAATGACACGCTGCGTAG
Organism: Acleris literana; assembly: GCA_946894065.1. Taxonomy (NCBI): domain Eukaryota; kingdom Metazoa; phylum Arthropoda; class Insecta; order Lepidoptera; family Tortricidae; genus Acleris; species Acleris literana. Next base: position 5,907,944 of record OX335694.1, read on the forward strand.
CAAAAATCCTATATTTTTTGTTCATTATTGAATAAATCGAAAGTCATAATTATAGGATTTGGATAACCAATCAATTAGCTCAATTTGTCTCATTATTGTTTTTAATAAAAAGAATTGTACTTTGTCTGTTTCGGCGTCGTAGCAGTTACCTAGGAAGTACTACTTAGTACTTCGATATTTTTGTGACGTTTTGTGTGAAATAAATGTTTTTCTTCTTACAAGGTTTCGTTTTACCATCGTAGTGTTTGACTCGTTAATGACAGCCGAATAGTGTGAATTTACGTCTATGGATATACGGTGGAACTTAGAAGTAGCAAAACATTTTAGCACCTCCAATTATTTATTTCAGCATAACACATAAGAAAATAATACATACATTAACATATTATCGACTTCGTCAAAAAGTTTTGCATAGGAATCATCATCAGCAACACGCTTCGGCAAATTGCCTTAACACCGCCGCATTGCCCCGCTGGATTGCAATGGAAACCTGCTGAACCAGCCACAACCCAGAACGAGGATCCCCCTCTGTCACGCACACGACGGCCCAACTCCTTAAAAAGCTCCTTGACTTCCGAACCCCAAGGTCCCGATGTCTCCACCGCGTCAGTACCTTGACGCAGCTAACATATACTACATTCAAACCACTCTCACTTTAATACGTTGTAGAGCAAGAGCCCGTGACGATCAGGCGTTCCTTATTTTATAAAGCCTGAAAGTTTCTGTGTGTACGTCCCTAATACAGGTAAAAACAATCCCCGACTATGAAGTTTGGATCACGGTGGCTTTAAAAGATAACGAGTAGCAAAGGTGTATAAAATTGCACCTCATTTTCGTTAAAGTATAAAGCTCAGTTTTCACATATATTTGGAATAATATTACAAATCACGTCGTCTATTGTCAGACACTTAGTACAGATGCAAACCCCCTGTCAGGCACCCTTAAATAATAATGAATTATAATTGTACTTACGTTATAGTATAAAAGCTGAATTTTATATATATTACTTGAGGAACTACCGATAGGTGTTTTCTCAGTTATCAGACAGTTTCGGTAGTTTTTACACTTTGTCAGACACTTTAAAAGTCTACCGTAGGTGTGAGCGCAAGGTATATACATGCAAGCGCTTAAGCGGGTGCAAGTGAAATAGTGCGTTGATTCTATTGTGATCTTTCACTGCGCATCATCTATCGTTTCTTCTGTTATGCCCTTACCACACGCACAAGCTTCACCACATTTTTACCAGCTGGTTTGTACACTGAACACGGAGCGTGTAGTTGGCGAAACTGTTGGTAAAACGCTCCGTGTACTGTGTACTACAAATCGGCCTGCGCAGGCAAAACTGTGTTGAAGCTTGAGCGTGTTGTTTAGTCCATTCGCTTAGATAGTGTCGCTACACTCACACGTACTTGTGATTTCGATGTAAACTGCCAAATTCACTTGAGGGTGCTACGCCGTAAGTGAATATGGCAGTTTACTTCGAATTATATTCATATTTTATTACAATAACCACAAGTACGTGCGAGTGTAGCGACACTATCTAAGCGAATGGACTATAAGAGTAAGATAAAATGAACTTTGCACCAGTTCTATTACTCTACTAAGTTTTTAGATTACGCACTACGTAAGGGGGGGAAGTTAGGGCATGGTCTTGGTGGGAATCGCTGATAGTGAGAACAGCATTGCCTATAAAATGCCAAGAAATCATCTGCGGTGCCATGTGGCGAAACACCAACAAAGCAGAGCCCTAGCCAGTCCGAGTCATCCACGTCCACGCTCGTCCCCCTGGAGACTGCTGCATCCGCGCAGGAGCGCGCCCGCCACCACGAGATGCAGATGAGCTGAGGATGCAGGGCGAAAGGCGAACATTCTGCGCCTCAAAACAGAATCAACTCACTAGGGAGGATACCCGAATAAAACCGAGCCTACCCGTTGGCTCCGAGGTGGCATCCCCACCGACGGGCTAGGGTATAGTGGGCTAATCACTCGCTTACCTGAATTTAACCGATTTTTGAAACCGAAACAGAGCATAACCGGACTGATCTTATACCGGCGACTTTTGGCAACACGGACACGAATTGCTTGCTGGAATGTGCGAACGCTGAGCGACGACAGCCGACTAGCCCAAGCAGAAACAGAAATGCTAAGGTACAAACTGCAGATACTCGGCCTCAGTGAAGTTCGCAGAAATGGATTCGGAGAACTGAGAACGTCCAGAGGACTGACACTACTTTACTCGGGAAAGGAGGATGAAGAGGACACCCGGGAGCATGGCGTGGGATTTCTGCTCTCTGACGTAGCAAAACGAGGGCTTCTGGACTGGAAACCGATCTCAGACCGAATTATCACAGCCCGTTTCTACACCAAGGCCCGGAAAATCAGCGTTGTGCAATGCTATGCGCCTACAAACAGTGCGAGCGAAGAGCTCAAAGACGATTTCTATAATGCACTAAACGCCACACTTCGTAACATCCGCAAACAGGACATAGTGATCGTCATGGGCGACTTGAACGCAAAGGTTGGTACAAACAACGCTGGCTGTGAGAGACATATGGGCAAACACGGGCTGGGAGTGCGCAACGGAAGCGGGGAGCGTTTCCTGGAGTTCTGCCAGACCAATGACTTAACCATCGGAGGGACTTTATTCTTACACGGAGACCACCACAAATACACTTGGAACTCACCCGATGGCATCACCAAGAACCAAATTGACCACCTGGCCATCAGCTCTAAGTGGCGAGCATCGCTGCTTGATGTGCGTAACCGCAGAGGTGCCGATATTGATAGCGACCACCACCTCGTCGTTGCGGAAGTACGACTGAAAGTATCGACATCTCGTGCGTCTACCGAAACCGCAAAAACAAGCCGACGTTTTGATGTTGGTAAGCTGAAAAACCCGGACATTGGAGACATTTTTAAGCTGGAGCTTAGGAATCGTTTTTCTGTTCTCGATGCGAACCCCACAACTGTCGACGCGGAGTGGAATCGCATCAAAATGGTCTATACAGAAACCAGCTCCATCGTTCTAGGACATAAAACACACACTAGAGAGGAGTGGATGTCGCAGGAAACTTGGAACCTCATTGGACAAAGACGAGAGCTTCATCTCAAACTTATTGCCACAAGTGAGGAATCTGTACAGGAAGATCTCAGACTGCAATACCGGCAGATCCGTAAGAGGATCTATCGCAGTACCCGTCGGGACAGAAGAGTGTGGGCTGATGGTATTGCTGATGGAGCCCAGCGTGCAGCGGACACCGGTAATCTGAAGGAGATGTACAAGGCCACGAAGACTCTCTCAGGAAAACGAAGCGCAAAGAAGAAACCGTTGAAAAGCCGGGAGGGCCAGTTTATTGTGACATCGGAAGGGCAACTGCGACGCTGGCAGGAACACTTCCGGGAGATCTTCCGCATTCCAGAATACCAGACTAACACCATGCCCGAAGACAGTTTGCCTCTGCAATGTTTAAATATCGACTGCTCCCCACCGTCTGGAGCTGAAGTAATCAATGCCATTCGCTCGCTCAAACTTGGCAAGGCCCCAGGAGTCGATCTCATAACAGCTGAGATGTTAAAGGCGGATGTGGCTTCGGCAGCAAATGCCCTGACGCCCCTGCTGCAGCGCATTTGGCAAGACGAAGTGCTACCGCACGACTGGAACAAAGGCCTGCTTATCACCGTATCAAAAAAGGGAGATCTCAGTCAATGCAGCAACTGGAGAGGCATTACTTTGCTTTCGATTCCTTCCAAGGTGCTCTGCAAAGTAATTTTGGATCGGCTTTCGAAGGCCGTTGACCCTCTAATTCGCAGTGAGCAGGCAGGATTCCGCCCCAATCGATCATGTACCGACCAGATTAACACTCTACGTATCATACTGGAACAGGCTTCAGAATGGCAAAGGGAGGTATATCTAACCTTTGTAGACTTCGAAAAGGCCTTTGATACGGTGAGATGGGCCAGCATCTGGTCCCGCCTACGCAAGATTGGTGTCCCCGAGAAGCTCATTAACATCACAAGAGCCTTATACAAGAATTATTCTTGTAAAGTGACGCACAACGGACTCGTCTCGGAGGATATAGCGGTACACGCAGGCGTACGACAGGGGTGCCTCCTGTCGCCGCTCCTCTTCTTGGTTGTTCTTGATGGCATTCTGCATAGCACCACAGAAAACAAGCGCCGCGGCATAGAATGGGGCATAACCAACATCCTAGAGGATTTGGATTATGCCGATGACATATGCCTCTTAAGCCACACTCGCGCAGACATGCAGGCCAAATTGGACGACCTACGTCTTGAGGCGGCGAAGACGGGGCTCAAAATTAACACCAGGAAGACCCAGGAAATGAGGTGCGGGGCAACGAGCTCTTCGCCGTTGGTCATCGGCACAGAGGTAGTGGAACACGTCCACAAATTTACGTACCTCGGTAGCTGCGTGTCAGAGACTGGAGGAACTGAAGAGGACATCACTTCGCGGATCGCCAAAGCCCGAGCAACGATTGCGCAGCTGAGACCCGTATGGCAATCACGGAAACTGACACGGAGAGTCAAGCTCAAAATATTCCGGTCCAACGTGAAAACCGTATTGCTCTACGGGTGTGAAACGTGGAAGGTCACCAAGGACATCTCGCATCAACTTCAGGTCTTCGCAATATACTCGGTATTTTCTGGCCCGAGAGAATATCCAACGCTCACCTGTGGGATCGCTGCGATGAAGTCCCAATCGATCAGCAGATAAAACGACGCAAATGGAGCTGGATAGGCCACACCCTCCGAAGGGATCCCAACCACATCCCGAGGCAAGCCCTGGATTGGAATCCCCAAGGAAAACGCAAACGTGGTCGTCCAAAACAAACCTGGTGGCGGACTATAATTGGCGAAGCGAAGGCCATTGGCAAAACCTGGAGCGAAATCAAGCGAGACACTCAAGACAGAACGGGATGGCGATGCACTGTGGACGCCCTCTGCCCCATCTAGGGGACATAGGACCCTAAGTCACTACGTAAGAGAAAATGAAACAATAAATAACAAAGAAAAAACCGGCTTTAAAAACGCAAAAATAACTTCTTGCAAAATGGTAGGTAATATAGGTCAGTCCAACTGAAGTCGGCTTTTGGTTTGGAACTTAGTAGAGAAATAGAACTGATGCAAACTTCATTTTATAGTTGGGCTATATTGTACTATTATTATAATACTCGATATTTATTTAAATTTCTGTAAATCATCCCACACTCATTTCTAAGGAAATAATCCCTGAGATTGCACACCTCGCGGTTGTGGAGATTCTTAGCATTTAACATGCCTCGACCTCCACATTTTCTCGGGATGTACAATCTCATAACGGATGAGCGTGGGTGCAACATGCGATGTGATTTTATTATTTCTGTAAATTAGGTTTTTTACAATAAATATTTAAATATAAAAGTAAAATAACAATACTAATACAAAAAAAAAACATTATAAAAAACCTAACCTACGAGTGCCGCCGGCAGCGGGGCAGGGCTCAAGCTACCGGTGGTTAGGGCTGCAGAGATAGGAATTAATTATTATTGGTATATGATTGTTATTTTAGATATTTATTTAATTTTCTGTAAATTAGGTTTTTATAACAAATATTCAAATATAAAAGTAAAGTAACAATACTAATACAAAAAATAAACATTATAAAAAACCTTACCTACGAGTGCCGCCGGCACCGGGGCAGGGCTCAAGCTACCGGTGGTTAGGGCTGCAGAGAGAGGAACCTCCTCACAATGCGTGCCGTGTCGAGGAATACTGCCTTCTGTATCTGGCCCTTGATCCAGCCATCTAGCGAGAGTCTCTTGAGGTGTTGGTCGAGACTCTTCGCTATAAGACCGTTTGCTGAAACAACTATCGGGACAATGATCGGCGGCTGAGGTCATAACAATACAATAACAGGCAAACTACGATATCGTTTTTACCCCCTAGAATAGAAGCGCAGGCTTATTGGCGACGATAGTCCAGCGCCTCTATTCTAGGCGGTAAAAAGGATATCGTAGTTTGCCTGTTATGGTATTGTTATGACGTCAGCCGCCATTACTGTCAAAAAAATAAGAGCTATCAAAACGTTGACAATTCGATAACAGATCAAATACGATATTGTTTTTACCGTCTTGAATAGAGCCCCTGTCCGTGATGATGACAGATCGATCCCAATAGAGCGTAGCATAACCATTTTCGAGATATGGTGCCGGTGTGTACTTACGGCACTTCAGACGCAACAAGACCATATTGAAGAGCAAGTTGCTGATGGATGATCCTGGCCACGAGGTTATGTCTGTGCAAGTACTTACCGTTGGCCAAATGCGAACAACCGGAAATTATATGTCTGAGGGACTCACCGGGGCAATGGCACGCTGGACAAATATCGACTGTGCCATCCCTCTGAATATATTTCCGGTAATTGTTCGTCATTATGACCTCGTCAGCAAATGCACAGACAAAACCTCCGGTTTCCCCAAAGAGGTCACCAAACCGAAGCCAGTTCACGGACGCTAAAAAGTCTACATCAGGCCTTGTTAGGGCCCAGTAGAAGCGTCCGTGTAGCTCCTTGCACTTCCATACGTTCTTGCGGTCTTCAGTGCTCAACACCGTTAGTCTGCGCCAGTTTGCCAAGGAGAGAGGTGTGAAGCTCTTATCTACTGCAACCATATCACGATGCATCCCACACTCATTGCTAAGGTATTAATCCCTGAGAATTCGATGAATTTACAACTTTCCCTCGTTGAACATGCATGACCGCACACTTATCTACACCGAATTCCATCTTACAATACTGAAGTCTTGTGTGATTTTAATAGTGCGATAAGATCTTGGCGCTTCGATGCAAATAATTTGAGGTCATCCATGAACAATAAGTGAGAAATGACTTCAGCCTCTCTACGAAGTCGATAGCCAAGTCTGGAATCCGTCAGCAAAGAGCTGAGAGGATTCAAGGCTAGGCAAAATCACAAAGGACTCAGACTGTCACCCTGGAAGATGCCTCTTTCGATCCTTATCAAGTTAGGCGAATCAGAGGAGACGAGACCTGGTTGACGAAGGACTGTGACCCACTGCCTCATGCACACACCTAAAAAGGACCTCAAAGTTGCATCAATCTTATACAACTCTAAGATTATTTCGAGCCATGAGTGAGGCACCGAGTCATAAGCCTTTTTGTAGTCAATCCAAGCAGCCGAAAGGGCCACCTTGCTTCGCCTGACTTGCTGGCCAATGGTCATGTCTATGAGGAGGAGCTCCTTAGTACCGCTGGACCCAACCTTGCATCCATTTTGAGCAGAGGCCAAAAAATTGTTTGCAATAAAATTTGCAATTAATTTTGTGCTCAAAATGGATGTAAGGAGCTTGTTAATGGTAGGCAAACATGTAATGGGTCGGTAGTTTTTTATTAATATTATTAAGTAGGTATATTTATGCAAGAGAGCGGCATGGGTTGAAAATTCAATCACTATCTAAAACTTTGTCATAAAATATACGAGAAAACTTTCATTCTGTTCCATGCATAATTCAACCTGTCACAAATCTGCACCGCGCACGCACGCGGCACGCTCAACACACGGACAACACAGCCTCGGCCCGCGAGAGTTCACACAAGAAAATTACGTTCACAATCATCTTTTAACTATAAAATAACCTCTAAATCTGAAACTACATATTAAAAAAATACGAGGTGAATAAAAATAAGCATGATACCTACTTATAAAATTATATGGATACAACTTATTCACTTCAAGCCTGTCATCCAATGTACGATTACAATCAACGATTATGTATAAAATGTTTCAAACCCGCAATACAACGAATAAAAGGGCTACAAATTTGAATGTGTGCTACCCGGGCAATTCAGTCATAAACAAATAACAACCACATAGTTTTCATGGAATTACAACGACCCCTACCCACAAATACCAAAAAAGAAACAAAAGCTTTATTTGGAACCGCTTGTAAAAAATGCCGTAACGTGTTATTGTAGATATGACATTTTTACTTAGGAGCCGAGAAATCAAAATGCTAGTAGCTTGAGCAAAGCTGGCCTAGCCAATCAGCTTGCGACCGGCAAGTCGTCCCACTATTTGTCTATATAGCATGTCATCTCCAATTATTAAGCGAATCGTCTCTCTAAAGTTCCAACGAGTAATTTCCCCCGTCGTTTATCCGACTATTTGTTCCGGTAGTCCACCATCTAGTCGAGTAGGAATCTTGCTTGTTGTCTGGCTAGTTATCCCACTTTGCAGTATGGCTAGCTAGCTAGTTGTCCTGCTTAGCGAGCCGAGCGGCGATGGCGGCGGTGAGCGCGGAACCTTTGCCGCTGCGGAAAACACACATGTCACATTTAAATGAAGAATAGTATAATGGTAAAAATGTGGGACGCTCTTATAATTTATCTACTAAGGAACTTAGGATTAGCTATGGGATTAGCAGAGTTGGCAACTTAAGAGTGAAGTGTGTGTGATCTAGGTACAAAAGTTAATTAATTCCTGTAATTACAAATACCATGTGTGACAAGTGAGTAATGAAGCAGTTCAAGTTTAAATGTAGAGCTTGGATGTCACACATCAGAACGGCTTGCAAAAGTCGACTTCCTTGTCGCTCAAGATATACTTCTATCCTAACTAAGTAACGAAAAAGATACGCTGAGCGCCAAGCACGAAAATACATGATGTGCTATCAGCTTTATGTAAACTCTTCATTGCACAAAATACCAATTACAAATAAATTGTTTATGGGACGTCACTAGTTGCAATGCACAGCACTATATAGTGACTAATATCTTTGTACTCTGTGGACACACAATAAAGGAGTTAATTAATTGAAATGGCCCGTTTCATGAAGCTATAAGTTACAAATTACAAACGGAAGTCTCTTTCTAACTCCTTTTGCTAGAAAGAGAGTTCCGTTTGTAATTTGTAACTTGTAGCTTCGTGAAACGGGCCTCTGATTTCAACTAAAGAAAATGACTGAGCTAAGCACAACAAACATGGTGTCAGGTTGATATCTCCCACCGCTCCTGCAAATGGACAATTCCAAGGTAACTTTGTTGAAAATTTCAAGTCGTACCGGATTAGACGACGCAAAAGACAAAAGAAAGATCAGTATTTTGCTTAATTTTATAGGAGAAACCTTTTTAAATGGTGTTCTAGACGAGGTCCAGGGTACTGATATTTGTGCGGATAAGAGGCATGAGTATTTATGCAAAATAGATTTATTTTTAAGTGTAACATTATGAGTGCTTTGGTATTTACTGTATTATTAATAGATAAATGAATTATTTTTAAACGAGTCTAACCAACTCTACCCGACCACACCAGTGCTCAAAATACGCTAATGCAGATACCAGGGCTCGGGAAGCTGGTATTTTTTTTACCAGGTTGCCAAAAACGCCATACATTTCAAAAAGAGCATTTTCATTTCGATTCCGCTCATACCTATCGAATTATAATAAGTATGGAAGGAAGGGTAACCTCAAACAAAAACGGCTGACAAATCCGCTCCAAAACGCCCACTTTTTGAAATGAAAAGATCTTATGTATCGAGTGGTTTGGATAAGCAACTTAATATTAATTATATTAAGGTTTGAAATCATTTACCTATGTCAGATATTGATATAACACTCAAATCATGTCACTGCGTTTTCAGTGCGTCATTCAGCGTATTTTGATCATCACTGTAGTCGATCCTTTAAGGAGTTCTTCTTTTTTCTTCTTTTTTTAATAGTGGTGGTCCACCGCGATATTTGGCAGTGATTTCGCCTGTTTCAAGTGAGTAGAGGAAATCCGTAAATATAATAAATCAGGAGTTCGAAAATGAGTGTTGTGGTTGAAGTCAGATTGGCTACATGTTTTTTTAATCTCTTTAATGTGGTGGTTCCCATTTGGGAACAATAAGTTCCTTCTGTTACAGGTAGATTCACTAAAGTTGGCACGAATGGAATGAACAAAAGTAATGTCACCTATTACTGTGTGGGTGCCGTCCTTTGAACCGATGTTCGAATTTCAAACCAAAAACCTGTTATTATTTTACACACTTGTATACTTTCGTTCACTCATTCAATCCATTCGTGCCAACTCTTGTGAATCCACCTGTACCACGCCAAACTTTTGAAAGAGATTTGTTATGCTATAAAAAGGTTTAAATGTAGACAGCAAGCCATCGACAGAAATCAATTTTGTCTACAAATTGCCATGTACCTGGATAAACAAAAGTTGAAGTTGAAGTTGACATGTTCACTACAAAATGTTTACTACTGTTATAGTTTAGTACTTAAGATTTTCTAATTAAAGAAAAACATATGTTTTTTGTACCAGTATCCAAAAAGACAATGTGGAAAACCTGATCCTCGGTAATGTATGTATATATTCTATGTCTTGAAGAATAGTGGAATACGTTGATAATTTTCTCAACAAGAATTGTTTTTTTTTGTTCTATGGATAACCATTCTTCTGAATCGTGGCGAATATCAAACTTATGGACGGTTTCGGGCTTCTCGTCAAACAGGAAATACCAATAGAAATAGAAATTACAAGTAACGATCATTTTGAAAAGCTATAAAGACATGCTTATCAAGAGTTATTTAGTGTTATTCTAAGGCTAAAACGCTGACCTCCTTTTGTTTGCTAGCGAGCGTTCCGGAGACCTGACAAGAAAAATGTTGCGTTTTCTAATTATTTTAAACGGTTTTTCCATCTGTTTGACGTTTGAGTTCCCGAGGACGAGGAACCCCCCTACCAAGGGGGAGGTGTGGCCGAAACCGCAGTATGAGGTGAATCATGGCAGAGTTTACGATGTCTATCCTGATGATTTTTATGTCAGGGTAAGTTATTTATCATTTTATCTGTACATATAAAACACTTCCGTTTCTAATTGACTGACAACAGCCTAAATTATTTATTAACAATGTGAAAGTATACATATAGGGCGGCCCTTTGTTTTAATGTAGCTTCCTACGAATAAACGAATTTTAAAATCAATTCAGTAGTTTCAGAGATTACTCCAACACGGAAGCAAACAAACAACATTTTTCTGTATACATTCTGTTCATTATCGGTTGTCCGATCAACAAAATGTCCGACGCTTCTCCAGATTGTGGGGCAGAACTGTTCTCTGCTGTGTGACACGATTCGCCGGTATGGGTTCAAGCGCCGGGACCAGCCGCCGACCCTGCCCCGGTATGAGGAGGACCAGCAACGGTCCAGGCTGGAGGAACTAGTGGTCGACCTGGCAGGACCCTGCGAGGACTACCCTCACTTAGACATGGATGAGACCTGTAGGTGGATTTTGTTTCTTATTCTGTTACTCGCTCGATGCGTGAAGCCCCGCTTCTCCGCGGTTTTGCTTTGGATTATTACTTTGAATTTAAATACTGGTTTAATTAAAAAAACATTTACTGTTTTTACTTCCTCATAACACGATGTCTAAATAATTGATAGGTATTTAGTTCTCTTTTACAAGTGCAACAAAAACAAAGAGCAGCAAGAACATCCAGCTACCTGTCCAAGAATCCTGTGCTACAATCACTAAGTCGGTTGGCTGTGTACAGGGTGTCCTTGGTAGTACATTTCGGTGAAAAAGGTTCCAGCTTCTAAATTTAAAATTTAATATTGGAATAATCGAATGCCATCGGAAATGAATTTTTGAAAACACAGTGTAGGCACTCCAAAACTTTGAATTTCGAAGTTTAAAACTGGCCTATCCGCTATTCACACTAAAGAAAAAATGGAAGTAAATACTCGGACGGATTAAAAATTTAATAACTCCTCAATAATTAACACTAGTACCATAAATTAGTATGTCGTTAGAATCAACTATAAACGGATAAGTTTTTACAATATGTGGTTACTATCTATAGTGTAAGTTTTTTTCACGTGAATTTTTACAAAATCGATTAATATTTTGTTAGATAGAAGCTTTCTAGGAAACCATTTATTTTTCTGGCACAATGAACATTTTTACAGCTGAGTACCATTTTAGAAGATTTACACTATCCCAAACCTATTTAAAAAAACCGGCCAAGTGCGAGTTGAACTCGCGTGAACTTACTTTTTTTTGTTTTTTTTTTATAGAATTCTTATAGGTTTTCCTGTAATCTACAAGCGATGAACAATATTTTGTAATTTCCTAATTTGTCCCCCGAAAACAACCCTTATTTAAAAAAAAAATATATTTTCATTGCACATCTGTGTTTGGGTATCAATTTACATAATGTGTACCAAATTTTAACTCAATTGGTCCCAGTAATTTCGGAGCAAATTGGCTGTGACCGACAGACGGACAGACAGACGCACGACGAGTGATCCTATAAGGGTTCCGTTTTTTAATTTTTTGTACAGAACGCTAAAAATAAGCCGAAGGGGTTACAGTAATAAAAAAAAGAAATTACGAACATATATACATAATTTTATGGCGTGGACACATTTTGAGAGAATATCATTTCACTAAGGAGAGCGCGGAGCGGCAGCGCAAAGACAATGTCGACGTACACCCGCTCTTGCGCAGACATAGGGGTCGAAGGCGAACGCAAAGCTGCCAGCCTAAACCCCCTAGCAAGGCCTGTAGATCCCACATTGCACAACCCTACACATCTAGGGCACCTTAAGCCTAGGCTTAACGTCTTAACGAACTAAAAGTCAAATTGCAGTCATATTATAGAAAGATAAATAAATAGAAACTGAGAGACGAATGGCAAATCTTAGTTTAGGATTACAAAACCTACCTAATCTTGGGTAAAAGAAGAGGCAAGGTGCGTATTCATTCAAGGTGTTTTTCCTTTCAGATAACCTTAGGGTAGGGACGTCATCAAAACTGTGGAGCAACTCGATCTGGGGCATCATAAGAGGTTTTGAAACTTTCTCTCAGCTCGTCTACCTTTCTGAAGACAATAATGTAAGTGACGGGACCTATATAACAAGAAAATTTAAACTTTGTAAGTTCCTCACGCACAATTTTAATGGACGTAAACGATGAAACCGGTGCAGGCCCGGCAGGGCGCGCTATTGAGGGAATGGATACTAGACATTGGGGATTTTTCTGACAGTCAGGAATGCTGTTTATTGGGGAGGATTTTGACAAAAATATGGACCGGAATTATATCAGAATTGTTTGATTAGTAAACGCTGAAGACACATAATTCTATATAGGTCGGTTCGATGCATTATGGATTTCGGTAAGGCGATGGGCTTGCAACCTGTCACTCATACGCTGGTAAACATCTTAGCCTAATTGTGTAAAATGTGGTTACAGAAATTATCAAAAAAAATTTAGAGTTGTGGGTAATTCTGTAGCTCTGCCTACCCCACTCTGGGAACGAAGGCGTGAGTGTATGTACACAAATCAAAAAAGTCTTGGGATACTCGGTATCCCTAGACAAATTTGATGTTTTGACTTAGTAGTAATATGCCTATATTGAAATGTGAAATGTATGTATGTATGTACCTTTATCGAGTAGGTAGTCACAAGTTGTTATAAGATCTTAGCCAACAAGTAGCAAAAAAAAATCTGATCTGTTACTAGAGGCATTAGAAAGTTTCTGATTAGTTACACCCTGTTTAAAGAAGCCCAATATTGCCTTAGCTATTAAGGCGAATCAAGTACTATTATTAAAATTATTTTACAGAATTTAGTGATGAACCAGATGCAAATCGATGACTACCCGCGGTATTCGCACCGAGGGCTTCTACTGGACACGTCCAGGCACTTCATCAAGGTGCACAACATCTTGCTCACCCTGGACGCCATGGCTATGAACAAGATGAACGTGTTCCACTGGCACATCGTGGACGACCAGAGTTTTCCTTACCAGAGCGACAAGTTTCCTGAACTAAGGTAAGTGTTCTCATGACGCAATTAATTAATTAGTCTAGTAACAGTTAATCTTATTAAAAGGTATCTTATTACAGTGGACGAGGTGCGTACCATCCCTCGATGGTATACACGAAGGCAGATATTGCTCTGGTGGTAAAATACGCAAGAGAAAGAGGTATTCGAGTGGTGCCGGAATTCGATGTGCCAGGTGAGTAAAAATATTATAATAGCAGGTAGAACAGAAACACGCATGAAACGCCATAAGAGAAGCTCCGTCAGTACTCCGTTTTACGAGCGTTGATAATTGCTACTTATCGCTTCAGATAGGGCCCTTCCTAAGTTCACTTTTACTAACAATATAAGGTTCCTCCTGTGCTCACGGCCTTTCCGACCGGGCCGGGGGCTCGTGGCATTTTGCCCTCTCTGCCACCCTAAAGTTACGCCATTGAGGGTTCCGCAGAGCTTGACCATGAACATTTCAGTGTTTTCGAATCCCCTTTACCATTCAAAAACATGTTCTAAACCTATCCGTAGCACGAAACCCTAAATAGATTTAGAAATTGACGTTTATACCTACTTCACATCCTATCTCTGCACTTATAGAAGTGTAATAAAGAAATGTATCTATCCAAATATCATAAACCTTCCACGATGCGTTCAAGAACCGCGTATTATGACCACCATAAAAATAGACTTTTTTGTTAGAACAAATTTCTTATCTGTGCAAATGTTATTATTGCTGAATAATAACAACGATTTCGGTAATATTATTTCATTCAAATTTCGAACATCTCTGAAAAACAAAAAAATTTGATTTGACCTCTATTCTAATATCAGTCGATCATCTCGACTGATATTAGTTCGAAATGAATTGTCAATTTGCATACAAATTTGACAAATGTCGCAAGTAAGTAAGATATCGAACGATATGATAGTTGGAGCCGACTCTAGTTTGTCTCTGAATTAAAAAAAAACTATGACAGCTGCCAGAAAACTTTTCAATCTTTAGATAAACCAGTAGAGATCAGAATCCAGAAATCCTGCCAACTCGCGGGAGCTAATAAAGCGATCACGTGTACCTTCCAACCTTGACACTGGCAAGTTGTCCCATTGGACAGAAGCCATTTATATAAGAAAAAAAAAACATTACCGTCATTACCAGTTAATATGCGGCTCCTGATATGTGGGTAGATAAAGTAGTGTATGTAACTGTACATAATTAGGCATTAAAACACTGTGTTTAATGCCCTTCATTATGTACAGTCACATAAACTACTATATCGAGAGCGCGGAATTGCATTTGTAGTAGTGCTTGTACCGTTCGCATGAAAAGGAAAATAATTTGAGTTTTTTTCTTAAGTTAATGAAATTACACATAGGTACTCCCTGAACAAGTGAAATAAGTAAGCTTTTAGTCGATATCATTTAAATCTTCATCTGAGCTGTCACAAGTAGGTACTTCTTGGTAATAATATGATATCGACGAATTCTATCCATTTCCTCTTCTTAACATCTGTGGGTATTTATTTTCTTCACTTTCGACATGGCGACAAATATTTTCCCAGTCCACAGCAGTAATTGTATTAAGTAATCGTTCAGTTGCTAAACTCATAATGCATTGCATGTTTAAAATACATCCAATAAAATAAGACGTATATTTTAGTGCAACGTAAACAGTATTTAGAATTTGACACTGACATTATTGTTGTGTCTTTAATATAAAACGTTCCACTTTTTATACTGCTAGTATAGAATATAGAATGCCTAGAGTAGTTATGCAATAAAGAAATTTAATTTGAATTTAAAAGATAAACAATAACATAATCAATCGCAGTTAGTGCTCTTTTGGACTCTCAAGTGGCTGTACGCATTGTATTATAGGCCACACGCGGTCCTGGGGAGAATCTCACCCCGAGATCCTGACGAAGTGTTATGTAAACAATGTGCTTGCGGGGCTAGGTCCCATGAACCCCATCGCCAACTCTACCTACCAGCTACTGCATGCCCTCATCCAGGAAGTGCAGAACTGGTTCCCGGACCGATACTACCACATCGGGGGGGATGAAGTCGCGGTTGATTGTTGGTAAGTCGATTAAGCGCGCTCGCGAAACTGAAGCGCTCGCATTGTTCTATTTCGGTGTGAAGGAAAGACAGTGAGATTACTGGATAAGAGAAAGTTATTCCATGTTTGTCCTTAGAGTTAGCAACGCGTTTGCATGATAGTCATCCATTCATCCTCCATTTGCATGTCATAAGTAGGTTTAGGATTTTTGTGGCATACATTGGTTCTAGAATCCAGTGCTATTTCCAAATGATTATAATACATGACAATTTGATTTTGATTTTCAATATGGTCATATTTCAAAATGAACTTAATACAGTTTTAGTTCGGTTATTCCATACCTACTAATATTTGCTGGTTTGTAACGCTTTCACAGCAGAAATTTCCTCCACATCAAAGTTCATTTACATTAGGTCAAAATCAAAGTGGTATGTATTATAATAAATAGGAAATAGCGACTCCATGGACTCTATATAGAACCACGATATGCCACCAAAAGTCACTCACTCACTCTAGTCATAAGTAAATATCACTAGGATAGGAAACTCCTGGATGCGGCACCAATTTTTTGGGTGAGCATGCGTCCAGCATGTTGATGCTTATGATTATTCTGATGGTGTTCCAGCTGCAATCGCTGCGTTATGTGCATTTCGCGTATCTCTGCAGTGCGCGTGCGGCCGTTGAAGGAGGGGGGCGTTTACGTCTGGAACAAATATTTTTATTGCAACATATTTTTATTTTTATTTGTATGACAATGCACATCTTAAATATCATTTTAGCACCGCCTTGCACTCAAGCTAGAAAGCTATGTTTTGGGCATCTTAATAAGGTACCTAGTAGGAAGTAATAAATAACCGGGGGGACTGGTCAAAGAACAAAAAAGATAAAGATAAAGAGACATTTATTCGCAACAATACAAAATCACACTACATATACACAAAAAAAACATGACACAGAGAAATTGTTGCGAAACGGTCCCAACTCAGCATTCGCTAGCCGTAAAGCCAGCACTGGTCTTCCGTTGGGGCCGCTTGGTGAAGAGACGGAAATTGACACACTTAACATTACTACAAAACAACGTAAAAAGAAAAACAACATGGGTTATCATTCGTTCGAGATTATCTCGAATGACCATAGAATTTGCAACCAGTTATAGCTGGCAACAATGCAACATCAAAGAAACAAAAAACTATAGAAAAAACTAAGATGGCTTTTGGACCACTCTAATAATTATGTTCCTACTTACGTTTTTTTGCTAAGTGAAACCGTTAACACCAGTCTTGATCAAAAACAAACTGCAGACGAATACGGCTAAACCAAATAATGTAAAGGCGCCATAAATAATTACTTACATGATTTCACTTTTTTCGTCCAGGGCGTCGAATCCAGTGCTCAAAGCCTATATGGAGAAACACAACATGACAGACGCAAAGGAGTTGCACGCCTTGTTCATGAAGAGAATCATCCCACTTCTTGGAAATAAGTCGGAACCCATCGTGTGGCAGGCAAGTCTGGGATAACGATAATACCTACTATCCTTGCCGGGAGGATCCATTCGATTTTCATGATACATAGCTAAGAACCACCGCTAGAGATGTGCTATCCAATTTAAAAGAAATCGCATCCAAATCGGTTCACCCGTTTAAGAGTTACAATGCTACAGTAAGACTTTCCGCTGCGTTGCTTGCGGCCAGCTTCAAATGTCCAGTGGTCCCACTGATCAATGAAAAAAAAATTTGAGAAATGGGACTACATAACTGCATAATTATGATCACTAACAAGTATAAAATAAAAATTAGGCATATGTTTAAAAAAAAACATAAATCGCCTTCAAAAACGCAAAAATAAGTTCTTTTGAAATGGTAATACAATTCTTCCTGAATTTGTGTAATTATGCCGAATTTTCTAATAAATATTAAATAAAATAAAGGGGGAAACAACAAACGAAACGTTTTTTTTTAAAGTATTTTTATATTTGTTGTATTGTAAACATGGTAAAACATACAAGGGTTAAAAGAAAACGAAGTGTGCGAGATCGCGTTCTGTTTTTATTCCAGGAAGTATTTGACAACCATGTTCCTCTATCTCCGGGAACTCTTGTTCACGTGTGGAAAGATGGTTTCGAAGACAAAATTAACGAAGTAAGTGATACAATAATAATTCTTGTAATTCTAAACCTATGTACAGTCGAAAGCATAAATATCTACACAGCCATCGCGTCAAATATACAGGGTGTCCCAGAAACCGACGTCAACCCGCCTAGGGCTGATAGAGTTGTTTTTTCATACAAAGTGAAAAGCAAACACTGGGACACCAGGTGTGGAGAAAAAACATTATGTGATTACTTGAAAAAAAAATTAAAAAAAGGGGAAATAGGTTTAAAAACTTCGCTGATTCATTATGATTCTAAGATACCACTGAAAAACTTATGAAACAAAACATGAAATTAATGGTTTTTCGCGACATGGACATAAGAGAGGATTACCTAAAAATTCAGATTAAATTGATCAATATCTCCGAAACTAGTAAAAATCGCTGAACATACATACGGGTTAAATCGATAGCTTTTTAGCTGCTCTATCAGCCCTAGGCGGGTTGACGTCGGTTTCTGGTACACCCTGTATGTATACATAGACCTTATTGCTAATGGCATAGGAGCGTGTGGATATTGTTGGCGTCAATGTTTTGCAACAATCAATTTTCATAAATTATGATGTTTGGATTAAGAGTTCAGTGTCCATCATTTGTGCCTGTCAGCTTAAGGTGTCAAACACTGGCGCCATCACCTTAAGTAGACTTTTGTACCTTGTCGCCTTCAATCCTCAGATAATTTTGTAAAGCAGTTCAAACTGGGTGTTAATGTGAAAAGGTACAAGGAATAGATACAAAAGTGAACAATCAATACTTATAATTTTAGATTCTAAACGCCAGCCACAAAGTCCTATTCTCCGCGGAGTGGTACTTGGACGACCTTCATATGGGCGGTGACTGGCATAACTTCTACATGGCTGACCCTCGAAAGCTTGTTGAGAGACCCTCGCTGGCGCTGAACGTGCTCGGGGGGGAGGCGTGCATGTGGGGGGAGTTGGTCGATGATACAAACATTATCAGCAGGTTCGTATTCCGTAGATACTAGGGCATGCTTTGACCATTTTCAGAATTGAGCAAGCTTCTGGTCTTGTTTATGGGTCTCCCTTGGAATCCCTAATAACTTGGGGCACGTTCTAGGGATTTCATATCGGTTAAATAAGATGTAGATATACTCGATATATATTTTGTCTGATATCGAGCCTCTTCTGATAATAAAAGTACAATACAATTACAAGTACAGTACAATTAATACAGGAAATAGATACAAGTGTATAGTATTGTAACCGTTGTCAAGTAACAGCTTGTGAAAGTTTAATGCAGAACTCTTATTCTTTTGATTTTATTAATAATTGTTGAAAGTTTGCGATTAAGATATTTTTAACCAAACCTGCTAAATGAAAGCACCCTGCGTGCCAAAGGGGTTTGGGTAAAAGAGTTGTCATTTGTAAAATTCATACATTTTCAAGGTGAGCGGCCATTCGTAAAAGTGGTAAATTATGATAGAATTATTAAAAATAAACATATTTTGTTATGTAATGTAATACTCTTAAGTGCATCGGAGCCGAGATATTTAAATATTCATACTAGGGCGTACTTTAGTACTTAAAACTGAATACTTAAATCTTTAAAATCTCCGCTCCGATATTATTTACCGACATAAATTATATATATCTATTTGTATTTAGAGGTCCTCTAAATAACTATGTAAAGATCATCCGTGGCCGCTGAAAAAAAAAATGACAATATTCTTCAAACAAATTTACCCAATGCCCTTTCGTCATTTTGATGTTATCCGCACCAAAAGTTACTGGACTGATAACTTTAACTACTTATCAGATATTTACATCTGGAGATTAGATAAATCGGGACTAGTAGAACCACTCACCGGCCGGTTCTCTAAAACATGTTCAAAGGCGGCTGAGGGATGCAATAATGTGACGA
Source organism: Acleris literana (assembly GCA_946894065.1). Lineage (NCBI taxonomy): Eukaryota > Metazoa > Arthropoda > Insecta > Lepidoptera > Tortricidae > Acleris > Acleris literana. The sequence goes on from OX335694.1 coordinate 5,927,853, forward strand.
AAGTATAAGATGGAAGACTTAATTTCGACTACTATTTATGTACCTATATGTACTATATATGTAAAATATGGGTGTCCCTCGGAATCCCTAACAACGTTTGTCCTAACACATCGTTTGTCCGAATTTTCATTGGCGTTTAACTGTTTTTCAGCTGAGCCAGGCAACTTTTTAAGTTTTCCAATTATATCTGCGGTTTGGTTAGTTAAGTTTTAAAATTTAAGCGGAAATCGCTTTAGGATAAACGAAAATTCGGACAAACGATGCATTAGGATAAATGACGATTAGGGATTCCATAGGGGAAACGTAAAATAGATACTTTTTGTTATAAATCAGTAGTCCTATCCAGATTACGGATATCGTTCGACATTATTTTGACGTTATTTGCATCCGTCAGCCGCCCATTAATTAATTTTCCAGAGTGTGGCCTCGGGCCTGTGCAGTGGCCGAAGTCCTATGGAGCGCCCCCCTGAGCGACTCCTTCCAAGAGCGCACTGAGCAGATGGAGGATGCCGAGAACCGCTTGGAGGAGCACACCTGCCGCATGAAACGGCGGGGCATCCCGGCGCAGCCCCCCACCGGGCCTGGGTTCTGCGTGCCCTAACGGGAACCACGCGGCGTACAGGGTGACCTATCGCAAGCCCGAACTTTTGTTTCCCAGCTGTTTTGTTGCCGAATTTCATTAGTTAGAAATGCATTTTTTTTCAAATCCTTTAACATAAATTGTAGTATTGTAATACCTATAGAACGTATCCTCTTCAGGCCCAGCATACAACGAAATTTGTCAATTGAATGTGAGCCTATTGAGAATATGATAGAGTCAATTTCCTAATTCGATTGTCAGTCATAAAAACAAAGGAAAACCCATTTTATGTCCTTTGCAATGGATCTTTATTCCAAGGGCCGTATTATGTACACTTTTTGTACGCGGGGCGTAGGTTAAGTTATCACAATCTTGAAAATTTATTGTTTGAAAAAAAATATTGAAACTTATGAAAATTCGGTCAACAGTTGAGCAAGAAAAGTTGATAGGTAATCGTTCAAAGCGCATAACACATAATAACACACGGAACGCGGGCGCGAGCCAGGTCGGTAGTGCGATAGGCCTGTTCGCCGATCTCTATGATCGACACGTTAACCGGCGTGCGCGGGTCGGCTGCGGGTTCCTAACTTCCTGACAAGAAATAACCTGGCCTGCGCCAGCGTTCAATATGTTACGTTCTTCCGTCCTACGCCACTACGCATTTTTCCCTTCTTGATAGATTATTGAAGAGAAATTTACTAGAAAATGACTCGCTGCGTAGCAAAAATCCTATATTTATTGTGCATTATTATTAAATAAATCGAAAGTCATTATTATAGGATTTGGATAAACAATCAATTAGCTTAATTTGTCTCATTTTTGTTTTTATTGAAAAGAATTGTACTTTGTCTGTTTCGGCGTCGTAGCAGTTACCTAGAAAGTACTACTTAGTACTTCGATATTTTTGTGACGTTTTGTGTGAAATAAATGTTTTTCTTACAAGGTTCAAGTTCAATTCTTTGATATATGGCTTCTGTCCAGTGGGACAATTCTGCCAGTGTCAAGGTTGGAAGTTACACGTGATCGGTGTAAATGATTTCAAAAAAAAATCTTAAGTCGACGTTGTACGGTGATCCTCTAGCCTCCGTGAAGCGATGTAACTTTACGAAGACCAGATGGGATTTTCTTGGAGCAATCCATCCAAAGGCGAAACGTGTTCAAACTTGAATTCTTCATTATACTGCACATTTGAATGTTAATTTACTGCATATTAATACATCATTACTATCCATTAAACAACAAAATATGCAAAAAAATAATTACAACTAAGAAAGCGACGCCATCTTGTCGAAAACCCAAAGAGAAACTTCTTACAAGGTTTCGTTTTACCATCGCAGTGTTTTGTCAATGACAGCTGAATAGTGTGAATTTACGTCTATGGATATTAGGTCGAACTTAGAAGTAGCAGAACATTTTAGTAGGTACCTCCAATTATTTATTTCAGAATAATACATAAGAAAATAATACATTAACATATTATCAGCAACAGGCTTCGTCAAAAAGTTTTGCATAGGAATAATCATCAGCGACACGCTTCGTCAAATTCCCTTAACACCAGCAAAACAAATTTTTCATCACACTTGTTCGTAAATAGGGTCCTAATATGCTAGAAAAATCGTCCGTAAATCCAAATAATACCCGCCGGCCTTTTTTTATCATTACGCCCTATCGTGCGTAATAGTTTTTTTTAAAATATAATACTTGGACTCAAACTACCACAATACGACAGGATCCCAATTCTTGTGCCATTCGATAAGAAGTTTTATTCGAGATGAAATGCCAGTTGCACGCAATTTTCTAAAAATCTCGCATATAAACTATTGATCTCGACTGTCACTGGGATCGGACTCCTGAGGCCCTACTTTGAAAATCGAAGTTCGAAGTTACGTTAGCTCCATCCCTTTCTCTCGAATTAGTCTCGAAGTACAAGTGACAGAGATGGAGCTAACGTAACTTCGAACTTCGATTTTTAAAGTAGGGCCTCTGAACACGTTTGACATTGTCTGTGGTAAGTATATAGTGAGTCAAGTCAAGTCATAGACAATGGTGTAGTCTGCCGCTAATTTATAAATACTGATTATAAACTGTGTGATTCAATTACATAACCTTTTAGACGCCATTAAAATAAATAAATAAGAATACTGTGTGATTCCAAAATAATAATTAAAAGGGTGTCTTTGTGCACATATTAAAATTTATCTTACTAATATTATAAAAACGAATGTTTGTGTGTGTGTTTGGTACTTCTTCACTGGGATGAAATTTGGAATGGAGATAGCTTATACACATAGGCTACTTTTCATACCGGAAAATTTAAAAGTTCCCGAGGGAATAACTAATCGAAATCTAATAATAAATAATTCCAATTGTACTAACAAATGTGACGCCATGATGATGAATAGGCATAAAGATTTATGTCTGTGGCAATTATTTTTAATTACTTACAGTAGGTAGTTGTGATTTGGTTCTTACATGATACCTGGACAATGAATGCTTTTTGTAATGTTATATGTATTTGCGGTTCGAACGCTCCGCGGTCTTACAAGATATGACTACGGATAGTGAATTCTAAAATGATGTCAGATTCGGATTTCAAGATGGCGGCCATGATGTTTATCGAAAAAGCTGTCATGGGTATCGTGTTTAACGTTTTCGGGGATGGCGAATTCGAAAACGATGTCAGATTCGGAATTCAAGATGGCGGCCATGATGTTTATCGAAAAAGCCGTCATGGGTATCGTGTTTCATGTTTTCGGGGATGGCGAATTCGAAAATGATGTCAGATTCGGAATTCAAGATGGCAGCCATGATGTTGTCAGAAAAAGTCGTCATGGGTATTGTGTTTCATGTTTTCGGGGCTGGGAATTTCGAAAACAATATCAAATTTGGAATTCAAGATGGCCGCCATGATGGTTTTCGAAAAAATCGTCATGGGTATCGTTTCTCATGTTTTCGCGGATAGCGAATTCGAAAATGATGTCAGATTCGGATTTCAAGATGGCGGCCATGATGGTTATCGAAAAAGCCGTCATGGGTATCGTGTTGCATGTTTTCGGGGATGGCGAATTTGAAAATGATCTCAGATTCGGATTCAAGATGGCGGCCATGATGTTTATCGAAAAAGCCGTCATGGGTATCGTGTTTCATGTTTTCGGGGATGGCGAATTCGAAAATGATGTCAGATTCGGAATTCAAGATGGCAGCCATGATGTTGTCAGAAAAAGTCGTCATGGGTATTGTGTTTCATGTTTTCGGGGCTGGGAATTTCGAAAACAATATCAAATTTGGAATTCAAGATGGCCGCCATGATGGTTTTCGAAAAAATCGTCATGGGTATCGTTTCTCATGTTTTCGCGGATAGCGAATTCGAAAATGATGTCAGATTCGGATTTCAAGATGGCGGCCATGATGGTTATCGAAAAAGCCGTCATGGGTATCGTGTTGCATGTTTTCGGGGATGGCGAATTTGAAAATGATCTCAGATTCGGATTCAAGATGGCGGCCATGATGTTTATCGAAAAAGCCGTCATGGGTAATTATCGATCTTCATGTTTTCGGGGATGGTGAATTCGAAAATGATGTCAAATTCGAAATTCAAGATGGCGCCATGATGTTTTTCGAAAAAGCCGTCATGGGTATCGTTTCTCATGTTTTCGCGGATACCGAAATCGAAAATTATGTCAGTTTCGGATTTCAAGATGGCGGCCATGATGTTTATCTAAAAACACGTCATGGGTATCGTGTTTCATGTTTTCGGGGATGGCGAATTCGAAAATGATGTCAGATTCGGAATTCAAGATGGCGGCCATTATGTTTTTAGAAAAAGCCGACATGGGTATCGTGTTTCATGTTTTCGGGGATGGCGAATTCGAAAATGATGTCAGATTCGGAATTCATGATGGCGGCCATGATGTTTTTAGAAAAAGCCGACATGGGTATCGTGTTTCATGTTTTCGGGGATGGGAATTTCGAAAATGTTATCAAATTTGGATTTCAAGATGGCGGCCATGATGTTTATCGAAAAAGCTGTCATGGTTATCGTGTTTCATGTTTTCGGGGATGGCGAATTCGAAAACGATGTCAGATTCGGAATTCAAGATGGCGGCCATGATGTTGTTCGAAAAAGTCGTCATGGGTATTGTTTCATGTTTTCGGGAATGGGAATTTCGAAATTGATATCAAATTTGGAATTCAAGATGGCCGCCATGACGGTTTTCAAAAATATCGTCATGGGTATCGTTTCTGATGTTTTCGCGGATAGCGAATTCGAAAATGATGTCAGATTCGGAATTAAAGATGGCGTCCATGATGTTTATCGAAAAAGCCGTCATGGGTAATTATCGTGTTTCATTAAAGCCCTCAACCTTCGGCTTCCGGCTTCTAACAGACTCTCGTTTGTAATTCTGTCTTTAACACACAGACTTAGGTACCCCAATAATTACCCCCAACCTGCACCGTGGCTGGCTCAAACGTCTCCATGACACCGGCCTCATTGCCCCGCTGGATTGCAATGGAAACCTGCTGAACCAGCCACGACCCAGAACGAGGATCCCCCTCTGTCACGCAGACGACGGCCCAACTCCTTAAAAAGGTCCTTGACTTCCGAACCCCAGGGTCCCGGTGTCTCCACCGCGTCAGTACCTTGACGCAGCTAAGATATAGGGTGTTACGCAGAAGGTTGGACAAACTTCAGGGATTAACTCTGTCGGTCATACTCATCAACTTTTATTACGGGACCAACATCCAAATCGCGAAAAAAAAACAGCTGTTCCATACATTTCGGCTGTTTAGCTCTCAAAGTTTGTATGGAACAGCTGTTTTTTTATTCGCGATTTGGATGTTGGTCCCATAATAAAAGTTGATGAGTATGACTGACAGAGTTAGTCCCTGAAGTTTGTCCAACCTTCTGCATAACACCGGAACACACTGTATACTACATTCAAACCAATCTCACTTTAATACGTACTATGACAAGGTACTCAAATTTAAGGCTACTTCCAAGTTCGAGTTTAGATACCTAAGATGGCTTATATTCTGGCAACTGTGACGGCAATTTGTCATTGGCGGTGAAAACAGCGTTAAATATGTTAATGTACCTTGTCCCGATGTCTGTAATCAAACTGAAAAGTTAATTTATTACTTCCCCGGTGCAACCTGTTAATGGATAGATAAAAGAAACACGAAAAATTTAAATGTATATTTGTTTCAAATCCATCAACTCCCATGCGAGCTTACATAAAGCTTCACCAATCTAAGAAACAAATCCTTAACAATAAATATAGTTATTTATGTGTAAATAAAATATACTTCAATACTTACTAACTCTACTTACTATTTGAGGCTTACGTTACTTAGGATCTAAATACAATAAGAACATTGTACATGCAAGGGAGATTTGACTCGCTTGAGAGTTAAATATAAATTACATAACAATTATAGCTTTAGCCCTTCCCTAAAAATCCCACTATAACAAAAAACAAAGCTTGTTGGACTTTCGAATCAAGAGCACACCCCCATTTGTTTTTAACTTAAAGAATGGACAAGATTACGCGTTACGAAAAACAAGATCTCCGGCAATTTACCGTTCTTATTGAGAAAAGGTGACACGTAAAACGCGGCCATTTTGTTTCACAAATCGCCGCCATCTTGTGGAGCGAACGAATAAACATTTGCAACGTTCGCAGCCAAATTCGATAACGAAGATGGTTGACGGTCTACCCTTGATTCGATACGGACTTCCAATCAAACAAGGATCCGAATGTATTTGTTAACTACCTATAAACCTAATGAGTATGGCACAACGCGTGTAATATTTGTATCAAATATATAAGACGTTCATACATATCACGGTCACGCTATGATAAGTATAAAAATATTATAAAAAGTCCCCTGCCGCGTCAACTTGTACAGATAACTAAAATATTTTTTCGAGTTAACGGTTTTGATTTCAAAAGTTGTAAAATCTTTGAAAGTATAGTTATATACGCAAGAGAGCGGCATGGGTTTAAAAATTCAATCACTATCTAAAACTTTATTATAAAATATACGAGAAAACTTTCATCCTATCCCATACATAGTTCAACCGTTCACAAATCTGCACCGCGCACGCACGCGGCACGCTCAACACACGGACAACACAGACTCGGCCCGCGAGCGTTCACACAAGAAAATTACGTTCACTACATATCACAATCATCTTTTAACTATAAAATAACCTCTAAATCTGGAACTACATACTAAAAAAAGACGAGTTAAAAAAAATAAGCATGTTACCTACTTACAAAATTATATGGATACAACTTATTCTTATTCACGTCAAGCCTGTCATCCAATGTACTATCACGAACGTTAATTTGTGACCCAATTCAAGAAAAATTGACTTGACGTCGTTAATGTCAATACAGATGCCAAATCATTCCTAACTTATAGGAGACTCAACGTTATTGTTGTAAAATGTCAGAATGACTTTGGACCTAAGGTGGGTCCCAAATTTAAGTACGTGACTGTACAATCAACGATCGTATAAAATGTTTCAAACCTGCAATACAACGAATAAAAGGGCTACAAATTTGAATCTGTGCTACCCGGGCAATTCAGTCATAAACAAATAACAACCACATAGTCTTCTATTGTGCACCACACATCTCTATTTTGCATGGAATTACAACGACCCCTTCGTAAAATTCCACCAATACCAAAAAAACAAAAGTTTTATTCGGAACAGCTCGTAAAAAATGCCGTAGCGTGTTATTGTAGATATGACATTTTACTTAGGAGTCAAGAAATCAAAATGCTAGTAGCTTGAGCACAGCTGGCCTAGCCAATCAGCTTGCAACCGGCAAGTCGTCCCACTATTAGTCTAGCATGACATGTCATCTCCAATTTTTAAGCGAATCGTCTCTCTAAAGTTCCAACGAGTAATTCCCCCGTCGTTTATCTGACTATTTGTTCCGTTAGTCCGTCTAGTCGAGTAGGACATCTTGCTTGTTGTCTGGCTAGTATCCCACATGTAGTACGGCTAGCTAGCTAGTTGTCCTGCGCAGCGAGCCGAGCGGCGATGGCGGCGGTGAGCGCGGAACCTTTGCCGCTGCCGTCTTCGGCGCCCATTAGAGAGAACTGCGGAAAACATACATGTCAAATTTAAATTAAGAATAGTATAATGGTAAAAATGTGGGACGCTCTTATAATTTACCTACTAAGGAACTTAGGATTAGCAGAGTTAGCAGCTTAAGAATGAAGTGTATGTGATCTAGGTAAAAGTTTCCTTCTGTAATGCGACTTGCTAGGCAAACCACCAGCAAATGACTTCGCCAATTAACCTTTTGAATCTCCCAGTGTCGGCTGCAATTTTACGTGCCCCCGATGCAAAAACATCATGAGCCAAAGCAAAATCTATGAAGCAGGATACATCTGTATACGACTAGAACAGGACTGATCATGGTGGAGATCTTTGGGAAAGGTTAAGTCTACCGGTGGATGTGTTTTGGCCGACATGGTGATAATAATGGGATCTCCTTAAATCAACGAAAATCATTTGATCGAATGTATCAATTCATCGAAAGCTAATTTCTGCTGAAACCTTGTTGTTTTAAGGTTATCTTAGGCATGGGTTACGTCCCCTATAGCAAGGCCAACCCTAGGCAGGGGGATGATGCGTAATGCATTTCCACTCCGTCAAAAAAAAGAAGCGTGGGTTACGTAGCTTAGCTTAGGTTAGGTTAGACTAGTGACCACCAAAGAATTATAGCTCCTGCACGTGTAAATGCCTGTCGATGAAATGAAAATTCGACCAAGTAAAATATTCTATGAGATCAGTGTCGGTGATTCAAGGGTTAACCTGATGATAATATGGTGTATGCTGACCTTGTACGGCTGCAGCAGCTCGATGTAGGTCTGCATGAGCCCGCGGATGCGCGGGTGCCGCTTGAACACGGACCCGTCCACCGCCACCACCACGTGGTCCCGCGCCATTCGCGCCACCAGCACCGACACGCCTGCAATGCACAAGTAATTCAGTTAGATAAACAGTTACAGTTCTCGCTATGCCTCCTAACAAGACAAACACTTGTGCTAAATCTTTCACGGTACACTCGGTCAAACTATGGAATTGGCTACCGCTGCATTTAAAACATTCTCAGTCAGCCTCGGTCAGCAGGCAGTCTCAGTTTGCTGGTTTATTTCTGTAAGTCAAAGTAGTCAGTAAAGTGTAGGTACAGTTTCCTCAATCAGGGTCAGGTTAACTGGAAAAGACCCCTAAACGGATAAGTTCGCCATTGTATATACATGTTAATCTTAATGTACTTATGATTTGCTTATAATTGGTTTTTTGTGCAATGAGTTTACATAAAGTGGTTCAAAGCGGCTAGCACATCATGTATTTTCGTGCTTAGCGCTCAGCGAGTCTTTTCCGTTACTTAGTTAGAAAGATGTATATATCTTGAGCGACAAGCAAGGCGATTTTTGCAAGCAGTTCTGACGTGTGACATCGAAGCTCTACATTTTAACTTTGGTCGCTTCATTCCTCACTCGTCTCATGGCATTTTTAATTAAAGGATTACAGGGGTCTAAAGCTAAACCGCCGAAGAATCCTTTTACCTATATTTTATGTGTACGTAAACATGATGATGATGCTGATACTTGTACTATTACTTATTCAGTGCTGATACTAAGGGCCCGCTTTGATCATTCCGGGCCCTATTTTGGTTCTCTTATAAGAGATACATTAGACTGAAAACCGTAAACTGCACCAGTGTAGCGTGCCTCGTGGCGTCTTTCTTTCTTTTTTCGAAAGAATGTCAAGATTAAGGTACTTACAGACTGACACAAGCTGCGCGGCACGGTTTGAGCACAGCCGCGCGGCGTGTTGAACGACGAGCGCGTCGCTCACCCCCCACTCCACCTCGCCGCACACCGCGCGCAGCGCCGCTAGTGTGCGCGACGTTTCGCCGCTTTCATTCTCTCTACAACATCGATGAGATTATGTTTAGAGATATTAAACAGCGAACAAAGACCAAAAACATGTCCACATGTTAATAGACACTTTTAATCTAAGGAGAAATGTTATAATCTAATATACGACACAAAAAAACTATATTTAATTTAAAAAAAACAGTGCATCCAAATATAAAGGATAAAGTCGCCTTGCCTTGTATATTTTTGCCTTTATTATTATTCCTATCTTATCTGTTTGTATTTATGCAATAATGACATAATCTTTGATTGGATTTTTCCACCAATATTTCCTGTTCAAGAGTATCCATTTCAGGGCTCTAAACTCTAAAGAATGGACCAGTACTCACTCCTCGAACAGGCTGACGTGGGAGGAGGTGAGGGAGCCGGGCGGGGGCGCGGCGGGCAGCAGGCCGGCGCGCGCCAGCCGCGCGAGCGCAGCCCGCAGCAGGTCGCCCAGGTACTTGCCGCCGATGTACTTCTCGAACCTACACATAATGGTACATCAGCATACGTCTCAATACGGCTCTTCTTATGAGAGAATCAGCTTATAAGGACAAGAGCAATTAAAATGGCATACGTCACTTAGGTTAGCAGTCAGTCAAATATTTTATAGATCTGCACGGCTAGCACATCTTATATTTTCGTCGTTTATTCGCGTCCTTTTCTGTACAGACTAGTTAGAAAGCGAGATCCGAGAGACAAACATGTCGCAGACAACATGTGCTTCCCGTCCAGGCATGACACCTGCTCTTATATTTCAAAGATGCGTTGTCACCAGCAGTGACAGCTGATAGGATAGAATTCGGTGCGCAGCTTATCTGAAGCCCAGGGAAGTAGGAACTCGTCGACTTTGCAATGTATACCGAACTGTCACCTGCCAGACAACAACCGTCGAATACCATTACATCTACAGCTTGTTGTTAGCAATTACTAATAAAGCTCATTAGTAAATTCTATACAACTAATACGACGCAAAACTCGTCGGCGAACTTTCTTTTAAGACATAAAAAGACCTCATGGCTGAAAAAGACAATAAGAGCCTGTTGTTTGATCAGTAGTTAACTCAACTAATTGTTAAAATTCGAAAAAGGAATCGAAAATTTAACACATTTCCTTGAGATTTTAACCATTAGTAACGTTTTTTGACCATTAGTTTAACTACAGATCAAACAACAGCCCTTAAGTGTGGTTACTGTTGAATTATTGTTTCAAACGTGTACTCACGTGAAAGACCCGACGAGCAGACTCCTCGCGTCCACCTCGTGGTCCAGCTCGGTCCGCATGAAGTCCAGACAGCCGTTGTCCCCGAAGGCGCCCCACTCCACGTCGACGCAGACGGCGCCTGCGCCACGACGCGCCGCCTCCCACCGGGACACCGCCGCCGCGCTCTCCATGTAACAGCCATTGGACCCGGTGCCGAGGATAACGCCAATCTGCAACACGACGACACCTTTAGGCCATATGCTTGGAGTTACCTTGTAATCGAGGGGGAATAAGATCCTCAAAAGAAGCTATAGTTATCGATATAGCTGGTCAGAAAGCGGAAAGGTCTTTAAGGTCAATAAGGCAATGGCCAATTAGGGTTGGAAGAAACCTCTGGGTGGCAAAGACCTTTTGGGAAGGCTTATGTCCAGCAGTAAACATGTTTTGTTTGACATGATGATGATAATTCTTAGTGATGCAATGCGATCAGCAAGACAGCTTCCAGGTCATGTGATGGTGTATGGGCTCGATCGTTTAGTTAGAGATAATTAATCTACAAGGCGTACCAATTTTACCAAACGATGTTAACCACTTAACATATGATTAGAGCGTTGACAGCTGTCAAAATGTATGAACTAACAGTCGATTAACATTGATTAAATTTAACATCGTTTGGTGAAATTGGTACGCCTTGCAGATTGATAATCTCTAACTAAACGATAGAGCCCATACACCATCACATGATCTGGATGCCGTCCACCTTCTTCATACCATAACAAATAAAAGGGTGTTGTGTTAAAATTCAGGTTTTTATTTTTTCGGATATTCATTTTTCTAAATGCTTTTATGTTATGCTGCAGATATTTTAGATTAAATGCTTATTATATTTGCTATACGTAGGTTAGGTTACGTTTGAGTAAAGATAAGCCATATCAAAAAATAAAGCCAAAATGACGTTATTGCATTCGAAATTATGAAAAATTCGGGATTCGATCAATTCGGAATGATGACTCTTGGGAATTATTTAGTGTACCCCAAATAAAAGTATAAAACTGACCCCAACGCGAGGATCCTGTTGCGCGCCAGCAACGAGCGTCCCCGTGGTGTCATTGAGCAGCACGCGCACCGTGATGCGCAGGTTGCGCGCGCGCAGGCAGCGCTGCAGCAGCGCTGCCACGTCCACGCCCGCCATGCCGCCGCACTTGAAGCTCTTCGTCCACGTGATCAGCTCGCCGGACGAGATGGAGTGCTGTTTCATCGGGAATGAGAAGGTGAAACCTGGAAGCACATAACATGTTAAGTATGTATCTATGTAAACACTTTATTGTACAAAACAAAAACGATACAATGAAGATAAAAAATTTTTTTACAAATGCGGACTTATCCCTTTAAGTCGTCCTCATCCAGCTAAACCTTGAGAGATCGAGAAAAGTGAAAGGTTGTGCATAGAGTAAGAAAGTGTGTCTGTGCAGTATGTGTTTATCTTTTTGGTAAAAGTAGCCTAATAGCTGGAAAGATTCTACAAACCTCGAAAATAGGTGTTTAATTCATAAAGAACTAGCTGGTGAATTTTTACTCAGTACGATTTAATTTCCAAGACGAAATTTGTGAAAGACATGGCGTATTTACCAAGTGACATCTCTTGTTCCTCCATGCCCTCTGATTTCACAAAGTCCTGCACGCAATCAGCCAGAAAGTTGAACAGATCTTCGCCAGGACCCAGCCGGAGCTCGTCACTGCAAGAAAACAGAATTTAACTAAGGTTTTGGTCACAATTTGAAGTTTGTGAAAAATACTCTAAATATAGTACAGAAGACCACTAGAATACCGTTTTGCTAAGTATCATGACGTCGAGAAACTTGACCAAATGGAGCAGAAGGATTCTCGAGAAGAGACAACACGTACCAAGTGAACCACGTTGTAAGTTAAACCTCTGTCCATGATGGACGGTTTACCCTTGTTTTATAGACAGTTATTTTATAGAACGTCGCAGAATTTTCATTTCATAGAAAACTAATTTCTGCTGAAACCTTATTGTTTTCAGATTATTTTTTGGTGGTCACAGGTCTAACCTAACCTAACCTACGTAACCCATGCTTAAGATAATCTGAAAACAATAAGGTGTCAGCAGAAACTAGTTTTCTATGAGATGAAAATACTGCGAAGTATGTATGTATGTATGTATGTAAACACTTTATTGTACAGAAGAAAAACCAGAACAATACAATTAATATAAAAATGTGTAAAAGGCGAACTTATCCCTTTAAGGGATCTCTTCCAGCTAACCCTTGAGAGATTAAAGTGTTATGGTCTATGAAATAAATGTCTATAAAACAAGGGGACCCCATGATGGACAGATGATCTGTGGTCGGGGAAACCTGTTAAATATGAGGTTAGCGTTCGTTGTGGCGATTTAAAGAGACCTATGATGAGCTGCTACGCCAAATAGCAGATATAAAACCATATAAAACCCCTGTAACAATCACAACCCTATTACTAAGAGGAGAGGGTTGAATCTACTTTAGCAATCGAATCTGAGATACTGCTTACTGGCTTAGCGTAGGTACTGCCATACGTCCATCCGGAGATACCCGTAGATATCCGTAGATGCCCGTACGTCCATCCGTAGACGTCTATCGAACAAATGATCGATGCCAATGAGTAACCCACCTGATGTGGTACTGCTTCACGTCTTCTCGCATCATCTGGCCGGCCCGCAGTTCCACCAACAGCACGCGGAAATTGGTGCCGCCCAGGTCCAGGGCCAGGAATATGCCCTCCTCTGTAACACATCAATACAACATTAGGAACATTGAGCAAATCTGAAATTAGCTGACTCAGGAAGCGTGTAGTGGTTTCCACTTGGAGAAATGAATCTGCATAACTGGTCTTGTTATTAGATGTACTGGTTAGGGCATTACGCAGTTCATCGATGTTAAGTAGATCATTCTAACTCGGTTACATAAATGCTCGGTTACATCTGCAGCGACGATGGCTGCTGACATAAGCTGCGCGTCAGCTCGTGTAACAGCTCACAAATGTACATGAGATAAAGATAAAGAAAGATTTATTTGCCACAATACAAAATCACATTACATAGATAAAAAAAGAACAAGACACAGATAAATTGTTGCGAAATGGTCCCAACCAACTCAGCATTCGCTAGCCGTAAAGTCAGCTCTCAGTAGCGCAGTTGCCTTTGGTTTTGCTAGACATAACAGACGCAGTCAGGAGGATGATTAGATTGTAAGAACAAACCTGTGCCATTGGGCAGTTCAGGTACGTAGGTGTTCTCCATCTGCAGCGAGGACGGCTGCTGGCGCAGGCCGCGGGTCAACTCCCTTTCAAACACGCTTGAGACGCGGCGCAGCGTCGCGCCGCACATTACCAGCTCGGCCAGGCTAGCCTCCACCTGGAAATAAAAAACATGTTAAATATTCTTGTTTTTAAACGAACAACAGAAGTATACTCAAACTTGTAACTTTTACTTATACACTCACTGCCAAAAATATTCTCCCATCCGTCTTTTCTAAATCAATCAGAGAGTAACTTCAAAAATACTGAATCAATTTTGACGTAGCTTGTAGTGTTTTGTTGCTAAATAACGCAAATATTCTTTTTACCAGTACCGCTAGCTACGTAGGAAGGTTACCCACGAGGCTAACGCGTCGTCGTGATGTTGTTTATGTATAGGTTGTATTCCGCAATATTTCTAGAAACCTACAACTATAGGATAACTATCCTTTACGCACAACGTTGAGTAATAAACTCTAGAGCAATGCCTAACGACGCAAAATGACATACGTTAGTAACCCTGCCTACGAAGCTAGCGTTCTCGTGTTCAAATCCCGGTAAGGGCAGTAATGATGTGATGATCGCGAGTATTTTTTACTGAGTCTTGGATGTACTCTATGTATGTAAGTATGTATTTCTCTAGATAAGAAATGTTATCGTTTTCTAGTTCCCATAGCACAAGCCTAGAACTCAGTTTGGGACTAGGTCAATTTATGTGAGCTTTTACTGATGTGCAAGTTGCGGAAAGTTTCCAAAAAGTTGGAAAAGTTCTAAGAAATTTCCGGAAACCATACAAAATTCTGAAAAGTTTCCGAAATTTTCCTACATGAAATGTTCCGCAATTTTGGAAAGCTTCCTTTGGCACATCATTAGAGGTTATCCCTTGATTTGTTTAATTAATAGTTATTTGTTATACAAGGGGGGAAAGTTGTATTTTACCTGCGAGTGTTCATTTGAAACACGGGCTAGCGAAAGGATTCTATGCTTGACCACGAGCGAAGCGAGTGGTCAAAAATAGAATCCTGAGCGTAGCGAGTGTTTCAAGACACGAGACGTAAAATAACTTTTCACCCGTGTATAACACAAAACTTTTCACCTCACTACAGCGAGGAAAATAAGCTCAATTCCGCATTTTGCACGGATTCCCCTAATTCCACAGGTGTTAATACGTCTTTCGTCACTCGAATTTTTAATAACAAAACAAACTAGAAAGACATGCGAATATTTAACGTTTACGCAAAGATGAAGAAAAACTGAGGCCCTTCTTTGAAAATCGAAGTTCGAATTTACGTTAGCTCCATCCCTTTCTCTCGATTTAGTCTCGAAGGACGAGTGACAGAGATGGAGCTAACGTAACTTCGAACTTCGATTTTTAAAGTAGGGCCTCTGGTGTACTACCTCCATGCGTTGACGGCTTAATTAAAAAGTTTTGACTTAAGTTTTTTTTTATTATTTCGAATGCGTTTTGTTCGCACATCGACTTACTTGAACTGTCAGAACATTTTATCCGTTTTTACAACAAGAATGATGGTTAATGTTGAATGCTGATATTTATGAATTAAAATAAAATTGTAAGACTGTATTTAGTATTTTTTACTCGATGCAATTCATTAATTGTGATGTTAAAAATTCAGCGGTTTTAACGTTTTACGTTTTGTTAGATGTCAAATATCACTAAAGCTGCCTTCAAATGTCAAAACTCTTTCTTCACATGTGGATTAAGAGCGATTTTCTCAATAGATATCATCGATATAAACAAACAAAAAGGGCTTTCCGAGCTAATGAGATGAAAAAGCAACTTCATGTTCAGCAAAGAACCAATCATACCGTGTTTGCTGTCATTTATAATCAATAAGCAGCAAGTTCTATTTTCTTTTAATTAAATTGAAGCTCCGCGAGAACTGTCAAGTATAAAGTTGCTGATGGATGTGCGCATCGATCACTGCCCTAATCAAATTGCCAGCAACTCGTCTACAAGTAACTAGGTAATCAACAATTACCGACGACTGGACTTGCCGCGTAAACAATCGATGGGGATGATGAAATCAGAAGATAAAATTTGTCGTTTGGGAGAATGAAATTCAATTTATTTGCCTTTGTATAGAGTTAAAAAAACATGCTACGAGTTTAATAAATAATAGAACTTAGAAACAATTTGTTGTGTGTTTCATTTGAAGCCAAGGGTTTGTATGTGTGTGTATGGGTTCACTAATGTTTTACCAAATCGTCATAGGAGGTACTTCCCGCCGCATTGTTCTATATCTTTTTGTGGTCAAATTCTAACCTTAAGTTAGGTACTTATTTAACAAGCCCATGTAAGCAATGTAATATGAAAGGTTTAAACATAAATAAGTACATTTATATGATACGTTTGTCATACGTACTTTTGGTCAAATGAACGGACCCCGTGTAAGTGTATGTCTGTTCGCAGCCGGGGTCCGACCGGGTGAACCGATTTCAGTGTGTTTTCTTAGTATTTAGGGGTCGACAGAATTTGTTTTTAATTCTACGTCAGAATATATTTTACATCAATTCATCAGCCATCAATCATCATTCAGTTAAGGCTCTAGCCCAAATCATCCATCAAGTTTTCAATTTGTAACAGATCTATTGATTTTTGTATGTACTGGAGAAACCTTGCATAATTTAGCGGGGCAATGTCGCCTACATGGTACGAGTATATTGTATGTATGTCTGTGTATGGGGCAGATAACATCGAGGACGAGGGAAAGCCTCCAACTGCTAACGAGCAGACTCCGAAGGCCCGTATTGACGTAAACTAATGATGGTCTATAGGTTATTCACATCACGTTGTCATTTGTGGGAGCCTGCCGTTTGGCCGAATTATGTTTGCCAAAATGTATCGTTTCCCAACCGTTTCATTTGCCAACCCATTTTTTTTCCTGTAACTGTACATATTTCAGGATTTATTTCACTACCATCTTGCAGAACCCGAAGGTTAGGTTTGGTTAGTTTTTATATAATTCTGAAATAAATATTTTTTTAAAGCGGAATAAAAATGTAATCCCACCTAAGACCGACGTAATTTTTTTCCCCTTTAATATAGTTTATAATTTCGTAACATACGTTTCTGCTAAAATTAAAATACTAATCCTGAAATATTTACGCAGAAAACAAGGTGGGTTTGCAAATGAAACGATTTGGAAACGATACAATTGGCAAACTTATTTCGCCGAAACAAAGGTAACCCGTCATTTGTATTATGTGTGTGCGCAAATTAATGACAATTGCATAAATAAATAAAAGTATATGTATTTTTATCACATTACTGTAACTCAAAACGACATATTAATTTCTTTTACCCTTAATTACGCTGTCATTCATAAGTAGATAAGTAATCACTTTTGTACAGTCCGGGATTGGTGTTAAAGTACAGTCGAGTACAATAGTACATTATTGCCTAGGCATGGAAGTAGGCAATTGCGGGCCGAGTATTGGTTTAAACGGACGAGCTTGCGAGTCCGTTTAAAAATACGAAGCCCGCAATTGCTGTTCCTGCCGAGGCAAATATAGTGCTTTTCTCAAAAATCGCCAGAAAAAAATTGTGTTGGAGTAAAATCTTCATCGCTTGAACTCATTTTTTAAATTGCAAACAAACAGAAACTTCATGTGAAAAAACCATCACTCTTTACCGCCTTTTTGTTTATGACAAGGAGAAACGCAAGCCTTGTTTTAAAAAAAAACATAAGCTATTCCAGACACAGATAAAAAAGTTATGTTTCGAATAAAATTTGGATGTATAAGACTTGAGCCACCATTTTATTATGGGCTTTTTCACTTTTTAAAAAGTTACAAGCTAGATAGTAATGGAATTTGTATGCAACATTGCGGGCTTGTGTAGCGAGCACGCAATGTTTTTTTTTAAATTTGAGAACTGTCAGTAAACTATGTACTTCGCGTCTCATTATGTAGATAGTAATGTCAACATTTCCGAACATTTTTGAGAAAAGAGATTTATGTATACACGTCATGTAGTCAATAAGTAATCAGAGAACTTCGTTCGTATTTTATTGGATATTTATTTAGCTTTCTCATTTATCTTATTGATGGGTAAGGCATGTACTTAACCTCTTGACCGCCACAGTCATCTAGTCGTGACAGCCAATGACAAGGCTCACACGACGACGTCATCTATAATACATGACCAACATTGAAATCAAAATAAAGCTTCGACGATGGAATTTAAAGTTCCTATCAAAGTGCTCTATATCGACCCCCAGGAGTCGAAGACAACCTGCAAGGGGCCCATGTGAGCGGATAAAATAAATGGGGGTCCATGAGAGGAAAATGGGAGTCCATTTACGCGCTAAATTTTAATTGTAGCCTTTGTCAATTTTTAGCCGACTAGACCTCCAACGTTATCCGTGCAAAAATCCCAAAGATTTCTTGGTTAATTTTAACGTGACAACGTAAATATTAGGTAAACAGGCGGTCCACCCAAAACCGAAGAAATTGCCAAGTGGTCTACGAGCCAAACATGTTTGGGGACCTCTGTACTAGGCGGTTTGTTCCGTGGCGTACAGAGCACGACACTTCATTCGTGGGGTGGCGGAAGAGGTTAAGCTAGAGCTAGTTAGATAAAGAGAAACTTATCTGACAATTTACGACTTAATGTATAGGTGAAAAACTTAAGTAAATGACCTCTTGCATGTAGTTGTGTACCAAACTAATATGGAATTTCTATACAGATGTGTTACAAATACATGCAAGAGATAATTTACTTAAGTTTTTCACCTATACCAATACCTACTTTGTTATAATCACTCGTTTTACAATCTCGTATGACAGTTCAAAGAAAACGTTGAAGCGACAATATGTCTTGTCGTTTTACTCAACGACTTGTGTTGTGTCTTCAATTCAGTATCCATGATTATGAATGTTATTTTAATATCTTTAAGGAAAAACGTGTTTGGCAATGTGCGAGGATTATCTCGGGTGAGCTGCCCCTCGTAAAGATAGGCACATGCGATTACTATGTTTTCATACAGATGCACATTTATGCGCATCGTGCTGCGTTTTGCTAAAGCGCAGTAGGTGGTTATTTTACTGGTGTTAAACGGGTCAGATTTGCTGTCTGTTATCTAACTATTATTATCAATGCGAAAGTTTGAATGAATGTATGTTTGTTACTCAATCACGTCAGAACGGCGGAACGGATTTGAATGGTTTAAAATAGCACATAGGGTACTTTTTATCCTAGAAAATTGGTCAATTTCTGAGTGAATAGCAGTCACGCACGAAGCTAGTACAACATATTTACTAATTATTATAAATGCGAAAGTCTGTTCGTTACGTCTTCATGGCTTATCGCCTAAACTGATCGCTTTGGAAATTAATGCGCTTTACACACTGTCGCCGATCCGATTCACCGATCCGTTCTAACTATGCGTGCGTTCTTATTTTGTAATACAGGATCGGATCGCCGGCAGTGTGTAAAGGGCTTAAAACAGAGAGTGTTTATAGCCTCCTTAAGGGCACTCTTACATACATACATACATAAACTCACGCCTCCATTCCTAGAGTGGGGTAGGCAGAGCTACAGAATTACCAACAACTAAAAATTTGTTCATAATTAATAGGGCACGCTTTATACCAGAATATAGTACAATTCCTGAAGGAGTAGCGGTAGAAAATTCTGTGCAGACGGATTAAGGGATGAGCGTATGAAATAATGCAAATAGAATTTAAATTTTTACTGCGATCTAGCTAGTTTTCAAAGCGTTTCTGCAATTCAAGGAGTCACGTTTAAAAGCGAAAACATCATACAACATTCACCCTAGGTATACCTTTCAGAGAAACGATTGAATTTGTATTCGAAATCAATACTTGTAAGAATTGGCAGAATTTGCGAGTTGTTTGTCGACTTGCCGAAGTCATTGCCATAGAGTATAATGAATATATAGGAATAGAGTATAATGAATATATGTATAGGAACAGAGTATAATGAATATATAGGTCATTGCCCAAGGGTTCCGTGACCGTGACGCACGTTAGGGACAGTCCCACTATTAGAAAAACTCGTGTATACGAACTTGCGCGAAAGTTTACTTTCAGACTGCTGCTTCTATTGGGGTAACATATTTATCGCGCTGGCGTAATCCTACATTCAAGCTCCAAGTAAATTTTAAATTAATACCACGCACATTACAAGCACAACCTAGAAGTAAAATAGCATAATTTCCAATATCCAGCTTGGAAGGGCTGACCAAGCTCCGCATCTGCGGAGCTCCTATTTTTATGCCACTAGATAAAAACAAACGAAAACGAAATTTTAGTTTATTAAAAATCTCTAACCACAAGAGGAATGTTTTTAATTACGAGGGGCGGCTGATAAGTAATCTCCTTGGTCAGAAATATATACAAAAATAATGCTGGCTGGTATGGATTTATATTCGTTTGTTATTCTATTTTCAAAATGTATTACATTCATTTGTTTATTGCATCACGTTTATTTGTCTCCTACAATTGTTTCAAACATGTCGGTAGAAAAAGTGAAAATGGATAAAATCGAGCAGCGTGCGGTGATTAAGTTTTTGACTAAAGAAGGGAATACGCCTTCGGAGATCAGACAGCGTATGTTACGTGTGTTTGGCAGTTTGTGTTCTTCCGAATTTGTTATAAAGTTTTGGTCAAAGCAGTTTAAGTTAGGTCGTGAGAGTCTGGAAGATGATCCTCGTAGCGGAAGACCAGTTTCGGCCGTCACCGATGAAAATGTAGCCAGGGTGAAAAAAATTATATTAGAGGACCGACGAGTGAAGCAGTGGGAGATAGCTAGAGATGTGGGCGTCAGTAAAGAGCGAGTCAATGAAATAATTCATGAGCATTTGAACATGTCCAAGGTTAGTGCACGTTGGGTCCCCAGAATGTTGACTGCATTTGACATGGAGAGGCGTGTCAAATGTTGCGAAGAGTTTTTGGAGATGAGTCGAGGGAAAGAGGAAGAAATAATTTCTAGAATTGTAACATGTGATGAGACTTGGATTCGACAATGGGACCCGGAAAGTAAGCAAGAGTCGTTACAGTGGAAATTTAAGGATGAGAAGCCGCCTCGGAAATTCAAGGTCTGTCCATCGGCAGGTAAACTTATGGCTACAATCTTTTGGGACACAGAAGGGATTTTGCTCATAGATTATTTACCGAAGAAAACTACAATGAATGCTGATTATTACTCAAACTTACTATACCAACTAAGAGAGACAATAAAAGAAAAACGGCGAGGTAAACTAAACAAAGGTATTCTGATTTTGCACGATAACGCACCAGTGCATACCGCCCGCACAACGAAGCTAGCAATTAAAGACAATGGCTTCGAAACCATTGACCACCCCCCTTATAGTCCAGATTTAGCCCCCTGTGACTATTTTCTGTGTAGACTTCTCAAGAAAGACCTCAGGGGACGAAGGTTTATGACCGATGACGAAATGAAGGCTGCGGTTACTGACTTTTTTGACGACAAACCGAAAGATTTTTTTTTTAATGGTTTAAATTCAATATTTGAAAAATTTAATAAGTGCATTTTACTAGCAGGGGACTATATAGAAAAATAAAAAAAAATTAGCCACGACAGTCTTTTGTTTCATTGTTAGGTAGATTACTTTTCAGCCGCCCCTCGTATAATAAAATATGGTTTATGTACGGGTATTACAGAAAACTCACATAAACCAAAGCGAAGCGGGGCGGCTCGCTAGTTGAAAATGCATACATAATCTCACGCCTTCGTTCCCAGAGTGGGGTAGACAGAGCTACAGAATTACAAACATCTCTAAAAACTTGTTGATAATTCTATAACCACAATTTACACAAATTAGACTAAGATGTAGATGAAAATATATTTAAAAAATATATATTTCTACGATATTTAATATTATATCTTTAGATAGTTATCTAAACCATATAATTTGACTTTTGACACCATCCAAAGTTGCGTATATGTCTCACTCCCTATCACAAAAACAAGTAACCGTAGTGCGTAGCTGCGTACTGGCGGTAGCTTATCAGTTACATCACTATCATTAGCGGGGGTCAGCCTGCGCGAGCGCACACGAGGCAGCGCACACGCAGCGAATCTGTTTGTCATTGTAGAGGAAAACTGCCTTATTGCACTTTTTAACGGTCTAAGAGTGTATCTCTTTTATGTGTTGCAAGATAGACAGGGACGTAAGTAAATGCTAGTGCTTGAGGGTTTTTACTTTTTACTGGGTGGGGGGATATTCTCAAGATAACATACATACCTACATTGGATTTAGATACTGCAAACGGTACAATCAAATAAGGATGTAAACAATAGGTTACACGATGTAATAAATATAAATTTATTGCACAGTAAAACTCTTCAGTATTTATCGGTCCCTCGAGCCGCATTGCAGAAATAAAGATTAAACCCCTTATTCATATACGCACTATAAACCTATTTTAGTAAAGGTTTGCTTTGTCACTTTCTGTCTGATGCAAATGTTACAATGAAAGACGGACAAACCATGGTATCGTCCCTTTTGGCTGAAAATCATTTGGCAAAATGTATCATTTCCCAACCGTTTCATTTGCCAACCCGCTTTTTTTCTGTAACTGTAAATATTTCAGGATTTATTTCTGTACCAAAGTGAAGAACCCTTTAGGTTAGGATAGGTTAGTTTTTAAAAATCCTTAAATATATTATAGTTACAGAAAAAAAGCGAGTTGGCAAATTAAACGGTTGGGAAACGTACATTTTCCCAAACATATTTTAAGCATATTTTAGCTGTGCGTCTATTAATCAGAAAGTACATTTCTAGAGACATAAAGAATATCAATTTACTGTCGTTTGTTATGTTCATATTCAACTATTAGCAGTCACGTTAATCAATGATAAACCGACGCAGGAGTACTTAATCTTTATGGTTGTGATTAGGTAAAGACCCAAAAGCTACGCGTTAACAACAACGGCATATCTATGATAAACAATATCCTGCGTTGTCTTTGATAATGAAAATCCAACGGTTGTAAAAGTGTATGGTGAGTATGGTGCCTTTGTTATTTATGTACCTATGCTTTGCTTTTTATTATTGAATTGTTTTGTTCAATCTCAAAAGATTTTACAAGAGGGATAGGCCGAGCGGCCGCAGCGAAGAAACTATCACCGCCATATAGATTTTCGATGATATAGATAGGTACTATGGGAGTTTAATGTGATTCGACGTCACCGTTAGCTTAGGTTTGATTGAATCCCGGTAATTGCAAATAACTATTCGTATGATGAGCGCGAGTACGTAATGCATGTTTTCTATGTATTTTCTGTATAAGTAATGTTTATCGTTGTCTAGGACCCATAATACAAGCCTCGAGCTTAGTTTGGGATTAGGTCATTTTGTGTAAGATTTCTTTGTATTTTTAGGGCCTCCCCAGACCTATCGACGAGGAATAAGACAAAGTTCTATGTCCATGCAGTAAGAGCGAAAACGACGTCGTTCTGCTCGGCTCGATTCGGCGTTGCGAACGGAACGACGTCGTTTCGCTCTTATTGCACGGACATAAAACTTTTTCATACCGGCTCAAACCGATACCGCGTCGATAGTCGCGCGGCCCCAGACCTAAAGCTGCGGCTCCACTGAGGCGGAGACGAGCGGAGCGGTGCGGAGCGGTGCGGAGCCGTGCCAATATTAACCAATAGAATCTAAACTAACGTGCGTAAGGCGAGCTCCACGTGACCGCATGCGCCTTCTATTGGTTAATATTGGCACAGCTCCGCACCGCTCCGCTCGTCTCCATCTCAGTGGAGCCGCAGCCTAAGGACCCAGACTCTGGGGAGACCCTTACCCGAGAGCACGACAGAATACGGGTATTGAGTTTACCACTCTATGTATATATTTTTCTATGTGATCAAAACTCTGAGTCCCACTCTATTTCCTTAAGGCCTTTAGATAAATGTGTTAGTTGCTGGTGCTGTTCGCCTCTCCCGCCTCAAGCGCCGATGCGATTTACGTTAATTTATGGCCAGCACAGTAGGTCACAAAAAAATATTATGCAAGGTATTTCTCCTTAACAATCAATTCAATTCGTTAACAAGTTATAAACCGGCGTGCGTAAGATGTCCCGTCAGAGCATTATTAAAATTTTATCGCTGTATTTTAAATTTTATCGCCGGTTTTGTCGACTAACCACAATGATATAATATAAAAAGAGGTAGATATGTTACCTATACGGTATTCCGCGAGTAAAAATGGCCCGGCTTACGTACACATAATCAGTAAATATTGCAATTACACACTAATTGATAAATGACAAATGAAAGCAGGATGGTATGCTAATTTCCGGGAGCGAAACAGAGACGAGTATTATGTTGCTCTGCAGACTAGTTCACGGTTCCGTTGACGGCGAAAGACTAAGTAAAGGTGTACAGTAAACTCGGGTTACTTTAGCCCTAGGGGGTAACATTACCCACCCTTAAAATTATAACTATTTTAGTGGTAGTCATCATAAATTGGTTCAAGAATTTTAGAACTCCATAAGTAGCTTAGATCTGATGTAACATTTAATAGAATAATTAAATTTTAAAGATGGTTTTTGGGGTGGGCAATGTTACCCCCTAGGGCTAAAGTAACCCGAGTTTACGGTACCAATTGGCTTGGTTTTAGGGTGCCACTATCGAAGTGCGTATAACATATCTACCTCGTTTTACTATATTATATCATTGACTATCCAGCTCAACCAAGGTGGTAGGTGGCTATGACTACCTTGCATGCTTACGTGCGCGCGGGGTAACCTTAGTCGGTTGTTACTTCATCGAAAAATTGAAAACAAACTGTTTTCCAGAATAGCACCCCTATAGTCTGATCAAGAATCAATCCTCACAGCCGCCGCCTGGTGTACTATTGACGTCACAACCGCCGGGAGGCCGGCCATATATCACAATCGGCTGACGCGTATAATTGACGGTACATTGCCGCAATTAGTCGAGCAGCTTCCAGAGCGGCGACGGCCATTGAAGCTTCAATCAGAGCGACACAAAAAATTAAGGATGATAATGTTTCAGTACACGAATTAAACTTTGAATACGATCTATTTTTTAGATACTGTTAACATACTTAGTATTAATCTTGCAAACTAATTAGCCGTATTAGAAACTGATAATGCCTAGGGTATTATAGTGTCATCATGACACGTTAAAAATCAACGTCGAATCATAGAAAACTATCTTTTTTACGGCATACAAGGCAAACGAACACAAAGACGATCTGATGGTAACTGGGATCTGTGACCCTTTGAAATTTGCAGTCTCAAGATTACAATCTTAAGACTGCAAACCTAAGCGCCGTATTAATAAATTGATCTCGACTGTAATGCTCATCTCAAGAAGCGTCAAAAATTTCATTTTTCTATGGCCATAAATATAAATGGTTAGGTATAATATGGTTCTAAAACCACCTTAACTTAGATTGGGGATCAAAGTTTTCGGTTAATACAGATTCCTGAAATTCCAGATAAGTACCATCAATTAATAATTATCTGACAAGGTGCATTCTGTGACGACTAACGACTGTTAAAACTTGACGAAATGTTTCGTAGATATTGAAATAGGCGGCCGATGCAACCGAACAGCAGCTTAACTACGTCATACTACCCATACTCGTACACATAGGAATATACAGGAATAGGTACAATTTCTGCAGCCCTCTGGTATTACCAGGTTACAGGAATACATTTTCTTTAATTTCGCCAGAAATGACACTTGTTAGCCCTCTGGTATTACCAGAGCAATCTAGAGGTCGTCTTTCGGGTTCCGAACAGCTCCGATAAGGCGCCGGGGTCGCCTGCGCAGATTTACCGACAGATACGCAGTAAGTGTGACACGCGGTTCATTAATTAATGCGCCGTCCTTGCGATAGATACAGCTCAACGTCGTCTACACTAATATTATAAAGAGGAAAGATTTGTATTTTTGTATGTTTGTAACCAATATACTCAAAAACTACTGAAATGAACCAATTTCAAAAATTCTTACATCATTAGAATGCAACATAATCCCTTAATAACGTAAGCTATGTTTTATTTTTCTGCGTGGACGGAGTCGCGGGCAACAGCTAGTCATCGATATTTCAGAAAGACTTCCACTACTGGGACGAGATTCTAAGCGGTAAAAATTATATCGTATTTGACCTGTTATCGTATTGTCAACGTTTTGATAGCTCTTATTTACTTGACATTAATAGCGGCCGATTGAAAAACAATACCATAACAGGTCGACGACGAAAATATGATTTTAACTGTTTAGAATACAGGCCCTGGACATAGGCCTCTACCAAGGTTTGCCGCAAGGACCGGCGCTTGCTTGCAATTATTGGTTTCCTGCAACCTTACCCACGTCACGTCACGGCACGTCAAGAGTTCCAGTACTACATCTCTATTATGATTACGACTCTATAACGATTTTACATTGACTTGTGGTCAATTATTGTGGATTATTGTAGCTCTAGTGAAAACGGATACAAAGTCGATTTTGCTCCTAATAAGAAAGGGTACGAAACGTCATGTCATGTGTACTTATACCGGTTTTCACCTAAACCTCGGGAGACTTGTATCCTTTTTCACTAGGGTCACAGCATTATGGAATTCTATAGTGATACATAAATGATTTTGTCGTCTATCCTCCTTAGACCCACCATACAACGAAATTTGCCAAAGGAAAATAAACCTATATGATTGCATTAAAGTCAATTTTCTGTTTTAATTGTCAGTCATAAAAACAAGGGAATTTCTACTTTATCTCCTTTGCAATAGATCTTTATTGCAATGGCCTTATTATGTACAATTTTTTGTACGAGGGGTCTTACGAGGCTATACGGGTACAGTCAACAGCATAAATAAGTGATCATTTATGTACCTTGTCGCTTTCAGTCGTTTCACAATTTTGTATGACATTTCAAACACGACGTTAAAGTGACAAGGTGATCAACTTATTTATGCTGTTGACTGTACCTATTATTTTATAGAAACTCCTTTCAATTAACGTATTATTGCGCAGAATTTTCATTCCATTAAAAGTTATTTCTCGCCGCATGAGTTTTTTTGTGATAGGCACAAACCTAACCTACGTAATTAATGTTTAAGATATCCTGAAAATATCATGGTTTCAGCAAAAAACAGCTTTCGATGAAATGATACAATGCGTAAAGTGAAATTCAATTATATGATTGGTTACCGTATTACGAGTAGACTTGACCTACACCTATAGTCCTGTACAGTTGAGTTCATAAATATGTGTACACTTTAGTACCTTGTCACTTTAAGCGCTGTGACAATTCATGTATGGCAGTTTAAACATAACATTAAATAGACACGGTACAAAAGTGTACACATATTTATGAACTCGACTGTACCTACTTAATATTTTTGAAATTGATTTTACTAGAGCGTATATTTGAGCGTAACGACGGATAACATAGTTATTATTGCTGGTGTCAGTGGAGACTGTACCCTTGAAAGTTTGAAATGTTTTATTTATGGGCTCAACCTCGGTCCAAGGTAATGTATGTAAACTCTTTATCGTAAACTAATAAAATTACTCGTACACAAAATACAGGCATATATTTTTATATTTTTTTATTAAGTAGGAAGGCGAGCCCCTTTTAGGGATCTCTTTCAACTAACCTTTGGGTTAAAGATGAGAAAAATACTTCGGATATTGACTAACTTATTATTGTAAGAGTCGCGAAAATAAACGATAAATTCAGCAATTCTCATCGCAAAAAAGGCCTCTAGGCAAATACAAAAAGTCTAGTCTAACTGGTATGAAGTAGATCGACGAATTTTTATACCGCACTAACTGTTGCCAGTGACTCCGTTCGCGTAGAAGTCGATTGTCGCAGGTAAGAAAGGTAAGGTTGAGTACCCAGCCAACCAGCGGGCCGCGTGCGGCCCCCCGCATTTAGTTATTTTGCCACCTTGTGGCCCTTGGCTACCAAAAGGTTGCCGACCGCTGGGCTAAACTCATCGAAAGTGGTTCAGCGGTTTAGCCGTGAAAGCGTAACAGACAGAAAGACAGACAGAGTTGCTTTAGTATTTATATGTAGAGGTAATATTAAGTATGGATATGGATGGAGAATGCACATGTGTACAGTCCATCTGCCCCGTATTTCACTATCCTGACAATAATTGGTGACAGTTGACAATTCGGCATACATTGCAATTCTAACAAGTTTTAACATCACTAAGGATTCATGTAATCTGCGCCATATAGGTACTTGATATGTCACCTGTCACCTGTCCCTGTCAGTATAGTGAAATAGGGGCTGATGGTTAGTGGGCTTTGAGATCTATTGACATCAATCTCGAAATCCACCCTATGAACTAAGTTCCTTATTCCTCTCTTCATGCATGTCTCAAAAACTAAATTAGAATTTATTATTTTAGGCAATTTTAAGCCAACCACGAAAGGTCATCTTCTCTATGGTTTTTGGCCTGTAAACATCTTTATCAGACCTTGCACTATCGATAACCTCTATCTATTAACTAAAATGTATTATGTTACTACCACACTACTTCATAAATAATCTTATATAATATTAGTATGTTTGTTACTCCTTCACGCTAAAAAGACTGGATGGATTTGTATAAAATTTGGAACGGAGATAGTCCTTGCAATTACACAAAACACGCTTTTCATCCCGAAAATTTTGATCGTAAGGAAAAAAGCGATACACAACGCGGATGGAGTCGTGTTATAAATTTTTATTTACCTTCATAGCCCGCGCCAGGTCGTCAAGCCGCAGTGGCGGCGGGAGGAACTTCTTCTCCCACGCGGGGTCCTCCGCGTGTCCGTTGAGCCCGTAGGTGCCATTGGTGCCGTTGGCGTGGTTTCCGTTGGCCTCCCTGGCCTCTTTAGCCTCTTTAGCCTCTTTGGCCGCGTGGCCGTTGAGCCTAGGCGCGAGCCCGTTCACCGCCGCACTCATCGTGTCAGTCTGCAAAGAACAAGATATGATTTAAGTCATCATCAAGATCATCATAATTGCGCTCATAAGACGTCTACTATGTCTACTTTATCCTTCTTTAATTGATATTCTTAATTACTTCCTTACTATTCCCTATTCCTTATTACGTCCTCATTATCACACTTCTACACTATTATAAAGCAGAACGATTTGGATTTCAAAACTACTGAACCGATATCAAAAAATATTTTACCATTGGAAGTTTAGTTTAGTTTAGTTAATGCTACTTTATCCCTGAAACATAGGCTACTTTTTATCCCAGAAAAATTAAAGGTTCCCGTGGGATGACCAAAATACGAAACCTACGCGGACGAAGTCGCTGGCAGAAGCTAGTATATTATAAATGCGAAAGTTTGTGTGCTTTGGCATGTTTCTTTCTCCTTCACGCTTAAACGGCAGGACGGATTTAGATGAAATTTGGAGAGGAGATAGCTTATTATGCTTTATACCTTTAATCCGGAAAGATATCACAGGGACAACTTAAGCTCGTAACCAAATATCCAAAGGTAAACAGTGTCTTCAATCCACAAATAACTTGACACTGGATGTTTCGCTGGATGAAGAAGGCCATCAAGCACACAGGTCACCTGAGGTACAGATATAACACCACCTGGCGCCAAAAAATACTAGGTAGAGCCGAAGTGAAATATGACGAATTATGCTAATTTATGTAAGAGGCGACTAAGGGAATAAAGGCTTGTAGTACTGTTAGGCGATGGGCTTGCAACCTGTCACTAATACACTAGTAAACATCTTAGCATGATTGTGCAAAACTTGGTTACAGAATGATCAACAAGTTTTTAGAGTTGTTGGTAATTCTGTAGCTCTGCCTACCCCACTCTGGGAATGAAGGCGTGAGTTTATTGTATTTATGTATGTAGGAACTTTTTCCTATAAATAAATAGCAACAGTTCAATGGGCTATTTCCAGAATTTATTTCACATTAAGAGTACAAATACTTTTTATAGTGGTGATTATTATTTATATCTTTAATATTTGAGGACCATAGTTTTATTTAAATTTAAATATGCTTAGTTTTAATTTTTAATTATATTATTGTTGAATTCTGTAAATTCGTTACCTACTGTAATAAATAGTTTTAAGACTAAGTATAAACAATTAACAAAAAATAATACCGCAATCATACTTGTTGGCATATTTTTATCAAAAACAGAAAAAATATTTTTCCAAAACTTTTTAACTTGATAGACAGCTGTCTGATGTTACTACAGTGCGACAGCTCTGGAGGTGTTTCGGGTTTGGACTTGTCTCTCGCTCGCTCTCATACGCTCTTATTAAGAGCGAAATGCAAAAACAAAAGAGTCCGCCATTTGTGCTTTTTTGTGCAATTAAATGTTAAATAAATAAAAGAAAAGAAACAAAACATGCACTTTTACTAAATTAACTCAATTTGGTATTTTTTTGAATGACCTACATTTAAAAAATATGCTGTATCTACGTCCCTATTACCGGTCTCAATCTGATTTGTGAAATTAGGCGCCAGAACTCGAATTTGTGATTTTATAACCGTATAAAATAACTTCTTGAGCCTTATAGTTCTGATTATTTTTCACGCCCGATAAGAATTTTATAGACGTGACCTTCGCAGTATCTCACGCTGTGCCCACGCTATTTTTTTTTACTTCCTTATCACATAAAATAATAAGTACTTAGTAGTAGTATTTACTGGAATATTTTTTAGTAATTAATTGGTGTTTATTAGTTATGGTTATCTCAGAGGTGTATTTTTTGTGACTCCTGATAATATGAAGTGTGATGGAATCGTGAAATTAATTAATTGGTATCACGGCGCTTGCAATTAATTAGCAATAATGCAGGCATTGATTACATTATTACGTATTTATACAGTTTGCGGGGTCGTGATCCTAACTTAATTATCCCAACTCAGTAAATGGTTGAGATGCTCTTAGTATCTATAGTGGTTTTTGAAACAGTTAAAGTTTTGCTTTTTATTAAAATAATATTATGTTTCCCTAATTATTACTAAAAATATGGTCACCTAACGTTTTCATGTTGAAAACTTAAAACCAATTTGAAAATCGAACGATCAGGCGATGATGGCGAATAAAAAAAAAATTCAATGTTTATTTGAATAAAAAACAAAATACTTGTCTTAAAGCTTTTAAATCTATTAAGTTGTGTTCCTAATGGTGTAGTGAGTTTTAGTTTACTGTGTTGCTCCATTACCCCGCAGTCACCCTGTATTTTTTAACTAGCCTTCAAACCGAGATAACCTACGCAATTATGTTATAGAAACTTTTTGTTGTGTACGCCTTAGAAAAAAATCGCCGCTCACTTCGTCGTTAATTTTTCCGGACAACCTACTACTATCCTAGTAAGGTGGAGTCTTTTAATTGCAACAAGCTGGTTATTGCAACGACCTAAATAACTCCCTTTAGCTGGGATCACTGTTTTAAACACCGACAGGCGTGATATTTGTATTCTTAGATATAACATCAACGGGAATTGGTTCAATTGACTTGCAAGATTTGACCTAAACTGACATACATACATACATCAAATCACGCCTGTTTCCCAGAGGTCTAGGCAGAGACCAATTTTTTCCGCCTGACATTAAGCCTTGTAAATAGCGGGCACACGACTAAAAGTTAGTAAAACAAATATTTTGGCAAACCTGAAGTATGAAGACGTACTCAGATAAAACATGCGTAAAAGATAACTAAGTATTTATGATTGATAAATATTTGCACACCGCCGGCTAGACTGAATACACGCCTACACGCAAAACACATTTTACAATTATCTTGGAGTATTATCTCAATCTCCATTTCTTTTGATTATCAATCAATATTTTACCGTCTACGTTATTTACCGAGTATTAGGCTAGGATTATAAAGATATAATAGGATTAAGATCAAACCTCGGGAATTTTACACAAAAAATGAACGGAGAGGAAAGTCTGGAATCTATTCTAATATTATAAAGCTGAAGACTTTATTTGCTTGAACGCGCTAATATCAGGAACTACAGGTCCGATTCGAAAAATTATTTCAGTGTTAGATAGCCCATTTATAGAGGAAGGCTATAGGCTATGTATCATCACGCTAAGACCAATAGGAGCGGAGCACCAATGAAGAATGTTTCAACCTTCTACGTAAACAAAGTCGCGGGTTAAAGTTAGCGTTAGCCCAAAGTAACTATTCCACGGGGACGAAGTCGCGGGCAGAAGCTAGTCATTTTCATATAGCCTTTAACATCACAATACAACTGGAAATTTTAAATATAAATAACGCACATGATTCATATGACACACTTTTAGACCATATAACTATTAGATATCTAGATAAAACCCCCGAAGGAAATATGTTCAAGTTTGACATATTCAAAGAAAAGACACATAAACGTTATCGCTATTGAGATCGAGATCGTAGAACACTACTGACTTTATCATATGTGGCAGAGTAATTGTGACGACGTTAGAGTGTGGTATAATTATGTAAATTAAGCCTAATAAGCTGACTACCGATAAGAGTCACAGGCGCAGATACGAAACACATGCAGCGCCGGTGACGCGATAGTGCGTTCAAATTGCATATAATTCCTTGTTTGTGGCAGTCAACGTGTTAAATCATTGCTGTTTGTATGTTTTATTAAGACTTCGGTCCCGAGTAGACGAGTCAACACGGCGTGTTGGCTCAGTCGATCGATTGTTTGCGAACCTCACATCATAGTCGAATATTTCACGGCCGGTTTTAAGTTTTTTATATAATTTGACATGTGGTTAACGTAAAGCAAAACTTATTTGCAAAATTGAATGTGTACACAATTTTCAGCAAGGTACCGACATCAAATCTTAGTACACTAAATTAGAGGTACACACTAAATTAGTACACTAAATTAGAGGTACACACGTAGTTTGACTTGTGGAGAAAATAAACAGAGGCCCCCAAACTAGGCGAAGCCTGTATCTTGGGAGACCGAGGTAGATTGGCAATGCAAATGTATGATAGACAGAGACCCCCAATATAATGGTGACCTCTTCTTTCAGAGCTGATATCTCTTAAATTGCCTGACCGATTTTCGTGAAACCCAGCTAAAAACTACCGCTAGAAAACCTGCTTTCAAATAAAAATAACCGCATCAAAATCGGTTCACCCGTTTAAGAGTTACGGTACTACAGACAGACACACACACATAGCGGTCATAGAACATCCCTCTTTTTGCGCGGGGGGATAAAAATAATCGTAAAATCGTACTTTTTTAACGATGTCATGCGCAATAGACCCCTGCGTTGCCAGCCCGATTAGAGAGCCCTTAGGATAGATCTAAAAATGACGTTATTGCTTAAACATAACGTTATCGTTGTGTCGCAAATCTATGACCTGATAGGCTGATATCCGCGGCGGCGGCGGCAATATCGAGATTATGTATCTTTGGATAATGATCCAAAAGCGGTTGGCACCAGACAGTTCTCTTGATATTGTTTTAGAAAGTATAGGAGTCGCTCGATTGTTTTAATATTAAAATACTTGTAGCTTTATTCTGTTACTCCGTCCGCGTATAGAGAAGTCGTTTATCCATTTGGAACTACTCGATTTTCCCAAGGCTCGTATACCGATACAATTTTCAAATCGTTATTATTTACTTGACGCAAAACCTTTTCATTTCGGTTCCGTTCGGATTAACCGGTTTTTGGAGGAACCTTTATGTAAAGTTCTTTTCTAATTAACCGGTTTCGAAATTACAAAAACGGTTAATCCAGACGGCATATGCATACTACTGCGTCTTCATATCTCAAGTCAAAAAAACAAGTTGCAACTAACGAATTGGTTTCTCGGCTCGCCGCTCGTGGATTTAACCAGTTAGTTAAGGTTAAAATAAAGTTCTCAAAACGTGCGCGTTTGAGAAATTCGGAGAAAAACCGAAATAATCCGGTATTAACGGGTATTTTTTAACCTGTTCCGAGCCCTGGGTTTTTCAGGGTGTAACTCATAATATTTAATTGCCAGTAGATCTATTCTACTCAGTGAAGCTATAATGCTTTTGATATTTTATCGTATTTTAAACGTTACGATAGTTCTAATTAACTTGAGTTTGCGGCCAGGGTTAAAAACAACACGATAACATTGCAAAAGCAGTATGGTTTTGTCGAGTAGAATAGAGCCTCTGTACCTTCTCTTCTTATACCTTGCACTTTATTTCTATAATTTTGTAGAATTTGTTATTAAAAAACAACAAACCTATTACTTCAAATGGAGTTAATGTTGCACCTATACCAACTGAACAGGCATCAGCAAACAAACGCTACAGAAAGCCTTTCTAAAATGGGCAGAGACCGAAAAACATTACTTACCTCGTGTTTTTATTGAAAAATATTGAATACCAAATAAACTATTCGAAGAAACTAGTTTCGTCTTTTTTGAATTGAATTCTTTTTTCCTTTGGACTAGATATTTTAATATTCAAATACAAATATCAATATGAAATGATATTTTTAGAAGCTGATATAAAAAGTAATTTACCTCTAGTTTGGGTAAGGTATTGATTGGGTCAAAAAACGTGAACAATCCCAAGAGGCAAGTAATTTTTTGGAGTTCTTTGTACCTTATTCTCACATGGCAACTAAGTAATTTAGTTATTTATCAAGCGGACTGTTAATACAGCTGATAAGATAATGTAATATACCTAAAGGCAAAAGTTTTTTTTCTGGTTAATTAAAACAAACTAAATGACAAGTGAATGAAGTGAGTTTCTTTTAACATTTTGATGACAAACGAACTAAATACCTCTTAATCCCGAGGTCCAGGGGTGTCATTCTCTTAAAAAGGCGGTCGGTCGGCGAACGAGCGAAAGCGAAGCAGCGAGTTTAAGTAGTCCCGTCCGTTGTTGTTGAGAGAATTCCCTGAACTGGGGTGTGATTCTCTCAACAACGCGGTCGGACGAACGAACGAGTGAATGTCGCAGCGGCGAGTTTAAGTAGTCCCGTCAGAGCGAACAAAACACATGTTAGCGCGTGCATTTTCAATTTGGCAGCATGGCTTCTGTCAATAAGATCGAACGTATAAGGCTGCCTACCGCAACTCGCTCGTCCGACCGCTTTTTTGAGAGAATCACACTGCCAAACAATAATGTGAATTGTTGCTTTTAACTATTTTATTGCGTGTGGTTTGAATTTGCGTGTTTTCGTAGGTTTCGTAGATATAAGTCTTTTTGGTCCACTGTTACTACTGTGGAACTTCTTCCTGGCTCTCTAAGGGCTGTAGTACACTGCCGCTAAAGCGAAATGGAACCACACCGAAACCTGGATACTGCATTTTGTCTGCACTGCAAGTCCAATTTTGATCAAAATATCTGAGTTCGGTAGTGTGAACTAGTGTGCTGGAGCCTTAAATAGTCTTGTTTTTTTTTTGTTGCCTTGGGAAGGCAAACGAGCACACGAGCCACCTAATGGTAAGGGCCTTGGTGCGAGCTTTACATTCTTAAGACTACAATCTAAAGACTGCAATCCTAAGCCAAATGCGTTGCCAACCCTGAGGACTAAGATGGAATGCTTCTATACTAGTAATTTCACCGGTGGTCTTATCCCCACACCGGAACACAACAATGCGCATACTTGCTTGCAGGTTAAAGGATAAGATAGTGGAAGCGATCCGGGCGGAATGTTTTCTACTGTCTGTGTTTACCAGTAATTCCACTTGAGTGTTGCGATATTGAATTGAAGTAAAAAAGCCAACAACAATGATTTAGCACAAATTGACTCACTGACGCGTCATGGTGCTAGTGTGACATTGCAATTTATATTCGATTATCATCGATTCACACACTAATTCAAACGCAAGGCTATAGCGGTTTAGATTAAAACATGTGAATTTACATTACCAACAACTGTATATTGTTAACAGCGCCACTTGTGTGATCCTAATTGCCGCAATAGCGAGGCAGATAGGAAAACATCGATAAGCAATGGACAATTTGACAAGAATCTCGGGTTTGACCATGTTTGATACACTCAGTGACATCTAGTATACTTAGTTTTTTGTAACTGCTCCGGTGGACGTCTTTTAGTAGGGCGATCGTTACTTACGAAATAAATACCCTGAGATGTACAAATAACCATACTTGGTATGGTGAGTAGGTACGCACCATGCATGCTGACGAGTCTATGGTAGGTTGTTAGAATATAAACCTGCATCTTGAATCAGGTTAAGAAATCAAGATGAGCGCACGCGCGTAAATATCGCAGACACTCATTAAGGATAATGAAACAAGATCTATTAAATGTCTCTGGGTATGAGGAGGCAAAATGCTATGGACCAGTCACAGATTTTCAACTTGATTTCAAGAGTCTGATCATTATTTCGGACACTAATAAACGATGGGATGTAAGAGTGTAAAATATCAGCGGGCCTAGTAGATATGGCTGCGTTTATCGCGTAACAAAATATGGATAAAACATCCGTCACTTTTTGACACTAATATATAAACATCTCATAAAGTGACGGATATTTTATCCACATTTTGTCACGCGATAAACACAGCCATAATAGGCATCCAGGGCCCTTATCATGCTCGCCTTTATCGCGGTGGATAAAGCATCCGTCACTCTCGCACTTGTACACTGGTCAGAAAGTGACAGATGCTTTATCCACATCGACGACACACGACACGGTCATAATATTTAGGCTCACTGGGGTTATATTCTAACATATTGCTCTTGACATGTTATCGTATCGTCAAACGATAATATGTGTAGGTAGAGCGCCTGATATTTTTTAAGCGTCCATAAGCTGAATAAAAGGTAGACATTAAAGAATGCGAATTGATGAGATAACATAGCTAGGTACTTATCATATTAGAATCATAATCATCATATCAAGTTCATTACAATTATAAGGTGGTTAGTAAGTGGTTAGTAGTAGGTACTTGATACCCTGTCAGGGCACTGCAATGTCTTATTAACTAGATTATTTTAGAAATTAAAAGTTGAAAGTTTCAATTTATACAATAAAGTCATGTTTAAATGTTCGAAAAATAACATCTTTGAAATTAACAGATGCAATATAGTTAGGAATGTTGCATTAAATCTATCAATCAAATTACAATTAATTAAGAAAATAAACAATAATAAATTACGTACCAATTAAAAATAAATAAAACTATTATTAAGTTTTTTTATTTTTACTGTTTAATCGTTTAAGAATTCGTCAATTTTGTATTATTATTTTTTCCGAGTATATCGCTGCTTCTAGTTAATCGAAATAGTCACGCGATTTAAATTAGCGATTTTACTGAGCAACCCTCATTGTGGATCCACCTTAACCGATCCACAGATCAAGTCCAGTTGAACAGACGTAAAAGTAAAGAAAAACAATGAAATGTGAACTATAGCATTCTATGTCCTCTGATTCATACAGCATGAAGGTATACTCTCAAGCAAACAGGTTGGCCCCCACACAACGGTACTACACTACGATCGACGCAGTGCATTTACTATGTGCGCAAGCGCGGGGGATCGGCGCAGGCGCGGCACTGACGTAATGGCGCGCCCTCCAATGCACTTGTATTGTCAACTATTGTCAAGACGCAATGAAATCGGGTCGCATTCTATGTTAATTTGTACTTATAGTGACCCGATGTAATTGCCAAAAATTAAATGTCGGGTCGTTTTTGACCAGTATGTATGTATGGTTCTTTGTTCCCTTGTATTAGCTGAATTGAAAGCTTTATTTTTAAATGTAAAATTGGGGAAATAGAAATTGTATACATGATAACTAACATTATGTTGACGACATTATCCAAACAGCAGTCGGGCGTTGTACAGTTTGTTTATAGACATGTCATTAAGAGGACTTTACGCGAAAAATTCCTAAATCTAACATGTTGGCATGTGAGGAAAGTGTGGATCCACCAGAATACTTTAGTTCAGCTCATTTTTTTTTTCTTTTGTTTGACTATATCCTTTATGTAAAATATAATATTGCTTTATCAAAACGAAATTTAATGGTGTAAAATAAATTCAAGATCAACATTGGTGAATAGTTTAAACAAGTGAATAAGACGACGTCTTATCTATATTCTTCGCCTGTTATTTATTAAAAACAAAATGTACGGTTTCACAGAGCAAACACAGATGTTATGATTTTCGCATAATGGTGGAAAATAGCTACATTCTAGCTTCTTTACGAACGTCTACAAAGCTGTGGTTTTTGTTTTATTTAACGTCGAAATCTACTTCATCTTCTAGCAAAGAACCGGTAAAAATGGAAATCATTATATATTGATCACTGGTATAAGAAACCGTCCAGACACCGCGTAATATGTAGGGTCCAAACCTGGAGAGATGGCAGGTTAGGTTATGTAAATACAATCATTAAAAAATCGACAGGGTAATAGAAAATAAAAATAGTTAAAACTTAAATAATTCAGACTTGTTTAGGAGTTAGGACTAATAAACAGGATTGAATTGTCCCATTATGACTTTTATCACTTTCTAATTCGTCAAGGTCGAAAGAGACAGCCGATATTTAATTGTGCAACTGAACAATATACCCCTATAAAACTGTTTATAATTAGGATAAGACCCTTACCCTGGCATTGCGAAGTGACGAAAACATGTCAGTATGTCGCGATACTAGCGATAACGCCCGTACC
Organism: Acleris literana; assembly: GCA_946894065.1. Lineage (NCBI taxonomy): Eukaryota > Metazoa > Arthropoda > Insecta > Lepidoptera > Tortricidae > Acleris > Acleris literana. The sequence goes on from OX335694.1 coordinate 5,966,499, forward strand.
GCGACCTGCCGACCCCCGTATCGCAAACCGGCTGCGACCGGCTTATTACCATTCGAGAGAATTGTTTGCGTAGATTTAAGTTTTCGACGCTCCGTTCAGAATCATGATTGACGCGTCTAGACTGCGTCGGTAGTCTGAGAAGTGTGACTCAATAAAAAGGCGACGAATTGACTTGACAGGAAAAAATATCACCGTTCTTGGATCTGGCACAAAAGCTTATGAGTTTACTGTCACGGCCTAGCCACGGCTGCTAATATTGCGTTAAACCAAGCAATAGAATGCTCTAGAAAATAAAGTTTTGTTTCCATTTTATCAAGAAAACGTCTAAACGCAGCGTATGGTGGCTCTCTTTGCATTTATTTGTTCCCGCTAGCCGCTGCCACTGCGCAAACTGGAAGGCGTTGTATCGTTCAGTCGCACCCGGTCTTGGCCACCTCACACAGTAGACGTCTCGTGTCGCTATCACAGCGCTCCCACATTCGCTTCGCTCGCGTCATCGATTAAGAACGAAATTATCTAAGAAGTGAGACAAACAAATAACATCTTAAAGAAAAAAAACTTGCCAGTCATGGAGTTTTTACTGGTCGCGAAGATAATAGCTATTTACGTTTGACCAACGTTAATGACTAACCAATTAAGTACACAGCTTCTGCATTTAAAGAGGTTCATACTTAACAATCCTGATTGAATTTAAATGCATTGTAGTATTGAGGTCGACATCGTCGGCGAATTGATCCCGAGATCTTCGATCAATTGCTGATCATTTGAAAAGGCGAATTCAACGCGAGAATCGCATGCCGTGGAACGACGCCAAGAATTTAACTATTAACTACTCCACGTGGTGTCAACAATCGAAAACTACAAGATTATCTTCAAATAACTAATGATGTAACGTTAGTATTCTGTACCTATCGAAATTCAAGAGCAGTTTGCATAACGTTGCATTCAGTTATTTAAGACTGCAGACATAAAATATATAAATACAATAAAGGGAAGCCGTCGAGGTTAAACTGTCATTCGTATGTCGTCGTGGCCCTAGACAAGATGCTTAAAGTTAACGTAAACGATTTTCGAAAACTGTCAAAATGTCAATTGACATCGACCGTCCGGCATCCGAACCTAGGTCAATCCTATACATTTTCTATAGCAATAACGTTCTCGAAATTCATCTTGAGCCACTGTTCGTAAATTTCATAAAATTTGACTGATTTTAACACTCATTACTTATCGTAGAATGCAACTTAGCCCGTTAAGGCGTGTTCGATGGACACGCTCGAACCACTTGAAAAGGATAATAGTTGATTTTTAGTCGACTAGCCTGCATGCTAGTAGTACATTGCGTCGTTGCAGTAGATCCCGAGTTAATTAGACAAACGGCAACCTCTCAATGAATGCTAACTGATAGTATTACTAATGGAAATCTCAGCTAGCCATGTGTGCGCTTGTCATTCCGTAATCCTTTCAGTTTGTATTCATTGATGTGTGCGTACGCAAAAGTAACTAAAGAAACACACTTTTAGTTCTCCATAACTGTGCCGTCCACGCAGACAAAGTCGCGTGCAGAAGCTAATAAGCCATAAAAGTTAATTTCGCTTCAAGTAGCATCACTCACAGTAATTGCAACAAAGAGGTGGGATCGTCTACAATTTATAGCACAAGGGCGAGTTTGTTGACTAGCTCTACGTTGTACCAACGTACCTATTTACTAATAGATTATTTTTTTTAGGCATCAAACAGTCACAATGTATTAGTTGTTTACAATATTAATTAATGATAAAACCTGGAGTGCCATAACCTAAATGATAACATTTTTTGAAATTTGAATAAAGGAACGGTACTTAGAAGTAAATTAACAAAGGGCATTGGGTAAGTCTGTATGTTTTTTCAGCGGCCACGGATGAGTTTTACATAGTTATTTAGAGGACCTCTAAACACATAGATAGACACTACAACACAACTTATGGCGTTAAATAGCATCGGAGCGGAGATTTTAAGGATTTAAGTATATCGTTTTTGGCACTAGAAGTACGCCCAGGTATGAATATATAAATATCTCGGCTCCGATGCACCCAAGACACATTACGTAACAAAATATGTTTTTTTTGAATAATTCTATAATAATTTACCATTTTTACGAATGGCCGCTAACCTTTACAAATGACAACACTTTTACCCAAACCCCTTTAGAAGTTTGCAAGTTAGTAGTGGTAACAAAGATGACTATAACCGACGATAATCTATAGAAATAATACGAAATACTAAATTAACAACCTTTCTTTGAGAAATGAGTCACGATAACCTTTTTAAATGATAGTCTGTTATTTGAACTAAAAATATCAATATGAGACAAATTCTTATTACAATAGTTGAGACAGCGATTAAAATATGAGTTTGAATAATAATTCGTGGACGAAAAAGAAATGACAAAAGTTTTTTATGACGTGTAGTGCATCGTGGAACTTTAAATGAGATCCTACCAAGAAGTGAGGGGGAGTCGATATAACTGTGAATTAATTTGAAGAGGAATACAATGTCAAATTGGATACGACGAGATTCTAAGTCAATAATTTGTGATCAGTTAAAGAGTTATAATAAGAGATATATCCTCGACCCATTCTATAGTCAAGAGACTTAATGAATTTCCTCTGTACTTGCTCGATCCTATTGATGTGACATTTGTAATAAGGACTCCAGACTATGCATCCAAAATCCAATATTGATCTTACAAGACTATAGTATAGATATGAGACTGAAGTATGACGACGCGGCTAGCCTAGACGCTAATACTTATTTATTATAAAGTAGACCTGGTAAAACTTCCTGAGATTCACCACTCACCACTCACAAGTGACTGTAAACGAGTTAAAAAAACATCACGTTCATTAACTCGCTTACTGCAATCATTATAATATGAGCTGGATATGTTTATGACATACGATATGTTTTCCAAAGCCGCGAGGGAAGTTGCAGATTAAGTAAAGTAGTGTCATTTACACTGGATAATTGTTATTATAGCATCATTATTGTTATTAGAGCATCATCATGGTTCTAGCTGCTGCGCGTGGTAATGGGCAGGATGGTTTTTGTGAGCTCGGCAGCGCAAATGTAGAAGAACGTAGGGTTCCGTTCGTCTCGGGTTCGAATACAGCACAGACTTGAAGACAGTAAACCCAAAATCGGTCATGTGCAAGTCGGAGTAGCACGCGAAGGGTTCCGCAACATTCTTACATGTTTTTTTTTCATTTTTTAACTTTATTTTACTTTTATAATGTGTCGTTATAGCGACAGTAGAATTACTTATTTTTTGACAATTGCATATGTTCCTAAAAGTAATGGTTCAAGAGATACAGTGATAGTTAAGGTTTAGCAAAAAAACGCTGAAAAAGTCACTTTTCTGCTAACTATGAGGGGTCTGTTTAATTATTTTAATATTGTATTATTTGTTGTTATAGCGGCTACAGTACCACACAATCTGTGAAAATTTCAAGTGTTTAGCTATTACGGTTCATGAGATATAGCCCGCTGATTGAGAGACAGACCGAGAGACGGACAACAGAGGCTTTGTAATAGGGTTCCGTTGACATCCTTTGCCTACGAAACCCTAAAAATAATCGACCAGCCCGAGGCCAAAGAGGAACAAAGTACTACTCAACAAAAACAACTCAAGGAAAGAACTGTTGACGTTATGATATGACTGTTTGTACGCTTGCTATCGGTGAAGAATTTTCTCGAAGCTACTCAAAGATCCATCATCGATTGGAGGACGGCGTTTATTTACAGACTAGTTGGCCCTGTTTATTTTTATCTGTATGTAAAGACTGGTCAGGAATGTTCAATCCCCATCAAAAACTTTGATACTTGACTCAGGGTCTGACTGATAATACCTTCCTACTATTCAGGGCAAGTGAACGAGCAACTCTCATGACGGTATTGCAGTACCAACACAATCAATATGGCTCACGTTAAAGCTCTTCTAGCGTTTTATACGTCATCACCTCCTGAAATAATCACCCACAACATCATAAGAATAGCAGAGTTACCTGCCATTAGTTAGTGGAAAACCCACACTTCCTAACCAAAAGATACGCAAAAGTGACCACTACTTCTTGACGAAGATCTGTGCGAGGGTGGTACTGTCCCAGATGAGAAGGCTCACTCATATGGTAGCAGTTCACATGGATATTATTTGACCAATATTTCCGTAGCATCTCTTTCATACGAGTCAAAGAGTGCCCGCCCCCATACTGTAAATACTGGTACCATCGCTGGCGAGAAATCGATTCGCTATCGTCTATTTTCTAGCTCAACAAACGAACAAAAGATATACCAATAGATCCCGAGTCAAGAAAAGACCATATTCATAGTTGATCGCCGGCTGTTCACACTCTTTAACAAGAGATATAGACCCCGTGTCAATAAAAGAGACGAATATATTGATAGTTAATCGCTGACTCTACTCGCTTCTCGCTCATAGGCGATGGGACAAGTGCCGTAACCGATGATTATGATTATGATTATTAAAATACTTCGAGGAACTAGTTTGAGTCGTTTGAATAAAGTGTCATCATTTACGATGATAGTTTATTTATTCTACCATCGAGAATCTTGTTTAATTCTGCCATTCGCATAATTTAAGTTATTATATGGATATTTGAATATAAATGTTTTTATTTAATAGTGTAAGTGACATTTTATTAAACAAGGCTATAATAAAAAGTTTTATGGTAGTGTTGCATAACAAGTACCTTTCTAATGCAAGACGTGTCGTTTCAAGACTGGAGCAAAACATTGTTGTATGATATCTTGTTGTTCTTTTAATAAATTGGTTAAGGCCTATCTGGACAAAAGTAATTACATCAGTAGATCGACACTAGACAAGTTCTACGAAAGTTAAACAATGTAGGAATAAAAGAGCCAACCATGATTTTGGGTTACTTTATTCCACCATTGTCAAGATCAATTATCAAGTCGGTCTTTTAGTTAGTAGGTATTAGAAGAGCAGAAACGGTATAAAACGTTCGAAGTTAATTTTACTGCAATCTATTTACTGAACTCTTAGGCCGCTTAGTCCTGGGTTAAAGTACCCTCCTGTGTGTCTAGCAAACAAACTCGAACAATGCGTTCCATATCGACCCCGGCACGCAGCGATACGCGACACACCCGCGCGCGTGACGTCGCCGCACCGCCCACAAAACGATCCGCGCCAAAACGACACAAGTCGAAAGGTGAATCACTCTAATTACAATCATAAATCTAGTAAATTTAGTTTTAAATTGAATAGCATTTGAATCCGAGATACGTTATAATAATTTGGGCGTGTATTTGTGTACAAACAGGCTGCTTGTGTGTCTAGGTCTACGTGTGTTGTCAAACATTTGTGAATGTCTAAGTTCATGTTTGTCTCCATTGACTTGTAGTAAACAAGCGTTATTGGATTTATGATAATAATTCCCAGAATATTCTGCCACTTTGGAGTCTGGTTCATGATGCTTCAACAACTAATTTATTAATTGACCGTCCGAGACGCTTCCATTCGTAAATAAAGCTTTTCAAATGAAGTAAGTTTGAGAAAATCCATGATTTTGCTATGGTCATGCTTGAGTAAAAAAAGGAATTTATAATAGTAAGTTAATATCATTATGTTTGTCAAGCTATAATTGGGAGTAGTATTATGCGCAGTGACAGCTTTGTGCCATAAATCTCACTACAACAGTAATATAAGAGACCGGTCTGATGTGAGCATACAACATAGATAAAAACTAAATAATATGCCATTTGTAAACACTATGAGTTGTGGGAGCGAGAGAGGGGATACACGTGCCTGAGTACGTGAGATAAATAGGTTATTTACAAAACAAACAAATATAACTATGTTTAGAAAAAATCCATGGGATCCTGGTCGCGGCGCCACTTTATGTCGTTGTTAAATTATGACAGGTTTTGTACATTCTTCAATATATTAAAGAGTACTTGTGAACTTTATAAGCAACTGTAGTCCAGAGTTCATTGTAAAAAATAACTAATTAAGTCCGTATTAATTTATTCTAAGTAACAATTACAAATTACAAACTTAATACACTTTAAATATAATACAAAGTAACAATTACAAATTAAAACTAAATCTATGGCAAATTAAAAAATAAATTAAAACAAAAATATACCTAATTATAACTAAGCTAAGTACTAACCAATTTCAGATTAGCAACATCTCTGTCTGTTAGATTTTAATTGAGGTATCGCTACAAATTAACCGAAAGTGTTTTTTGAAACTGTTGTTTAATCGAAAGAGATTGATAACGTTGCCCAATACCAAATAACTCCGCGTCATAACTCTCAACTTATCAACAAAATGATGAATATTTTTCTTGACGCCAATGTTTGAACTATGTGCGACGGAGGTTACGACCGGTTCTGTGGCTTCAAAGCCTGCCAGTAGCTAAATATAGGCGTATACTTAACGATTTGAATGACGAGGTTTGCGGAAAAATAAAGAAATTCGAGGTAAAGGCAACTGGTACCTTCGTTTAATCATTTAATTCAATTCCTTGTTATCCGTTGATTGCAGTTATATGTAGAAACTTGGTGATGATTCACATTTAAGGGTTTAAGTCGAAACCATATAAATAAGTAAAAGGAGAAATAAGTGAAGGTACTGTGTCAATTTTAATTCCACGGCTATTTAAATTTACTACAAAAACTTGTATATTAGGATACGTTAGATTGCTTCTGATTCATTGGCAAAAAACAAAACCAGAACTTTTACCTTCAAAGTTTACGAGTTTAAAAATTAAAACAAGACTTAAAACAGGAAATAACTGACACGTTTGGAGTAACATAATCAAGGTGTCACACGATGAAGGTCTAAACGTATAAGTTACCTTTTTCTCTCATTTATTCAATTAGAACTCATTAGAACTTGTTTTTCTACATTCGTGCAACTATCATATAAACAATACATAAACGGTCGTTAAGGACTTGATCGCAAATTTCTTACAATTTATTTTGACCCTTGCACTCTAAACAAATATTCAAAATGAAAGACCAATGTACCTGGTAGCAACTCTAAAACTCGACATGACATCCATTTAGTGTGGAAAACTATGACATTGGCGATGCATAAACAATCAGGGGTCTTCCCACCAAGTACCAGAACGATGCTCTATTTAAATCTGCATCAGGAGATCAAATTGTCGCAGTATCCGCCGCCGACCGCTAAGGATTATTAATGATACCAGCATACTGACATTTATAGTCAGAGTCCAAACTATCTTGACCCGCTAGACTTCTAGTTGTGTAGGACATAGCTTCTCGTGAAAACGCTGGCTTTCGACTCGTCAGATCTTTGATTTTGAATAGTTATTATTACGAATCGAAGGCTCCGGATAGTTACTTTTGTCGGTAATTTCGAAGACACGACATCTAAAAACACGGTGATCGATCGATATGATGAAATCGGCATTTTTTTTAAATAAAGAGTATACTGTAACACTTGTAAGTTATTTTTAACCTACTGCTTACTACGTATTGTTTTGAAAAAGTGTGCTCAATACAAAAAACAAACCGAAATAACATTGCGAAACGAAAAATCCTGGTCACGGCATCGTTTTATGTCTTCTTTATCAGGGCTCTTTTTTGAAAATTATGGTTCTATTAATAGGATTATCCATTATACTTGGATTGAAAGGTCCGGTTGTTACAACGGATTGCCGGAAATGGCAATCTGACCTCACTCAACAATAAGACAGGGGAACCAGAGCAATTAGATAATGGTTGCAGAACAGTTATAGATACAGTGTTTATATTTTAACCACATTTGAGATTTAAAAAAACTTTCTCGAAAAATAAATGTTTTAAAAAACAAAAAACCGCCCTCAAAAAACATTTATTTTATTTTATACTTTTTATTTAGTGATCATAATACGCTATTACGTAGTCCCACTTCTTAGTTGATATGAAACTTTAAGTTATTTCAAGCGCGCCGCAAGCAACGCCGCGGGAAACTCATAGTCATATTTCAACAAGTAAATATTCTTCGTTGTAGTCGCTCAACTATCTTAATCGAGATATCTTCTCGCCACCCTTGAAATCGGTACCGTTGAGGAGTTCCGGTGGCCATCTGTGGTTTTCATCATCAGTTCCACTTCACCATATGATACTTTCTGAATGCAAATGCTGGACTTGTTACTTAAAATACTAAAATCGCTATATGTTTGCCTACAATATTTGAGGAGTTCCCTAAATTCCTCACTGATCCCCTCATCAGATACCGATTTGGTGACAATGGGACCACCTCGGAAGTATACTTTGTCAAACCAAAAAATAATTTTTACAATCGGTCTACAATTGACGGAGTAATCGGTGAACATACATAGAAAAAAAAAAGATACATACAGTGGAACGTATAACCTCCTCCTTTTTTGAAGTCGGTTAAAAATGGGCATCCTATCACAATAGAAACCCAAAAGGTATTTATGTATGAAATGTAAACGCTCTTTTAGTTTGTTTTGTTACGTAACGTATAGAATTGACGTAAGATGTTGTGCGTTTATTTGGTAGCCTATGTAAAATCCAAACACTTTTCCGAATTTATATAATAGTCGTCGGTTTACACATACACTACCGTATCGTCTAAAAATTATAACCGCTGGTAACGTATTGACTCGGTAAAATCAAATTTTCTCATTAACCACTAAGCAAAACTTCAGTAAATCGAATATAAAATCAAGACTGCTCAAGTATTAGTATTCTTTTCGATTATCCCAGGCTTACAAGGGGGTAATAACCAAGGAATCTACAAGCCAAGGGAGAAACCATCAGACCAGGGAGGGGGCCATCTGGAGAAATCACCAAATAAATAAGTAAGCCACGCATGACCTACTAGAGCCTAGCATCGGAAAGGCGAAAAAGTCTTGCTTTCCCCGGAGCAGAAAAATACGTAGAGATGTTTTTTTAATTTGCCCTAATCCGATCCTTTAAATCACTCCGATCAGAATCAAAATGACAATTTGACATGCCGGAGAACACTGACATGTCAAATTGACGTTTTGATCCTGGTGCATAATCCATTAACACATTTTTTAACCCAAATATTGATGGAATAGTAGATAGTATCGACTAAGCCATAGCAAAAAAAAACTATATTTTTTCAACGAAATTAATATTTATGTTTCAGTGATAACTCGCGATGGTCCCCACAGTCAACAAACATGACGTCTGTGCCCATGTATTTTTAACTGACTGTTGTATGTTGATGATTTATTTAAGTGTTAGAAGCGCGGAGGCGCGGACCGGCGCCTGCGCAGCGCAAATAGATTGAATCTATTTACGCTGCGCACGCCCATGAATTAAATGATAAAGATAAAGTTTGGGAGCGAGTCGCGCCGTTTAATCAAACAATTATCATAAGCTACTTGTTAAGCTGTCCGAAAAAAATAGTATTAAGTCTGGTGAGTATCAGATAAAACAAATTCTCTATTACTTATATATTTTAAGAAAAAAAGAGAATTTTATAAATTTTAGTTCTAGCGTCAATAGAGAATATTGAGTCTGAAAATTGTTGAAAAATCTCCAGATTTCATTTCCAAGTTGTTCTAAAAAATTCATTTGTTATATTAAGAGAACCCGTTTGTAAGAAGTACTATAATAAAGTCATTACAATGACGACGCATATCTATTAGACGGTCAATTTAGCAATCTATTTACATTAGGTAAATCAATTATTTATGAGTTAACTGGATACAATTAAATTTAATATACAAAATACCTGGCACTTGTCACATAAAATGTGACCAACAATTTTATTTTTCTAATTTAAACGTAAACATATATGTCTATGTGTACTTACGTGTGTATAGCACCGTCGTGGTTGTCGTGTCGTGGTCGAGGCGCGTCCGGTTACGGCGGCGGCTCGGCACTCACTGAAGGCGGCGGTGGCGCCGGGCGCCGACCATAGCCCCTGACAGTGACCCCCAACTGACTCCACGAGGTCTGACGCTGTCAGATTATCGGTACGCAGTTCCACGGGGAAAATAGTATTTTCATGATGAATTGATCGTTAATTTTTAAGTGCTGCGAGGGGATTTTACATGGCGGAGTCCTGCCTGCGAAGCAGCCTACGGGGTTTGATTCTTAGTAAAGGCGAATATTTGTGTAATGAGCGCGAGTAGTTGATTTCTCTATTTAAAAAGTATTTTCATGGTTGTCTAGTCACATAGTATAAGCTACCACCCTGATATTACTGTTGAGAAACGCAGCAAGAAACTCAACCGCTGCTTAATATTGGTTAATTAAATTCCGTACTAAACAACGTCTTGTACTTAGTTCCGCAAAAAAAGAGTTAGGTACCCTAATATTCATAAACACGATGAAGAGTGCTTAAAATATGCTTCGCCCTTAGGTATCTGTCAATTTGACATAGTCTCTACTTAATATATTTATTTAAAAAAACTACCTGCATCGGGTTAAAATATAATTTTTAGTTAGTAGAGCCATCTACTTGACTCCAGTTCAAAAATCATTTTAAGTCGATTGTGAGCAGAGTTTAAAAACAAAGGGCTCAGCGGGTTTACTTTACTGTCAAGGAAATCAGGAAGCATGTTGCGCATGTCGCTTGCGTTAACACGTTTTTCATGGTATGGTATCGTGAGAGTTGGTAAAACTCGACAGCGATTTAACAACAATATTTTATCTACATCCATATCATAGCTTCCCTAAAATATGTTAAGAAATGCATTTGTAATAAGAATAACAAATAATAACTATCAGGGGACAATGTCACACCAATAAAATTGTCCTAGTCCCAAACTCAACTCTAGGCTTGTGCTATGGGCACTAGACAATGATATAAATACTTATATAGAGAAATATATACTTAAATATATAGAAAACATCCATGACGCAGGAACAAATTTTCGCGCTCATCTCACAAATGTCTGCTCTTACCGGGATTTGAACCCAGGATCGCTAGCTTCGTAGGCAGGGTCACTACCAACTGGGCCAACGCGTCGTCAAGTTGTGGTTGTACTTTAATGTTAACATTAAAAGTATTACATGTCATTAAAGTATCGGTTATCGATGTACTTGCATCTTAATATTCACTTTAAAGTATCGATGACCGATACTTTTATATGAACATTAAGATACAGATACATTAAGATACAGGGCAACTACAGATACAGGTTTCTCACTTATTGTAGAATACTTATGATATGCATGTAGATAAAGATATGTTTGCGACTGTACGCACAATTAGGCATTAGATTACTCGCCTTTAGGCTCGTTTCATAAAACCACACTCGTGTATGTGCCTTTTCGATTGAATCTCAATTTCTCACGCATAGCTACGAATAATTGATGTAAGCCGCAATCGAGATGCAACGTAACGCTAGCATGTAGTACTTGTTGCCATCTTCCTTTAAACTACCGCCAAGCAGCAGTGTTTACATGCTCTGGTGTGGAGATAATACAGGGGTTGACTCGTGGTCACACCAGGTTGTCACACCACTGCTATTCGCTTTCATCGGAAATTCGTCAGAAATCATTTTTAATCCGCAAAAGTAGGTAGGTTAGGTTCGTTAGGTATCTTTAGATGCCCGAAGGGCAAATCACCCAGAAATAGGAGCCCAGCCAGCAGGGCTCCGTCGAATAGCAGTGGTGTGATGACCTGGTGTGACGACGAGTCTGCACCCAAGACAACTGGTAAAACTACAGGCATTCCATCGGAGTACCTACCTCAGGGTTGGCAATGCATTTGCGGTCTTAGGATTGCAGTCTTAAGATTGTAGTCTTGAGATTGTAGTCTTGAGAATGCAAATGTTTATGGGTCTCAAATCCCACTTACCATCAGGTGGCCTGATGCTCGTTTGCCTTCCCTATGCCATAAAAATAAAAGATATTTTAAATGTGCCTTCTCAATAATGATGTAAGTCACAATCAAGACGTAATTTAACGCCAGTCGTTTAACAGCACTTGTTATCATATCTTGAATATGTCGATCTCTTCCGAGGCGAGAATTGGGGGCAAATGGGTTTTGATTATATTGACCGGTCCAGCTCAAAACGTATATTGATGTCCTCACTTCAATAAATTAAACTTTACTATAGAGTTTGGTGTTTTGCTTTTCAAATTGACGATGCAATGTTGCGTCAATATACAAAAATGAAGTAGGTACTAGGTACCTAGCGGTGCGTGCGGGGCTTTGTGGTTTGAAGACACTATCTAATAATAATAATACCTTTAAACGAGCAATTCTTGTATATATATATATATACACAAGAATTGCTCGTATATATATATATATATATATCCAGAATCGTATATATATATATATATATATATATATATATATATAATCTGAATCTCGGAAACGGCTCCAACGATTTCGATGAAATTTGAAATATAGTTTACGGGGGCGAAAAATCGATCTGTCAAGTTGTCTTCTTCGGGAAATTTCGTTTTCAACCCGAGCGACGCTCGTTCTTCCGGGTACTATTTAATAACCGGGCAAGAGCATGTGGGATCGTCAGTGTCACGCATGACTCGTAGACCCACTACTCGTTGTCCCACTGCTATTCGACGGACGCCTGCCTCGCGGCAGGGCTCCTATTTCTGGGCGATTTGCCCTTCGGGCGTCTAAAGATACCTAACGAACCTAACCTACCTACATTTGCGGAATAAAAATGATTTGTAAAGAATTTCTGACGAAAGAAAATAGCAGTGGGACAATAACTATGAGGTAGGTTTAGGTCATGTTAGTTCTTCAGCTGGCCCGGAGGGCCAAACCACCCAGAAATAGACCGCTACCGCAGAGCTCCGTCGACTTTCTGCGAAAGTTTATAAAATGCGAATAAATCTCACGCAGTGTAGAGTTCCATCACCGTTACTACAAACACAGAAAACTTCATCCGAAAAACCGTGTAACAGCATATCGAACCATGCTCAGTGTAGGGTTCCGTAACATTTAACTAAAGCCTGCATGTAGTTGTTTACATAACGTGTTTCAAATTATAGAATGACGAACGGTCTATACAGATGTGTTAGGCAGTACAGCTACATGGAAGAGCTGTATTGTTTTTATCCTATACTTATCCTTTCCCCTTTTGCGCTGGTAGATTTTAATGTATTGAGAAGGTGATCACACAAGCCACCTAAGGAAAGTGGACTCTAAAGCTCACAGACTTGTATTCTTACGTTACCAATCTCAAGACTGAAATCCGTTGCCGAACCTGCCACTGAAAAAAATAATTGGTCTTTTGTAACAAGATTGTGATTGTTGTGCATAAGCGTCTTGATCCCATACGAGCCTAACAAGACGATAGATACACCAACTAAGACGTTAGATACATCAACCAAGGTGTTAGTTGAATCACTAAAGAAATTGCTGGTGTTACTATCAGCTTTGGTTGATATAACTAATATCTTAACTATTGTATTAATTTTTTTGTCAACTAAGTGAAAATCTCTCTTTGTTGCTCTAATTTTTTTGAGGGTGGGGATAAGCTGGAATGCCTCTACGAGGGGCGGCTGATAAGTAATCTCCTTGGTCAGAAATATATACAAAAATAATGCTGGCTGGTATGGATTTATATTCGTTTGTTATTCTATTTTCAAAATGTATTACATTCATTTGTTTATTGCATCACGTTTATTTGTCTCCTACAATTGTTTCAAACATGTCGGTAGAAAAAGTGAAAATGGATAAAATCGAGCAGCGTGCGGTGATTAAGTTTTTGACTAAAGAAGGGAATACGCCTTCGGAGATCAGACAGCGTATGTTACGTGTGTTTGGCAGTTTGTGTTCTTCCGAATTTGTTATAAAGTTTTGGTCAAAGCAGTTTAAGTTAGGTCGTGAGAGTCTGGAAGATGATCCTCGTAGCGGAAGACCAGTTTCGGCCGTCACCGATGAAAATGTAGCCAGGGTGAAAAAAAATATATTAGAGGACCGACGAGTGAAGCAGTGGGAGATAGCTAGAGATGTGGGCGTCAGTAAAGAGCGAGTCAATGAAATAATTCATGAGCATTTGAACATGTCCAAGGTTAGTGCACGTTGGGTCCCCAGAATGTTGACTGCATTTGACATGGAGAGGCGTGTCAAATGTTGCGAAGAGTTTTTGGAGATGAGTCGAGGGAAAGAGGAAGAAATAATTTCTAGAATTGTAACATGTGATGAGACTTGGATTCGACAATGGGACCCGGAAAGTAAGCAAGAGTCGTTACAGTGGAAATTTAAGGATGAGAAGCCGCCTCGGAAATTCAAGGTCTGTCCATCGGCAGGTAAACTTATGGCTACAATCTTTTGGGACACAGAAGGGATTTTGCTCATAAATTATTTACCGAAGAAAACTACAATGAATGCTGATTATTACTCAAACTTACTATACCAACTAAGAGAGACAATAAAAGAAAAACGGCGAGGTAAACTAAACAAAGGTATTCTGATTTTGCACGATAACGCACCAGTGCATACCGCCCGCACAACGAAGCTAGCAATTAAAGACAATGGCTTCGAAACCATTGACCACCCCCCTTATAGTCCAGATTTAGCCCCCTGTGACTATTTTCTGTTTAGACTTCTCAAGAAAGACCTCAGGGGACGAAGGTTTATGACCGATGACGAAATGAAGGCTGCGGTTACTGACTTTTTTGACGACAAACCGAAAGATTTTTTTTTAATGGTTTAAATTCAATATTTGAAAAATTTAATAAGTGCATTTTACTAGCAGGGGACTATATAGAAAAATAAAAAAAAATTAGCCACGACAGTCTTTTGTTTCATTGTTAGGTAGATTACTTTTCAGCCGCCCCTCGTATGTCTATGGCAGTTATGGAGGGGGGCAGCCTGCCCCCCCTAGAAGATGAAGGAAGGCTCACAAACCGTAAAGTAATATTACGCATGCAGCATTTACCTTAGATATATTTTTGGTTTGTGTACGCCCCCCCCATTGCTGTTATGATCTATCACAAATAAAACAAACATTTATTAGTGACGTTATATTTGGGGATCAATAAATATAACTCGTATCACAACCTGAGGCACTTGGCGGTATACAATAAACGCTAAATTAAATATACTACGTTTATAACTATATACATTTGTAGTTTCTCGTTTTGACAATATAAAAGTAGGTGCATAGTGAATCGAGTACATAGGAAAACTGTACCCTATTAAATAGAAAAAAATATACATTCAGCAGATAGCACAACTTGCTCTGGACTTGTTTCATGTTTTCCTCACTGAACGGTCGGTGCAGACTTAGCAGCCTGGCCACGACTTGATTTGTTTATATACACAGTTGTGGTCACATAATTAGGCACGCTTGCGTTTTTCCCATACAATTGCCTACAAATGTGACTTTTTAATTTTGACCACCAATTTAAAAGTTGTTGACCATATGGCTTATTCCCAATTCAACAGATTTCAATTAGATTGCCAGTTTTACAGATTTCTAGTCCCACAGATTCCCATCTCTACAGAATCCCAACTTTACATATTTGTAACTGTACATACAGATAGATACACAAGTCGTAGATAGGTTCGTTTTTATATGAGGCCCGGAGGGCCAAGACAACCCAGAAATAGGAGCTCCGCAAGGAGCTCTGTCGACTCTGTCAAATTAGATTTTTTAAAGTTGCTGCTAATGAGCTAAATGAGCTACCGCCAAGACCAACCGATCAAGGACGGTTGACAAGGCCTAGGTCTTCTGTAGAAATGGGAATCTGTACAATAAGAAATCCGTACATCGGTTAAGTTATAAAACATAGGGTTTTAAAAATGAATTGCTGACGCGTATGGGAAAAACGCAAGCGTCACTAATTATGTGACTATCAATGTATATATTGATATTGGCTTATCAGTTCATTCAGGAGCCTTGATTGCATTGTGCTATCCGTTCAGAAATAGCTGAGCGGACACGCAAGTCAAAAATATCTATACTTGTAGTACACGACTTTGTTTTCAAGAGTATACTAAAAACTTATACTATTTTACCAACCACATTACTTTGGATACTACGGTATCCACGAAATGTGAAGTAAGAGCAGCCGAATTCTGTCTAGATAGTTTTGATTGCATTTCCGATGAGGTTATTCTACAATCTGTACATAAGACACATTAGCTTTCCCAACTGTACATAAGTTTCAGTCAGTACATGAAATTAAAGCTAAAAAATTATAATACTACTGTGACGGTAAATATACACACATAGCAAATATACACCATAATGCGTTAATACTTAACCATAACCTCATAAGTAACCCGCCCACCATCATACTACAAACAGGGAGTTTTTTGTGAGTGGGACTTTGAATGCAATAAAGTTCAATTATGTTTGTTTGAAAATGCCATTTTCAGTTTATGAAGATAGGAAAATAAACCTTATTCCCATTGCAGCACAGTTCAAATTAAATTGCCTTGATTATGTACATTTTATTGCACACTGGGCCTTACGAGGATAAGGTGAAGTACAATAACTTAAATTCCTGCTAACTCTGATTATGCGTAATTCATATTTGTGCAGTTTTATTAATACTAGGAACATTCATTTTTATTAAAAACTTTAACCTCCTTTGGCAATGTGGTTAATAATATACACTTTGATTTTGAGCACTATAGCCGACCGCCTTAAGGTGGACACACCCATCGTCTGCGTGGCGAGATTGGTAAAATACTGTAGTCACTAGCAATATTAAATTATTCAACATTGGGCTTAAAAACCTCAAATTCATAAACTCGCAATAGCCATTGTGCTCAAAATATGCTTTGTCCTTATCTGTCATCATTAAATTTGAATTTGACAGAAAGGGACAAACAATGTGTAAGTCTGTGTCTTCACATCAAGAGTGAATAGGCTTCTACTGAATCAGCGAGCTCTATCCTAGACTTCAGAGGTCAATCGCTGGTCAGTCCAGATTTCTTTTCTAAATGCATGTGACTGTACAAGTGTACACTGACCTGACACGTGACTGATTGGTCGAGCGCACTAACTGCCCTGTTAACTTAAATGGCGATATCTCAGACAAAACACCTGTAGAAATTGCTACCTAATTACAAACAGAATAGAGTTGAATCTGCTTTGGCTATTGAATTTAGATATTGCATTTTTGCTTAGGAGGACGGACTATCCTCCCGCACCCCGCAGACCCTAGAAGAGCCTTCCTTATGGCGGTCGAGCTATAATTTATTAATTTAATAAGTGCTGAGATGAAAAGGACGAACGAACGAAACTAATTTCACATATCGACGGTTCTGTGACTCAACCTCGTATATATAATATTGTCTAGTATAAACTGACACTCACTAATTACGCGAGTGCATACTGAGTGCGTGTCAGTTTATACTGGACATAATTCAGTATACGAGGTTGAGTCACAGTACCGTCGATATGATTGTGTGTGGCGTCCTTTGAAACCTATAGTCTGTGCCAAATTAAATTGTCAAAAATGTAAACACAACCAAACTAACCGATTTACCATTATTACTCGATAATCACGAGCTTTTAAAGATCAAGTGAAGTCTTAGCAATGATTTATCCACTTGATCTTTACTTTCACATTAAGATTAAGTTTAAATAACTATCAATTATACGTTATTTTAAATAAAAACACTCTTTATGATTATTTGAGGTTATGTGTCAAACTGTACTAATTTGTTTACATCTTTGGCAATTTCAATTGACACAGACTTTAGTTCGAATTTCAAACAAAAACCTACCATTTATTTTGTAAACAGGATCTCTATTCTAGGCGTTAAAAACGATATTGTCTTTGACCTGCTATGGTATTGTTTTTAACTCGGCCGTCATTATTACCAAGTAATTAAGAGCTATCAAAACGTTGATAATACGATAACAGGTCAAAGACGATATGGTTTTTACCGCCTAGAATCTCGGCCCAGAACTCTGCCCGTCGATCCATTTGTGGCAGCCCTAGTGAAATGACCTAAATAGCTTATAGTCACGAAGAAGCAAAGTCAGTTTGACAATATCAATGTGAACCCAACTTTCAGTTGTTTATATACATCTATCTATAAATAATTATTATAGGAGGCCTATGGAGTGACTAACTAAATGATAGACAACGAACAGATTGACCTTTGCAAGGATTTGAGGATACATAAGAGCGAAAGGTAGATATTTCCTTGTAGACATCTGAATAGTAAATGTGCCTTAATCAGGGCCTGTCGATTTTTTTAAATATAGTATGGGTCCGTTGCCCCCTTGGCTTCTCCTCTAAAGCGCGATTGTGTTGGTTTTTAACAGACTTCAAAAAAGGAGGAGCAGGGCCGTCTTAAACTATGCTGGGGCCCTAGGGCACACAAGAATTTGGGGCCCCTTTTGGAAAGTAAAGAAAGCGAATGATTTCTAACAGTTTTCTACTATGATCTTCTATTTATTATGGGTAATAAATTGTCGGTCCTTCGGGGCCCCCTGTCGATGGGGGCCCTGGGCACGGGCCCCGTGTGCCCTTATGGTAAAGACGGCATTGAGGAGGTTTTCAGTTTGTCAGGTTTTAAAAAAAACCCGTTACTCGAGGACGGCTGGACTAATTTGGAAAATTAATTATTTGTTTGAAAGGGTATCCAGATAGCATAGAGGGAATTCTTACCAATACACACAAAGCAATGCTTCAAGCGGTTTACCTTTACCATACTGCATTTAATAAATTAAATTAAATAAAAAATATTATTGACTTTGATTCTATATGACTCAAGCGACAAATGAAATAATATAATCACCTAGCTCCCGAAAAAAAACTACAACTAAAGATATGTCTCAATCGTGAGTAGACCAGTTATAGGAGTACCGACGTTCATAAGTATATTGAGATGGCAAAATACAAGATAGACAGACATAGATTGAATGATAAGAACGTACGCTAGTGATGCATAATACCAATTAACAGCGAGACTGATACAAATGCAATGACAATACTAGGGTCCTAGTGAAAAAGGGTACTCTCCTGAAGATCATGAAAAAGGGTTTAAGTCTAGTATACTCCATTTATGTGTATACCCTTTTTTAGAGTTATTTCGACTTATACCATTTTTCACTAGGACCCGATTATAGTGCGACAAGTTGTTGCGCGACCTTCCAGCGGGGTTGGCAGATGTTGGAGGGATGGGAGGCAACGGCTGGCGTTCCCTTCCCCGCCAATACCTGCCATCCCATGAGACAGTCGCGCACGGACTTGTTGAACTATACCAAACTTACAATACCTCTATCAAATACTTGTTAGTTTAATTTGAACATTCTGATCTTAAAAATAATTGACATAGTTAAATACTTTTAACTGGCGGAAACCTCAAAGGGGGGTGAGATTAATTAACTTATTAACAATAATCATGCAAATGTCATCTCGCTATAATTCGGTCTTATACTTCACCTAGATATTAACTTAAAACTTTCATTTCTTCTTTAAAATGAGATTATTCAATCAATAATCAGTTCACCTTGTAAAATCGTGAATAAATTAGATTTTTGTGTCATTTTAGGAAAAAAATTATAAAACCGTAGACTCAGAAATAACGCAGATATCTTCGCCTTTGGGCTATAGCCACCATAGTAAACGAACCTATTACTGGACAAAGTTATTTTTGTTTTTAAAACATAAAAATATCTGTTGAAGAGCATTTTTCTAACTATGCAAAATCTTTATGCGCAAAAATTCGAAAGAAAATTCAATCTTATCACAAAGTACTTAAAGTTATTATTTGCTAATGTTAAGCCAGCTTAACCAATTTTAATTTTCTTTTTAATTAATGCTCCAACAAAATCAAGGTAGTCCAACAATGTCATTTTTAATTTTGCCATTTAAACGTAAATCACGAGTACCTAAGAAGCTAAACACCAAACAATTAATAATGGTCCCTAGTTACAAAATAATAATATAATAAATAATTATCAGGACATACGCAAAGGAACAAAACTGCTGGGAACAAAAATGTTTTACTTTGACCAAAGTAACTAGACAAATGCATGAAATGCGGCCTCATTAACCTTTTAACCAGTAGTTTATTGTGCAATTAACTCGTGGAGCGTCCTGCCTGAAGACAGTGTGTCTACAGGATTATTTGATTTAGGAACTCAGAGTGGTTAGAATTAAGATTGAAAAAGTAATAAGTACATTATGTATATGACATCATAAGTCAAATCCAGCTCATCTCACCGAAGTCTTTATAAGTCAAACGCGTCATGGCTGTTGCAAGATATTCTATGCTCTCACAGTAGCAAGTCTGGCAAGCAACACACGGGTTTGTGTAAATTTGTACAGGCTACACCGGATATCTGATGCAAATATCTGTGAGTCACCACTTGATAGTCCGGCTATCAAAGATGTCATCATCAACATCATCATTTCAGCCGCAAGACATCCTCTGCCGGACATAGGCCTCCCCCAAGGTTTGCCACAAGGTCCTGTCCTGCGCCGCTGGTATCCATCGGTTTCCCGCAACCTTAGCCACTTCGTCGGTCCACCATGTTGAAGGTCTACCCACGCTTCGTCTTCCGGTACGCGGACGCGATTCAGAGGAGTGCCGGAGTGTAATAAGTATTTATATCTTTGACTCTAATGGATACCGTCAATAATACACTTCACATTTTTCAAAACGCATTGCTTTTTTTTCAATCCCTGGACTATCAAGTGGTTAAAAATATGGCAATAAAAATGCATGTCACTTTACCACATAAAGGTTTTCGGGACACTTGGTCCACTACGTCTCCACATCGCTCGCTACATGTACGTGACCCTGAGGCCGGGCTCCTCTGTGGTACGCTCGTGGATCACCAGAGTAGACCGGAGCCGAAGCACATTGCCTCAAGGGACCTTTCTTGACCTATTACTGCCCGTAACATCATTCATGACAGACATTATTCTACATTAAAATAAAATTTAAATGCTCTATATTGAAGCTCCCGTTTTTTATCAGTCCTGATAGTGTTTTCGATTCACGAAGACATTTCCCACTGCTAGAATTTAAATTAAAATTTTAATATCGCCAAATTGCCTGACCCAAGATTCTTTCAAAACCTTCAAAACTTGTCAGACAAAACCTCTACAGGACATAATAATCATCTTGACCATGCCATACCGCTCTGTATTTGGTTAATACTGAGACCACATTCCATTAGGCAAGCTACCTTGGTCCAGTGCGTCACTGCTGGCTAGATGCACGTGGTCTTGAGATGCATGGAGAGCAGCCCCTTGGCCACAAAGCCCCGACCACACAGCCCGCAGACATATGGCCGGGCTCCGCTGTGGTACCGCTCGTGGATTACCAGCGTCGACCGTTGGCTAAACGCCTTGCCGCAGTGGGAGCACACGTGCGGTTTCTCGCCAGAATGGACACGCTCGTGTAGCGTTAGGTTGCATTTTTTGACGAAGCCTTTGCCGCATGTCCTGTAAAGAGATTAAGGTGATTTTTCATTATAATGTTAACTCTATATTCATATTTTTGCTAATGTATTTTGTTTGATATCTCAGGTTTTTTAATACGCCATACAACCCATAGTCGTACTTATAAGAATACTAAAAAAATAACAGCGCAAGATGGACCACGATCACCCTATACCAGGGGTCGGCAACTTTTTGAGTCGGAAGAGTCAAAAATTACAATTTACAAAATTTCAAAGTTTTTAAAGAGCCACAATAAAAATTCTTGCCAACAATAAATAGTACTTGCATAAATAACGTTGGAACTAAAGAGCCACATGTGGCTCGCGAGCCGCAGGTTGCCGACCCCTGCCCTATACGGTAGTAGCCTTTCTATAGCTTGGAGAAGGCAAACGAGTTAACATACCACCGGATAGTAAGTGAGATCTGAGACCATAGACATTTGCCTTCTCAAGAGTGCAATCCAAAGCCTGCCTCATCTTGCCAGCTCTCTTCGTGTTCACACGGTTTCGTTCACCTAATAAAGGATCGTGCTAACTGAGAGCATTCGCGTGTAATAAGCATTCGGCGCGAACATTGAGTGGCGTGTAAGCTTTGTACCGCTCAGCTCAACGTCCACACAACTCTCGAATATTCACGAGGATGCTCTCAGTGAGGACGCTCCATAAGGCGAACGTGTCTGTCGCCAACGAATCTGGTCAATGCACGTAACTTATCCAGATATTCTCACTTTTCTTTTTAATGAAAAATATAATATAAAAATAGATTTTCCACTTTGCAACATTTTAACTTCGTCGCATATGCACACACTTTGCTTTACACAAGAGTAATCAAATCTAATTAACGTTTAGCGTAAATTTCATTCAGCGAAATTAAAATTCTGCGTGACAAATGCATCTGTGAGACTTATACGGTATGATACGTACCTACAATGATAAAATCTCTATATCTGATCGTTTGTGTGGGTTAACTAGAGAAAACCCGTGACTAAATTCAGTGTCAATTGAAAGAGGCAAGATTTAATGAAATAACGATTGAAAAACAACATTGTTTGTAACATGCACGTATCTAAACATTTGGAAATTGAGCAATTTTCCAATACACAGGTTGATTGACATTGATTAAGGTTGATTTACGTTACGAAATTGACGGTAAAGATTATTCCATTCGCATAATTTCTTATTAGTAATGGTTGTGAAACTGGTGACGGACAATAATGCATTAGTAATATCTCTAATTGTTTTTCCATCATGTTATTTTCTTCGTTGTTAACTTACTCAAGAGCAATCTGTCGCTTTATTTACGTAGAAAACAATTAATAGCCAATAAGGTGAATAGGTTGAATTTGTCAGTTTTTAAAAATCGCTACCATAAAAACGGTTGGTTAGATAACTTTCACGAAATCATTACTTCCGTGAGGCGATATTTCTTTTCGCATCTATTCCCATTCTTAATTTTACCCAATTTCATGTTTTATTCCCGTCGTTTTTGTTCTTGTTCGACTTTTTTCACGTTCGATTTCTATCCCAGACCCAGTTTTTCCCTAAAGTAATTTCATCGTAATGTAGGTAGGTTTAGGTTATGTTAGTTTTGCAGCAGGCCCGGAGGGCATCATAACCCAGAAATAGGGGCTCCGCCAAGGCGGAGATCCGTCGCCTCTGTCAATTTAGATTTTTGGAATGTGAAAATATCACAGCCAGAATATGATGCTAGGAAAAGAAACGATTGGATAAAACTCGCAAAACGGTTTGCGAGTTTTATTGGCTACGACTTTTGGCTTAACCTTCAGCGGCGCATCATCACAACTTATATTATATTTACAAGAAGCTGAACTTATTGGTTAGTATTTTTTTCATGTAGCCACAGAGCCACGAATCGGGTTGTTTTTTGAATGAAGGTAGGTCCAGAGCCAGAGCGGCAGGAAGGCTACTTTCTACCCTAAAAAAATACACATTCCCGCGAGAAACAATTCTCTATGCTTGGATCCAAAGTAACGGTTAATAACAAAAAAACAGAAAAACTCACTTGCAAATATTAGGCTTGTACCCCGCATGTATCCTCAGATGGAACTTGAGGTGTTCGCGCGACGAGAGCGCCTTCCCGCAGACGGAGCAGAGGAAGTTGCGCTCGCCCGAGTGCGCGCGCAGGTGGCGGCGCAGCGAGTTGAGGTGCGCGAACTCGCGCGCGCACTCCGCGCAGCGCAGGGCCAGCGCGCGCGCCGCCGCCTCCGGGTGCGCGCGCGTGCGGTGCGCCAGCAGGTACCTACAAGGGCTGCCGTGAGGGCACGAGCGAGCACACGCAACACTCGCCTCCAGGGACCCGTTTCTCAAAAAGTATTAGTCTAATAATATTAGTGTTTTATCTCACAAATAAAACTTAAAATGAGACAAAAGACTAATATTATTACACTAATACTTTTTTAAGAAAGGGCCCCAGGTGCAGTGCGCTCACAGTTGAGGCAGAGTCGCGGAGAACACGAGGTAAAAGGTTGGCGCAGACCGTGTAAACTTTGACTTGTGTTAGTACACGAGGCCCAAACCCTGCTATTGTATTAACTTTAAAAACACAAATCAAACCTCACATTTGAATATCTCACTTTCCGCCGATCCGGTAGCGAGCGGTTGTGCATGCGCCAACTTTAAGGCGCGGCGGAGACCGCAAACATTTTGTCATTTCATCCGTTCCGTTTTTGTTAAATGAACTAGCTTAAAGCATAGCCTCGATTCGACTCGCCTCGACTCTATGCAAAGACCACCGTTCGACGACGAAACCGCTGCCGCAACTTCGAAATAAGCGAGACCCCAGGGTTCAAGAGCTCGCTTTAATCTTACCGTTCTATGGTAAGTAAATATAGGATAGAAGTACCGTTTGTAGCCGTGTGACGGGTACAGTCGCCACAAACGGTTTTTGGCCACTTAAGGTTGAAATGAGTATCAAAAATACTGCAAAATTAAAAATAATATTCATAAATAGTTAACATTGTAGATTAATATTAAGATTAAATATAATAATATTTTTCTAATTTCATAATGCTTTAGATATCAGTTATAATTTAGAGTGGCAAAAAACGGTCTTAAGATGGCCAAAACCGGTACTTCTACCCTACCTACACGTTTTCGAAGTATGAACAGCTAATTTTGATATAGTTAATTCATAGTAACCAAAGTTACTCCAAGACAATAATAATGCTTCAATAGTTTGCGTAACTATTTCGCCCATTACAAATATCAATTTATCCTACGACTGAACCCATTTTTTCGAAGATGACAGAGATACTGAGCTATGGGCGAGAGCAAAAACAGTGACCAGAAGTTTTTTTACTGACGTTTCCCGCAGTTCTATGTATAGAAAGTCAAGTACCTCATATAGACAAATCCTTCAGGACACAGGTCGCAGACAAACCGCTTCCCGAGCGTGGCCTCAGCGCCGGCCAGCGGGGCTTCGGAGTCGTTCTTGTGCGTCAGTCCTGGAACCACGCGAACTTGAGCACGAGTAGTAAAGGATCAACCAAACAGAAGCTATAAATACGCTGACGCAACGTTGACGCAGTCACGCGTTTACTGCGTCAAATTTTCAACGCGTGTTTTACGCCAACCGGGTGTGGCCACGTCAAAGGACGCCATGTAATTGTATTATTGGAGTTTTCACGGCTTCGGTTTGGTCGATCTTTAAATAAATGAATATCAGGAGAACAATCTCACACAAATTGACACAATCCCCTAAGCTGTATAAGCTTATATTATGGGCACTAGACAACAATAAACATACTTATATCCATAGAAAACCTACAAGACTTCACCGATATGAGCGTGACTTGTAAGTAATGATGATGAATCTACTTGATGCGGTGATAGACTTGTTAATCTCTTCATTCTCTCTGTGTATGTATAGCCTATGTCATTTTAATTAGCCAAAGATGTAAATAAATTATCACTGTTTGACAGATTCGCGTGTTTTTCTTTAAAATAATGTATAATTAACAGTTATTTAATCTTAAACTTAACAAGAAACTATGATCAAGCGTATAAAACCTTGCAAAGACCTCACTTGATATTTAAAACTTCGTGATTATCGAGTGATAATGCTGCCCCCCCCACGGAGAAAAGGCGCATGTGCAATTGATCCATAGAAGCATATTGAACTTTCAAAGGTTATAATAAGGTTGGGTGTGCAGTACAATTCATAGAGTAGATGCGCCTTTTGTCCATAGGAGGGCAGAATGGTAAATTCATTCGTTTAGTTCTGTTTATATTTTTGCAAGTTTCAATTGACAATCGATTTTATTTCAAAAGGTGTTTTGATTAAAATCATGCTTAATTGATTTTAGAGGTTCGTCTGAAAATTATTTGTTTTATTATTATTTGCCGATTTTTTTTTCTATATTATCACGTTTGCTAAGCCCGCTTTGGACTAGAGGTCGGAATGACGTCATTTTGTTTGGTTGTGACGTAGAAAAGACCATGTGGCGTTTAAGCTCTTTAGCATTGAACAGAATTTTGTTTATTTGTTTTTTCAGTAAATAATGCACAAAAAAGTATGCTTTTTAGAGATAAGATAAAGAGACATTTATTCGCAACAATACAAAATTACATTACATAGATACAAAAAGAGCAAGACACAGAGAAATTGTTGCGAAACGGCCCCAACTCAGCATTCGCTAGCCGTGAAGCCAGCGCTGGTCTTCCGTTGGGACCGCTTGGTGAAGAGACGGAAAGTGACACACTTAACAGAAAACAACGTTAAAAGAAAAACAACATGGATTAAATAGCAATCATTCGTTTACGAGATTATCTCGAACGACCATAAAATTTTCAACCATTTATATATTTATAGCTGGCAACATCAAGGAAACAAAAAATAAAAAACTAGTCTATGGAAGGTTAAGACAATGTAAACAAAGCAATAGGTTACGCAACAATACTAACAATATGAACAAAACGGGCAGACTTTGAAGAAATAAAATAAATATTTTGCTGGTTTTACATTTAGACAAACTACACTATGGTGAAAATAAACAAACAAACAGCCACTTTGCAGACAAACGGACAACAAGAAAAGGAATACAAAACACAAAAACTGGGTTGGAGAAGGACTTTTTAGACATACTATAAGCATGATTTTTTTCAGGGTACCTTTTAAAAAAACCTTTTGTCAATTGACACAGACATTGACAATGTGTGTGTGTGTGTGTGTGTTATCTTCGTGTGTGTGTGTGCGTGTGCTACTGACCGTGCTTGAGGATCTGGTGGGGGTCGCTGAAGGTCTTCTCGCAGCGCGCACAGCGGTAGGGCCTTCGGTCGCGCTCCCAGTGCCGCAGCCAGTGGGCCGCCCACGCGGCAGGCTCCATCACCTGACGGTCACAATCAATCACCATCAATCAGGTGTCCATACGGTTATAGCTTGGCGAAGGAGGTACACTACAATATACAGAAGTGGAGCAAAGACTACGGAATCTTAAAGAGTAAGTTTTAAACAGCCAGCCAGAAAAATATGTGCTTGGAAATAAAGACGTAAACAAAGCTGTTTATTTCTATCAAAAAGTATTGTACCTTTACATTAAATTAAACTTCTAATCTTCATTTTACTAAATATTTAAATAAGTTAAGTTAATATTATTGGGATAAGGGCCAGAGGATGATGAGATTGTCGTCTTTATTTAAAAAAAATAACACCTAGCCCCAAATCATTACTTTGATTATAATATTATAGCCTATATCACTCGTACTATCAAGAGGACTCTAACGACACCTCATAGGTTACAATCAAGTTTAAAAGGACTCAGCTGCAGTCAAACTGTTTGACAGTTTTGCAGACTATTTGTTTAAGAACATTATGTAATTTTTGGTTAATAAATAAACAATAAAAATAAAAAAAATCGATCAAGTTTTGTATGCTGAAGAGCGTGCCAAGAAATAGACTTACATAGATACATACACAGTCGGGGAAAAATAAATTTATTTTTTACATGAAAGCGAGATAAGCCGGTTCCCAAAATTCAGACCGCGGCTAGATAAGCTTATTAGTAAATTGTCATTTGCTTCATGCAAAATTAATAAAAATTTAACTGAATTACCCTAATCTTTCCGCAGTTAGAATATTGGTAATGGACATCATAAAACCATTTCACATTGAACTTACAAAGTCATCCATAAAAACATTATAAGTGAAACTGTTCGCAAATATATTTAGTTTGTTTGTTACTCTCTCACAGCTAAACCGCTTAACCGATTGTAATAAAATTTGGTACCTATGGAGATAGCTTTAAACCTGGGGAAAGAGATAGGGTACTTTTTTAGACAAAATTGGACAGTTCCCGAGGGAATAGCGATAAACTACTACTACGCAGCCGGATTCTCGGCATAAATCAAAACCAACAGCGATAGATTTTAATAGTATATTATGGTGGAATAACGTAAAAAGTGCTAACGAAGGAAACAGAGACCGTCAATATTTGAATTTCGTAACAGTTCGTAATAAAACTTTGTTTATTTTAATTTATTGTTCAACTTCTTTGTTTTTTGATACTTATCCACAATCTTCTGATAGTAAGTGAGGATAAAGCCGAAGATTAGATGCGCCGGTGCAGCTCCGAATGAGTCACGATTAATTAAATTATTCTCGTTCCGTCTGCTAATTTTATGTCACCTACAAGACAGAGCCAAATAGATAAAGGATAAGGCATAAAGCTAAATTATGTTAATTAAGTTTGTAATAAGGAGCATGGATTTTTAAACCGCATTTCTCAACAAAATATGAAAATATCGTATAAGAGATTAAAATTAAAATCGGCCAAGAAATACGTATGATACAAGCATTTTAGAGTACGAATTAGACAACGATTACACAGAGAGATCTGATACGCCGTGTGACCGTTTAGGCACGAGCGATCAGTTTCCTAAAATATGGGCTACAAACATCTCATTCCTAAAACCCTATGGGAAATTGATGTTATAGAATATGGATGTTTTAGTACATGGGTACTAAAACATCCATATTCTATATCATCATCATCCATATTCTAAAAAATCATATACCTAAAACCTCTGTTTCCCAGAAAACCCATTTACCAAAACATCCATTTCCCTATTAGATACATTTCCCAAAACATCAATTTAGCTAAATACATAATTTTCCTAGAACTTTCATTTCCGAGAACGCCCGTTACCATATAAAATAAACTTCCCGAAACGTTCGTTTGGGTAAAAAACATAATTTTCCCAGAGCATCCAATTACCAAAACGTCGGTTTCAACATAAAGTAAATACGTAATAACGTTATTTTTTTAAAATATCCCTATCCTAAAAAACCCATTTTCTAAAACGTCCACATATACCATTTATCCACAGTCCACATGTACCTGTAACATTAGTTTTGTCCAATGCCATAGACTTAACGTGAGAGACAAAACTGTCGCAGAGATTTGGATGCTAAACTAGTATTCGGATATTTTAGGAAATGGGGATTCTAGGATTTGGATATTTTATTAAATAGATCTTTTAGGATTTGAATATGTCGGGAAACTGGTCGTCTGTGATAAGGATACAACGGGAAACGGTTTTTGTATGATTTGGATATAAAGGGAATGGATCTTCGAGGATTTTACTGGAATAGGGGTGCCCTAAGATTTGGATATTACGGAATCAGGGTCTTCTAGGATTTAGATATAACGGGAATGGATCTTCTATGATTTGGTTATTACTGGAAACGTGTCTACTAGAATTTGGATGCTGTGGGATACGGATCTTCTGGGATTTGGATATCTCAGGAAACGGGTCTTCTAGGATTTGAAAGTTGTGGAAAATGGATCTATTAGAATTTGAATGTTCTAAGAAATGGATCTCTCGTGCCTAAACGCGTGTGATGTCATGTAACAAGTCGGCACTCTCTATGTTAAATTCTGTTTTGCGAGAAACAGATAGGAACAAATATTTGATGGCTTATATCTTGGTTATTTTTATAGCTATTCAAAAAAATGATGTTATTGAAGCCGTGAAAAAAGTAATGAATATTCCTTATTATTAGTGTCTGTCTGTCCGTCGTTGGCCTTGTCTGTCATCGTCCACTTGCAAACAAGTATTACGAAGAGCAGCTTTTGCAGCTGCATATAGGTATTTTACTTCAGATCTGAATTCAAACTGTGATAAGTACTTTGGAATGATACCAGTGGCCGCAATCCTGCGGAAACTGAGGTAGACACCGTACCTATACTTTGGTGAGGTTTTGCGTTAAGACGAAGGTTATCAATGCATTGCGAGAGACGGGGTTTTAATAATAAAAATAATAGTTTAAAAACATGTAGTCGTCCGCGTAAATTTCGATTATCGTTATTCCCTCGAGAACTTTATTTTTTTCTGGGATTAAAGTAGCCTACGTGTTAATTCAGGCTATAAGCTATCTCCATTCCAAATTTCATCCAATTTCGTTCAGCCGTTGCAGCGTGAAAGAGTAACAAACATCCATACATCCATACATACAAACTTTTGCGTTTATAATATTAGTACCTAAGGAAGTAAGTATTGATAATGGGTTTGCTCTTGACTTGACTAACTGTTGCCCTTTGAGGACAAAGATTTGTCGACGATGAAGCGAGCTCACCCAGAAGATGCCTATTCGCCCTAGCAATAGGTGAAGGTCTCATTGCACTGACCTTGGCGCACCGAGGGCACCGCAGCGGGCGCATATCGGGCGGCGCCTCGGGCGCGGGCGGCCGCGGCTGCTCGGCCTCCGCGCCGTGCTGCCTGCAACACCATCATACCTCGCTATACCGCTAGCATACTTAACCGGCTTCTTCCCACATAGCCGTTGAAATAGATCTATGTTGGAAATCTTGAGGCTTGTTTAAGGCCCAGCCACACCGCTTGCGTTACGTGCACGTGCACGTGCACTGCGTTGTATAGTATGAATTCTCATTACGACATACGCATACAACGCAGTGGAAAGCGAATGCGCACGTGCACGTGCACGTCTCGCAAGCGGTGGGGCTGGGCCTTTAAGGGGACGCGTTGGGCGGCGCGGACTGCCCTAAATTCAAACATGGCGACTGACGGATGCAATAGAGAATGTCAGCCAGTTTAGATTTTTGGCTTACCGTATTATTCATTAAAAACTAAAAATTGCTGTAAAAAAATCATTTCGATACGTCAAATAGTTTTCGAGATATTAAATTTTAAACTTCGTATGCGGCGCTCGAAACCCGGCGGCTAGCGCTCTCGGATGATGACGTCATCGCTTAACAGCGGTACGCGCCCTTATATGAAAAAGTAAGTTTACAGAGCTATAACTTTTTAACCGTTTTAAGTAGCCAGTTGATTTTTTCACAGAATACCCCCAAGTTAAGCAAGTACAAGCGTAATCTATAACAGGATGGGTGACCGCCTAAAATATCATGTTGATAAAATCAGTTTCGTCACATATTTGTAGCAGTTTTACTTGACATTGCTATTTAGTAGCAAACTACAAAAATTTGACTACAATTTAAGCTCAAAATAGCATCAAAATAAGAAGCTATTATAAAAATGCTAAATAAATTGATTTATTTTCATGTTTCATGTATGGGGACCCCTCTTGTGATTTGATTTATTGTTCATTGTACAATTTTAAACGATAGATTTTATAATAACACGTATTCTGTGAAAAATTCAACTGGCTACTTATAACGGTTAAAAAGTTATTGCCCTGTAGACTTACTTTTTCATATAAGGGCGCGTACCGCTGTTAAGCGATGACGTCACCCCAGCAAGATGGCCCCCGCGCGCTTTAATATTACTGACCCAAATTTTAAACGTTCATAGAATCAAAACTACTGATTCTTTTTGAATAAAATAAAAAATAGTATGTTTGTTTATTTATAAACTTTACTGCTACAAAGTTTCAAGCGATTTGGCGTACCTACTGACATTCTTCATTCATGCAATATGGTGACGAAAACATAAGATGGATAAGGCTTTTAATAAATTTCGAGTACTGTTTATGTATGAAAACATATGCAATTTTTGTTTTAAATCAGTACATATTTTGTATATTAAGAAAGTACTGGCCACTTGTAAATTGTCCCTCTTGAGACTATAAAGTGTTTATATCTATTATGTCTTAGACTATTCCGTTAGGTAGATACATTGACGTTTTCAATTGTGAGTATTGTGACTTTATGTGTGTTTCCTTCAATTATTAAATGTTTTAAAATAATTATGGCAAAGGAAAATACAATATGAAATTAATTTTATAAATAATTGAAAAGGGGTCTAGAATGGGGTGTTGAAAAATGAAAGTAGTTTGATTATAGCAAATGGGGTGTCATATGAAAGGGCTCAATTTGCACATTTCAAAACTTTTTATTTTATTTTCTGTGATGTACTTTTTGATTTATAGCCAAAAATTTACAAAAAATGACCGTCCCTCCCCCCCTTTTCTCCAAAGTTTATTAATCAAAAAAACTTAAAAAACCCTGATGTATAGGTAATTACTTATATTTAAAGGGAAAAATTAAATGAAGTGTTCATTATTTACAGTTTTTGAGAAATAACAAAAAAACTTAGGGTAGTCAAAACTTATTGCATAGAAAATAAAGCTAGTAAAAAAATGAGTATTTTCATTAGCGGATACCAAGCATATTATCTTAAATACGGAACCCTCGGTGCGCGAGTCCAACTCACACTTGACCGGTTTTGTTTAATCAATCGTATTCATTCATATCCATATTAAGGATATCGTTCGACATTATTTTGACGTCATTTGCATCAGTCAGCCGGCCATCAATGACGGGTATGAAAGCGTTTACGTAGAAGCGGTTCACGCGTATGCTTCAAATACAGCGTTACTCGGCGGAGCCCGAGGCTGGCATCGCCGCGTCGCACGCAGAGTTGTATGCATCAATAACGGCTGTACCCGCCACAAATGTTCATAAACAACATGTTTGCGTTTGCGCGTAAAATGACGTCGGCCGCTGCTCTGTAAACGGAAAAACGCTCAACGTGCCGCGCACCGCACGCCTTGCGCGTCGCCCCGCGTCTCCGTAAACAAGCCCTAAAACATTATCTTATTCATACTTCCACATATTGTTAATAATATTTGTATCGAACATCTGTACTGCAATCTGACTTAAAAATTAATGACTCATTTCGTTATTGTTAAAAATTGCGTGGCCCTAAATTATTCGCTCATGGTCTGGTGACCGATTATTATTATTATTATTATTATTTTTTGTTTAATAAGTACAATATTATTAAAGAATTACAAATTAAACATTGCCCCACAAAACTGGAGTAACAGTTTGACTGTGGGAACGGCAGTCTCTAGGTAAGGCTTAAATTAATTAAATAGCAGAACTATGCTGTACACAGTAACAGTACTAAACATACATATTATTATTATATTAGTAGATAATGGTTTTTTAAAAGTCTCTTAAATTTAAACGATCGCAAATGGCATTTCAATAATTTAAAAAAAAATGCGTTTAGGTTCACTTCGTCTACATTCCCATTTCGTTCACATTCCTACTTCGTCAGCAATCCCATTTCGTCCAAAATCTATTCCGAATTCGTCCACTTCCTATTTTGTCTACATTCCCATTTCGTCCATATTCCCATTCCGTTCACATTCCCACTTCGTCCACTTCCTATTTTGTTCATATTGAAGCTGTGAAAAAAGTCATGAATTCTATTGAAATTTGAATTTGTATTTTAATGGGAATGTTGACTAAGTGGGAATGTGAACGAAGTAGGAATGTGAACGGAATGGGAATGGGACGAAGTGGGAATATGGATGAAATGGGAATGTTAACGAATGAGTATGATTCGTTGACGACGGATGGCAATGGAAGGCCACCGCGTTATACACTAGCCAGTGAATCGAAAAAGCGTTTAAGAACCTAATCTTGGGTGTGCTGGCCATCTAAAATTTTTTTTTATGGCAAGCATAAGGCACGCGAGCACTTAGGCCACCTGATGGTAAGTGGGATCTGAGACCGATAGACATTTGAAATCACAAGACTACGATCTCAAAACTGCAATCCTAAGACTTCAAATGCGTTGCCAACCCTGAGGACTAAGATGGAATGCCCCTCTGTTAGTAATTTCACCAGTTGTCTTATCCCCACACCGGAACACAGCAATGCCAACACTGCTGCTTGGCAGTGGGTTAATGGATAAGATGGTGTTAGCGATGCGGACGGACCCTGCACAAGGTCCGACCACCACTAAAAGTAAATGTCAAAGTAAATGTCGAGTCATAGAAAATTTACATTTCTGAAGTGTCTTGAGACGGGGATGTAAAAAAGATATTTCTTTCTTTCTTCTTTTCTTTCTTTGTTCATATAATGTTATGGTAAAATAGTAATATTTGAAGGTATGACTATAATGCTAATGTATACATACTTAGCCAGTGTAATCTTTACCTCCAGCTCTAAGAGCAATATAAAAAAATATACCTGTAATGTTGCAACATCTCCGCACGACTGTAACACTGCACAAAGCAGATACAACAGTCGTATTTGTCAGGTTCAGTGGGCTCTTGCTTGACTTGCAGGTGCCGAGAATCGTACACTGGTACTGACGTTGGCTGAAGCTCCATCTTGACGGGATCAATTGACTGACTGGCCAGTAGTGCCACACTAGGCAGTGCTTTCATCAACAATTTCCAATCCTTCAAATCTTTCTTTCTCCTTCTACCTCTCTTGTTCTCTGTCACCCCGTTCACCTCAGGTTTTACACCTTTATTCTTCTTCTTTTTGAGATCAATGAGTGATATATCATCGCTATTGTCTGAAGGAACATCGTTACACATGTTATCGTAAACATAATAGTCTGTGTTGTCTTCAGTTTTGACTGTAGTTGGTGAAAACGGTTTTGTTTCCTCTTTGACTTCAGGTTCTGGTTTACTGGTGCAGTCTTCCAGAGACTCGGTCTGCGTGGAGCGCTCACACTGTGTAGGGCCTTGCGGGGAGTAGACATTGTCTTTGATTATAGTGAGATCAAAGGAGCTGTCTCTCTGGAGCTCGGATGAAAGAAAGATACTGCGTAACCTAGAAATGACAAAGTTAAAAAATGACTATACATATTTGTATTACATAATACAATATTTATATATTAATTGTTTGATTTATATTATTATAATTATTGGGTTTTTCAGCAGGCAAGTTTTTATGACTGATTTGATAACATTACAGCAGGGATCAATACCGGTATTAATTAAAATTGAAATATCTTCCTTAATTTACATTATTTCCTGGATATTTTTGACTGTAATTTAGGTAATAACATGATTCTGTTATATAAATTCATTGAAGAGCAAAAATATTCAATAATAAGTGAGATACTGAAATTGAATACTGGTATTTTTGTATGAAAATAATACCAGTATACAATCCCTGCATTACAGTCACTTATAGAAATTCAATAACAAAGTGACACATTAACTAATTCAAATATAATGCTAAAAAAAGAAATTAAAAAAATATAGTGGAACTCAGAATGAAAATAGAAGCATTATTCCTATTTAATAGCTTTAATATTACATTTAAACACAATGTGGGAAATCTGCACATAGTAGTCCATGATAAATAATAAATATCAGGGGACTAACTAAGCACTAGTCTTACACTATGGGTACTAGACAATTATCAACATATGAATATAGAGAAATTCATACTAAAAAACATGCAAGACTCGGTAACAAATGCTTGTGCTCTTACTGGGAATCAAACCCATGACATAGTAGGCTAACTGCACCATCGATATATGTGGGTGGGAGGATGAAATATACCAAACCAGTCTTTAATTTCCTATCCTTAACACATTTGCTGCCACAAAGCAAAATGCTCGTAGCCGATCCCAGCTGTTTTGAAGCAAAAAGTGCATATACAAACAGTGAACCCGACTAGCGTGTTGCTAATGCGGAGTGAATTAAGCTAACTGTATAAGTTTATGGTACACATGTACTTATAGTGTGAAAAAGATCTTTCAGCAAATTGTAATCATAGTTGCAAACACACACACATTGTAACACTTAGTACAGTCAGTTATAAAAATATTATTGCATCCAAAGTTCCAAAAGTAAGTTTTAGATCACATGTACATTATTGTATTTTGACTACTACAATAATTCGTAGAGGATGTAGCCATGGCTGCCTAGATTTTAAAATTTAAATAAAGAATGTAATTTCATAAAAATATTCACAATATTGTTACTGAATAGTTACCAAAGTATTTGTGTATGCAAGACTCGGGAAAGACTGCGAGCCTAGCAAGACGCTGGCACAAGAGCTTCGAGCCAGCGTCCATCAAGTCAAGAAGAAAAATAATCGAAGGACTAACCTGTGCTGAACCTCGATGGATTCGTTGCAAAATTGGTAAAGGTCGTTCACACGACAGCTGCAGCGGTCACACACGCGCTGCGGCAGCCGGTCCCCTCGCAGAACCTGCATGTAATCAGCATCATCAGCACCACACCGGATAGGCGGATAGGTTACCATCAACATAAAAATAACACGGAGCGACATTAATATTTACCTTTATCGGCAGGTATGACATTTTTAAGTATAAGGCGTTCTCATCATCAAATATGTGGTTGTTAACGAATTTCGTAGAGCAACATAATCGACATATATGATCCATCATTTATTATAAAATTAAAACGGACCGCAATGTTTATTCCTATGAAAAGAAAGTGACAGATAGCTGAAGCTCGGCCATTTGTCAAATATTGACCTTCAACGTTCAGTGTTGCCAGCATATGGGGTATCAAATGGGGTATTAAGCGAGACCCAAATTTCTATTACCGTCTTATAGTTTGTATTGTAGTATACTTATGTATATATAAAGTAGGAGGAGAAGGAGATGGCGGCGTGACGATGGGACGCTGCGCCAAACTTTTGATTAATGAACAGAATGTTTGTGAAGTTCAACTCGAATAACAAAATATTCATGAGTTGGTTGCATTTGGATATTTCAAGGATTCGACAAATTTGCCTTTAAGGATATCATTTCAAGTATTATTTTAAGTACTCGTCACCACAGTGACATAGGTACCTACCTATACCTGCTATTTATCTACGTAGTTATATTAAAATATGACTTATTTTTCCGTTAAGTTACGGAATTTACTAATTACAACTGTTGCTAATCACATGGAATCAGGATCCAAAATACTTATTAGCTGTTTACTCTTTTCTATTAGTAGTAAGGTAGGTATCTTTTTATTGTCATTTAATTAGGTCTATGATGATTTAGGCATAGCAACGTAGAATTTACACGGGAATTAATATAATCAAAAGCTGCTTAGACCAGTTTATTTGTGCCATAATTATATAAAACAAAATAGGCATGGTGTAACTTCCTGAAGCGAGCAGTTTTGCGCGATAGTCCGCGATAAAGGCGTCGACTACCACTTATCTTTATCTTTATCGTGCGCCTTCAACAA
The DNA here is from genome assembly GCA_946894065.1 of Acleris literana. NCBI lineage: Eukaryota > Metazoa > Arthropoda > Insecta > Lepidoptera > Tortricidae > Acleris > Acleris literana. The sequence continues at coordinate 6,003,297 of OX335694.1, forward strand.
ATAAAGTGTAAAACGAGATAAGGGCAAGGTACCTTTGTGACTGATGTGATACCAGTGCTCAATTCTTTCCACTCTAACCAATACTTAATACAAACTTTATTTCCTATTTTCCATTAACAAGGTACCTAGCTACGTCGTAAAGTAAGCCTGACACTAGAACCGTTATAAACATTTCTGAAAGGAACAAGCTAATTTACCTACACATGTTTTCTGTTGTTACCTGTTACTGCATACCTACTACACACCTTGAACTTGTGTATTTAACCTTAGTCAAAAAAAACGTCGGCGAATTTGACAAAACATCTGAAAATATCCTCTAGTTATCATACAAACCTTATAAATGATTCCACTTAAGAAAGGTTCCTACTGTTAAAAAACCGAAAAAAATCTTACCGTAAGTTTATTTATCATAGCTAATAGATATATTAACCTTTATAAACTTTATAGTACTAAACAATCGAGTACAAATACCTAAATAATTCACTTAAGTTCACTTGAGCCAAAAAGATAAATATAGTGTAGTCTAGTCTTTAAGAACGGTTTTGTTATGTTAAAATCTTATGTAACACGTTCAAATCTCATTAAGGGCCACTTGCACCAAAAATTTAACCCTGGTCATGACACTAACTCGAGTTAATTTTTGTATGAATCCGACGTTTACTAACTCGAGATAGTGTCTTAATTCAGTGTTAAATTTATGGTGCAAGTGGCCCTAAATCAGTCTTAATGCCCAACAACATTATTTTCAGCAGGTAAACTATTAAAATTCTCTAGCTAGCAGATAAATGATTAATATTGACATTCTAATAGCTTGGATGCCTACCAAATTTTTTAACCTTATCCCGCAGCAAATTGTGTTATTGATATATAAAAGAACATAAATAATAATAATGGAGTTGTTGGTAATTCTCTAGCTCTGCCTACCCCACTCAGGCACAGTATAGAGAATGCTATTTATACCTACTATGACTCTGGGAATGAAGGCGTGAGTGTATGTATGTATCAATGTATAAATAATAATACACATTTGGTCTTTCTGAACAGATAAAAAGAGGAATAAAAAAGAAAAAACACTACAGTCATAATCATATTCTTATATTATAGGTCTTAAAAATACAATAGGTAGCTTCAACATAAACCCTGTGAGGGCACTGCAACGAGACACAATAATATACTTAGATACATATCTATTTAGAACTTCACATTTACATTATAACATGTATAACAAATTAAATTTGATAATAAAAGGCTAACAGATTAATTCACTCTTCAAACTCAAAAACTCTTCTATAAAAACATTTTGAAAGTAAAAATCTCCTTTTAACATAGTACAAAATATAGTTTCTACTGTTATAGTTTTGATTGTAAGAGGTATTTCATTGTAAATTTTCACAGCCATTGTGTCCCAGAGCTAACAATTAAACAAAGTAGGTAGTAAACCAAAACTATAGGACGATGGATTATGAGACGAAAATAATATCCATGTTTTTTTTTTAAGTTTTACCACGTACTTATGTATTTGTGCCCGAAAATTATTTATAGAGGTATTTACTTAGGAGATGCTGTTTTTACTTCAACACGTGATCTTTTTGTACGTTACCATGTAGATTTATTACAATCTCCTATCGTTGAATACGTATGTGTACTACTTGTACAACAAGAGCACTTAAGCTCCTTGTAAACTCTATGTATAGATGATCAGTCATGTTATACGACTATATAAGTTCCTACAGTAATTTTTCACACGGTAAAATTCCTGCTGTTTTCGCATGAAAAATTATCAGGAACCTGTTCAGGCGATAAGAAAATTGAAATTTGGGTTCAGGTGTGTCGACTATCAAGTCACTGATAGTGTGGGTCATCGATACTCCAGCCACACCTTATTAGTTACGAAATTTTGTCAGTCACTATATAATGGAGAAAATGTGAATTATAGGTAATTCATCAATCAAGTCTGCAAATTCCTAATTGACCCTAAACACTTTTGAGGAAGCATTTGGTTGGGAATATTGTGTGAGTGTAAGTAATGAAAAGTCGTGGCCTCAACCATGAGCCAGTCAGCCTCCGAAGCGGGTCAACGCGAGGAACCTTGAAACATTTGATAAACACAAGATGAAAATCGATTTCCCAAACTTGAGAGTTAACTTTGCAATTGAGTAAAACGAGCGGCACATACGCTCACTTCACGCTGGTGAACTCTGACTTAACTTTAACCCACATAACAAAGTTGAATGTAAACACAATACGGCAGAAGTTTCCGAAGTTCCAGTTCACGGCCGCGAGGCGCCGGCCCCCGGCGGCCTCCTGCCCCGGCTCCTGGGTGCTCCCCGCCCGCGCCCCGCGCCACGACCCGCAGCCCCGCGTCTCGCGCACTCGCCCGACGTTCCCCCTGCGGAACTTGCGAAGTCGTTACTCCTTCCACCCTTCTCTTCAGCCCTGATCTCAAACTTCATCAGCCAATATTTTTAATTGCATGAACAATTTTTTGGCCAATGAATGTGGAATAAAAAATGCTACTTAATAAATAATAACATTAATAACGTAAGTATAAAAATATTGCTGATGTTTTCAATCAGAATAATTATAAAAAGAAACTGAAAATATTCCTTGTCCAGTTATTGCAGATATGTATATTTTGGAAGAAGTACATAATTTCTACGAAGCACTTAACTTTGGTTAAGTAGGTAGGTACTTACCCTATCCCTTAAGCTAGTCATTCGCAACAAAATTAGGAAAAAGAAGAGTAAATTACGTAACATAACAATGTATTTAACAAGAAACTTGGATTTTTAAGTAGGACCTATGAGCAGATATAATCAATTTATAAACGATAGAATCTTCATTCCGAAACCAATTTAATTATAAAAAACCGGACAAGTGCGAGTCGGAATCGTCCACCGAGGGTTCCACACGTGACACGGTTAACTCAATTCAAAATTTGCACCGCCGCCGTTCCTTGCATAGCATATCCTGTTTTTTTGTGATTTAATTAAAAATGTTGTGTTTTCAGATTTTTTCCTATACCTACTTGTAGTATAAGACGGTATTACTTGGTTTTAAATGTTATAGTTCTAGGTCAAAGCAAAATATCCTATACATTTTGATTCCCTTGAGTGTCGAAATATATTTTTTTTGGGGCATAAATGACCGTATCTTTTTTTCACGTTAACTCAGAAGTTTAATTTTTTCACAGCTTCGAGGGAATTTTAACTCGATACCTCCACGCGTTCTCAAGATAAAGGGTCTTGACCCACAGACTGACAGACAGACGGACAACAAAGCGAAGGGGTGTTCCGTTTTTTCCTTTTGGGGAACAGAACCCTAAAAATTTAAAATAAATAAAGTAATTTACTTATATTAAATTAATTAATTTCCCAAAATAATTCTACCGGCTCACGTTGAAACTAAATCTATCTAAACTACCAATAAATATTATAAAACCTAGTTTAAAATAAACCTTTTTTTTTAATATAAAAAAAACATGTCTTATATGGATGCTTTTTTTCTGTCTGTTATATCTCGGATGTAGGTAGGTATACTTGCTTGAGCAACTTAGGCTCTAGCTGTCTAGCACTGAATTTGAAAAGAGTTTAATCGAAATATCTAAACTCTAACTGCAGTCAAACCTTGTTCAGGCCACGTTACGAAAGTGTGACTAAATTTTAAGCAGCTGAATGAGTTCACCTGTCTAACTCGTCCCAGAAAGCAGCGCACCTCGCGTCTTATCAAATGACACCGTTTGATAGCCGTCTTTTGCTACCTTATCTATCATGTCGAAATTCTTCCACGTAGTACACACATTCTAGTAGGTAGGTACATCCTAGTACAGCGTTTAATAAAACGTATGAATTCAATTTCGATTTAATTTTGCTGACGTTATTCATAACTGATAATACGATAGCGTGACTAACGTGAATCATCTTAGCCCATAATTATTGATATTTTAAACTTAAAAACAACAATATATTTCTTTGTGATATTTACTCGTACATTCTATTGCTTGTAATAGTTCATATTCTTGGTTTCTTGCTACATTACGTTAATAAGAAGCAGTTAAAAGAAAGAAAGACAATTATCTGTTGACTGCGAGATATGTGTAATAAACGTGTATCTCCAACGTAAACATTACACTAGTCATTGTGGTAAAGTCTACGAGAGCAGATAGCTGGCTCTCGGCAGAGGCCCCGGTCGCCCGGGCGCGCCAGTTAGGTACCTGGAGCGCCACCGATGCCCTGGCGGCTCGTCTGCCCGTGGCCCGGCCAAGCCGTGCGCCTCGTCCTGATCGCCGCTCGATAGATAACGATTAGCCATTGCAGCCGCGCTTATCATCGATGCCTTAGTTATTGGTGGAGTGAAGTGTTTGCGCGGCTGATACCGCCAGCGAGGACCAATCGATTCCCTCGATTCATCGAATCTTATCATGATCATGGTGAACATTTTTACCTCGTGTCAATTCCCCGATATCGTATCAATGATATCATAAAAGTATAAATATGAGCCCATCGATCGATCGGGCCTCTGTCCAAGTTTGAGCTGTGTACTGATCTGTCGGACGAGCTGAGTGTAGTGTTCGTGGCTGCCCTGGGGAGTCCTGCAGAGTCCTGCCGAGTCCTGGTAACAGTGTCCGCCGCTGCTCAGTGTCATTTCATTCACACATCATTTGTATAACCCATTTTCTAAAGCTAAAGATAGGTATATTTATGATAGGTGAACTTTTTTACGTTACATATTCTAATTTTCATTTTCAAATCTTGTTGGCACTGCATGGCCATCTAAAACAGATTATTAAATTATTAGACTTCTGAATTAGTGTCAATGTAAAATAAAACTACGCCGATTACGTAACAACATATGGTGGTCCAATGGCACATGTGTTTGCTCTTTCCGCGCGACTCGGCGCGCTTGGAATAATATATTTTTCCTTTTAATGCTTCAATTATCAAAAGGCGAATACATTCAATATGGAGCTACGTAGGAACGCTGACGCGACAGGAAAAAAATAGGTGCTCTTATCAGAGAACGTTAGCCGCACCTTTTCGAGCGGTGATAGCGGGCGCGCGCTTCGCACCGAGCACGCTGACACGCTCACTCCGGCTGTCACATTAGGCTCACGCGCTGCACCATCACCCATGTCTTATATTTTATGTGTTTGCAGTGACGAGACAATCTGCAAGATAGGCTTCACGTCTGAGTTGGACAGGGGATCTTGACAGTTTGTCATGGAATGCTGCCAGATCTATCTTTCCAGCTCACGCGTGTAGCCGCTTCACACCAACTGCCTAATCAGAAGACTTCATCTACGGGCCTAGGCGATCGGAAGACAAGCGCGTGAAGGATTAAGTGGAGGTGTGATCTCTTCACTTTTTTTGGTTAAAGTGAGATTCAACTCCTCCAACTTAACCCTGACTCGCATTATCAACGCAGACGAGGAGAATGAATCAATGAAGACCTCAAAATAGGATGACACTTTTATTTTATTGATCGTTGTGTATTATTAGAATTAAGTCTGTATCTACCATATTTTAAGATCCTAAAATAAATAACTTAATGTCTAATCAATAATGAAAAAATCTGTCGTAGAATTATTTTATTAACGAAAACTATTGTTTATTCTAGCAACGTAACTTTTAAATCATAAGTGTTATATCTGTATATTACATGAGATGATTATAATAATTAACCGCGTTTTATTTTATTTAACCTAAAGGAAAGAGACAAACAACACTATGATTTTCACGAATCCATTTTACTAACAGTGGCCGCCAAGTCAAACTTTGGCGCCACTGTACGCGCAGGGGTATTAAGAGTGACCCAACGCTCTAAAGACCGGTGTGAAGTGCATCACAAATCACTAGAAAAAAATCACAACACCCAAAACAAAAAATGGGCAAAAAAACGTTGGTAACACCGGTGCGCTAAAAAAGCTTGCAAACTTCACGCACCTAACCTGCGCTGGACATCGACTCGTCCGTATTCTCTAAACTCTGGGAAAATGTATATTGATTTTTCAAAGAAAAGTCAACCGATGTAACAAAACACCGTTCGCGGAGTGTTTATACGCCTTTAGAAGCGTCGCGGTCGATGTGCTGTGTCGTCGAGATGGTGCGACAGTGTATCTCAGCGCGTTCCCAGTGAGATCGGAGTGTTGCGTCGCGCGGCCGACGGCCCGACGGCCCGGAGCCCGGCCGCGGCCAGGGCCTGGGCGCGCCATGGACGCCGGCGCCGCGGACCCGCTGCGAGCGGCCAGGCCGTGAGTATCCGTGCCGTGAGCCGAGTGTGCGGTTAGCGTGCCGTGTCGCGAGCCACACCGCCGCACCGCAGATTATTTCGGTCGCCGCGAGCCCATCCGAGGTTGCGAAACGTCCCGTCCGCCGTGCGCGGCTCGCGCTTGCCTCGACTCTCGCCGCAGCGAGCGGCGGAGTCGCGGGGCTACATTCTCTCGCTTGTAGTGCGTCGTCACGGCCTCCGTCGCGTTGCGCCATTTCGAAACGCTCGCGTCTGTCCTCCGTCCTCCGCGGCGGGCGCGCTCAGGAGCGAGGAGCGAGGACACGGAGCCGCCGTGATAGCGATCTGCAGCGCGGCGGCCGAGCGTGACCGCGCGCGCTCATGCCCAGCGCCCGACATGAATGAGCGGGCCGGCGGTGGCGGCCCGGGCTCGTGGTAAACATCGTAAATCAGAGCTGTGTTTACAGTTTTTGCTCGCCCCGTCTTTGTCCGGCGCGAGCAGCGCCGCGCGGCGCGCTAGTGCCTGAGCCCCAGCCGCCGCGCGCTCGTGTCGCTCGCGGCACGTCCGAGTGAATTATGGCTAGATGCATATACGCCGTGCACTACACTACACAACACATACCTACACTGCACGCATAGCTATAGCTGTGTGCAGCGAAGGCTGTACCTACCTACTCAAACAAAGCATTTCGCCCACAAATCCATAGTGCGGGGCTCCCGCGCCGGACCTTGCGCTCCCTACATCCCGCGCCGCGGTCTCGCAGCCGACTCGCGCTCCCGGTGATGTCACGCGATATTACTGAGTTTTGCAAACATCTGTGACTGTCAATTGTTAATTTTAGTTTGCATTTTGAGGTTAGGTTGTGATTTGTGCCATAAATTTTAGTCTCTTTTCCCACGGGGTTGTGAAGGGGCACGGGTCGTTCGGAAAGGTGCCTTTGGGCGCCGTACGCGTTGTTAGGAAGGTGCCAGGTTGTGGCTCGAAAGTGTGGAAGGTTGTGCAGTGTTGGTGCATTGTGTTGTGTACAGTGATGCTAGTGAGGACATAGTGCAGTGAGCAGTGGGCATTTGTGCAGAATATCAGGGAGAATCACTGTGGACACATAAGCAGCCCATGTAAGGAGGCCCCATGCTCAGGTGAAGTTGTGGCTAGCTCCGCACTGCCAGATACAGTTTTTGTATCTGTGGTCGCTCCCAACTAACACAACAAGCTTTATTATTAAAACAATCAAACTAATCTGGAAAAGTTCATTAGTAATTTTGATCATGGGTTACATCATAGTGTTACAGAAGTTCCATTCTTTCTCTTTCTTTTTCATGTAGTAGTGGAAATTATAGGACTCATTATGTCCAAGATCAATAAATCTGTCATTTAACCTCAATGAAATGTGAAATTGGGATTTTGTCCCTTTGTGGGCCTTAGCTTGCCTCTGATTTACAAAAAGTTATATAAATCTTATTTGAACCTGGTTAAAAATGCTGACACATGATTCTTTCCTTGTTGACAAGGTTATTTATTGATGGGGATAAAAGCTAGGAAACGAATAAGATGGTTTGTTGAAGGATAATTACCATTATTCATAATTAGGACCCAAATGTTAACCTTAAAATGCTCCAATCCAATTATACTAAAGACAAAACAAAAGAAAAATACTTTTTTTTAAAGCTGGCCATTCTCAGTAATTAAGTAACAAGCAAGCCTACTACCTTAGTAAGCATAACTAATTGCAGTGGGAATGCTATCACTTTCATTTGGTAGCTTTGTAGTTCAAATGAGTATGAGAGTGATGAAATCGATTGTTGTTGGTTGTGTCATATTAGACAACTCATTGGATGCTCCTACAATACATCTCACATTGATAATAAAGAAGCAGTTTGTGTTATTATTATGTGGCTTTTATGTTTTAAATTATAAACTTGAAACTGATCTGAATTGGATGAACTTAATAATTATGTGTGTAAAAAGCTGTACAAAATATTAGATCAAATATCTTACAACAGTTACATATTTTTTTGTAGGTAGCACAAATCACTACATCCGCTACACGTATTGGTACTAAATTTACAGAATCTAGCTTAATTAACAAAGTTTGCATGTCAGTCCTTTGTTAGAAAGTGCCGTGCTTTAACTGAGTTACCTACGAACATGTTTGCTGTCGTTTTTGTTTTGTTTATTCGTGCTATTATTCTTTTGGTAAATATTAATAAATATAGTTATTATGTGGTCCCCATAGACTTGATATACATTTTGGTATATGATGTTAGCTCTGCTTTTCAAGGATGTTTCTGTCGTAAAATATTTAATGTGTTTTCATCTTACTTCTTACTAATATTAACACATTGACAGCCAGCTATGAGTATACTTGTACTATTTGTTTGAATATACTACAAGTATACTCATAGCTGGCAGTCAATGTGTTAAAATGCGATAGTTTGGATGTGTGTTACTCAATTACGCCATAACGGCTGAATGGATCTGGATAAAATTTGCCAAATATCGATTATAGTCTGGGATAGCACATAGGCTACTTTTTATTCCGGAAAATTGGAACAACTACTACTAGTTTGTCCACATGTTGCACTAAAATTAATTGTAAAATTGTTTAATAACCATGAACCAACTACAAAATACCAAGGAGTTTTGTTGACTTCCCATGGATCCCGTGACCAGATCGACGAAATGGGACCACCCCAGAGTAGTGACCTAGACATGAAAAAAATAACCAATAAAATTGGTGGACAACAAATTGAGAATCTTCCCCATTTTGGAAGTCAGTTGAAAATTGCTTTGGTGCAGAATTTGAGGCCCATACAGAATAAAAAAATATTCAAATCTAGACTAGAGCCATACAAAACAGTATATTGCATGTTAAATCCAACAGTGACACATGGGAATAGTGACATTATTGCTGTTAAAAAATAATTTAATTTTCTATAAATTCCTTATAAATGGTTTGTAATGTTACTATTAAATGACTGAATTTTTATGAAGAATGGGCATGAACAATGGTTCCTTTGAGTATGAGATTTTTAGTGCACCTCATTAATACAATTACAATTTACTTTGCTTTTTGTCTCCAAATTAACTTATCTATAGCCACACTACACTATAAGATATTAGAACAAACCCAACACTAAATTCTCTACTGAACAGTCAAAAATATGTTGTTAACAGTAATTTCATCCACTTAATAGTTGCAGGTCCTTGCAACATCTATGAAAGCTGTATCCTTAAAAGACTGACTGCTGCCTTGCTAAACTAAACCATGGCATCTCCTACGAAACATCTGCAATTTGGGAAGCCATTGCTAATAAGTAAAAATTGAATCTGCTTTAGTTATAGAATTAAGATATCATCTTTTAGGATGGCAATGCACAACAATGCTGAGAAAACCATGCTCTTTTACTATACCGTGAAAATTATTGGTTTTGAAATGATAAGTCGTTTTTGTAATATTGCGAAAGAATTATCAAAATCGCTTAAGGGTATTAGGACGGTATGAGAATTTTTGACTGACTGTTCATAGTCTTGCGGGGCTTCTTAGCAGTGGTGTCCTCTTGTGAAGCGCTGGTAGATTTTTGATGTGTTAAAGTGCCTGTGCGGCTTATTTATTGATATTTTTTTTCTAACGAAAATAATAGGACGTCCAAATTATCATAGTTTATAGGTATGTATATATGTTGTTTTTAATGTATTGCTAATTGCTTCTCCATTACCCCCATTCTTTATTGCCTTTCTGTTGGCATAAAAGAGTTTCTTTTAAATTTCACATAACATTATGCTGTTAATTAACCAAGAAAGTAATGATACCTAGTCAATTACCTACATCTCGATAACCTTGATTAGTTCTTACCTACTTTTAGCTCATTACGTCTCTTTCTCAGCCAGCTAGTTAGATAGAGACAAGCAACTCGCTGGCAAATTATGCCAGCCCCCAGTTCTAGCGTTACAAAATAAGTTTAGATAACGAGATTTTACAGTGCGTGTTTCAGCTCATATACCACCTTTTATTATTATTGCTATTTTGAACGTAGAAAAAGACAAAGTTAATTAATTGTTAAAAAACCTGTGTCAGCATCATTAATATTACATGTTTTTAATACAATATGACTCATAATTGTTAAAACATTCTTCAGTTCTTTCCCCAATTGTATTCCCGGACATCTTGGATCCTATTGTAAAACAGGTAGGTAGCTACACAAATTAAAATTCGAGGTCTTATTGCCTATCTATAGTGGTAGTAACTATGGTTGCCTTGGCAGCCATGACCCCGCGATCCTGCCGATCCAATCGTTCGTTCTATTCTTGGTTTCTATTATTGTCTACTGTATTTTACACATGAAATTGGTATCTCTTTTTATTTTAACCGACTTTAAAAAATAAGGTTCTGGGTTTGTTAAAGTAAAAATATTTCGAGCGGCGTCGTTACTTTGTGACAGCATGTAATCGCTTAAAAGTATAATTTGTTTACCTTTTAGGCATTTTATTTCGCTGAGATCAAAAAACAAGGTTTATTTAGGTGTTCAATCAATAGTTTACTAAAGATCGTTGTCCAATAAGACCACACGTCCTGCACGAATTTCATAACTTCGTTCCGTCTCTCTCGGTCTTCAGTTCAAATCAAAGAAACCGAAAGAGACAAGAAGCTAACGTAACAAGGGCTAGGGCTAGGTAGGTACAGTCACGAGATTAAATTTGGTACCCACCTTAGGTCCAAAGTCAATCTGACATTCTACAACAATAAGGTTGAGTTTCCTAAAAGTTACAAATGACTTGACATCTCTAATGACATTGACATCTCTAATGACATTGATGACTGCAAGCATATTTTTCTTGAAATGGATCCCAAATTAACACTCGTAGGTAGGAACTTCCGTTTTTTATTCAAGAAAATGGTAAGTTTTTCGTACAAAAATTGGATTGAACACCGTTTGTCAATGCGTCACAGTATTGTTTTTATTTTTCAGCGTTATGTTAATGACTGTTTATGTTCTTTTTTTTCACAAAAACCAAAAAAAAAACTTTTAGGTATGTAGGTATTATTTGTATTAAGATTAAGAGGTATCATTTTACTATCTTACTAATAGCAAACATGCGAAATTTTGGATGTTTGTTACTCAATCACGCCAAAAAGGCTGATCGAATCTGGATGAAATTTAGCAGAGATATAGATTTTAATCTGGAACAGCACATAGGCTACATTTTATACCGGAAAAAGTTACCGTTCCGGTGGGATGACAAAATTACGAATTCTACGCTGACAAAGTCGCTGGCAGAAGGTAGGTAGTTAGTAGACAATGGTCCCCCAATTATTCTTCTCTTTTTTGCCAAGCTTTTACAAGCTAATTTGAAGCTTCGTAAGATCGAAAATAGGTACACCATTCACCGTCCCACACGATCACCCGATTTAAGCCCTGATTGAATCTTTCTAGGTATCCTTTCTCCAAATTTTCATATCATGTTCACTAATGAAGTATGTTAAAAAAATAATGCGAAGAACGAACAAAAAATACAGATGTAAAAATACATTTAAAATATCATATCATAATAAACCATGATTTTAATTTACCCAAACAATCTTGTTAACAGAACTTAAAAAAGGTTTAAGGTTTTTTTCAGCGTAGGTAGGCACTTAGTTTAAAAGACGAAAAAGTGCAATGAGCGGCTTCAACGTGTCCTATTCAAATTATATTTTTACACAAGGACAAGAGATTAAAACGGTAACAATAAAAAACGATCTCTTAGTCACTAAAGCTAATGACAATAGTGATTTATGACAATTACCTATTTTTTTTAATATTGTCCTGGTCGAGTAGTCACAATTTCCACATATTTTTTTTACTTTTTTGCGACTAGAGGACGTCGGAGAATTACCTAGTTCCCGCTACTGCCTAGGTACTAGGTACTATTTCTTCCGTTTGGGGGTTAATTTTCGAAAAATACTTTCATAGAATATTCTCCAAATTTAAAATCACTAGGTCTAGCTGTTTAGGTTGTATGTAGTTAGTGAGTCATTCAGTTACGGAAGTTTTATACCTATTTATAGATAGATTTATCCTCATAGCAAGTTATTAGTAAGTACAGTACAATAGGACTGAACATCATGTTATTATAATGTTTAACATAATGCGTAATTCGAATGCCTTGTCAAATTATGCTAACAACTTACCGAAGTTTGTCTATGTAATACCTACTTAAAACATGCATATATTTTATAGGCTTGTATTCGCCATAGACGAAACTTCCTGTTGTCGTTGCTAGTGTGTGAACAGTTTTTGTCTCTCTCACTCTCTTGTTGAACAGGATTAAGTGAGCGGGATGCAGTTTCGATTGTTTTTTTTGTCTAAACCGTAGTGTCAAAGCCTGATGCATGGCTACCTGGTTGATTGATGGCATCTATTTATCTACTAGCGTTTTGGAAGTGCAGTTTTTGTACTGCGTCAAGGGATGTAGTTAAATTGTTAACTTTGCAGTTGATGAAGCTATTTGTCCTGGTTTTGATACCGGGGATAAGAAAAAGGGGGAGAGGATTTCCAGTATTTGTTCCTGAGTGGATGTGTTTCGATGCAAAGTATTTATGTATCTGGTAGGTATGGTAGACTGGTAGAACCTTCAAGCCAATACCATACATTGGGTCTAGGTCAATTTGTGTGAGATTGTCTCCTTTTTAACCGACTTCAAAAAAAGGAGGAGGTTCTCAATTCGTCGGGATATTTTTTTTTTTTTTTTTTTTTTTTTTTATGTATGTTCCCCGATTACTCCGAGACCACTGGACCGATTTGAAAAATTTTTTCGTTGTTCGAATGGGTATACTTTCTAGTTGGTCCCATTGTCACCACGTCAGGATCTGATGATGGGATCATGGAGAAATCAAGAGAACTCCTCAAATATTATAGGCACACCTATAGCGATTTTGGTATTTTTCACTGTAACTCATGCATTTGCTTTTGAAAAGTACTATATGGTGAAGTGGAACTGATGATGAAGACCACAGATGGCCACCGGAACTCCTTAACGGTACCTATTTCAAGGGTGGCGATAAGATATTTCGTTAAAGGAAGTTGAGCGACTATGACGAAGCACATTTAGGTTTAAATATGACTATGACATTCCCGCGGCGCTGTCTGCGGCGAGCTTGAAATGTTCTATAATTTCTTATTAATATTTAGAAGTGGAGCTACGTAACAGGATAAATAGGATCACTAAAAAGTATAAAATAAAATAAATGTTTAAAAAAACAAAAAACCGCCTTCAAAAAGCAAAAAATAACTTCTTTAAAATGGTAGGTAAATAGGTCAGTCCAACTGAAGTCGGCGTCCAACAATATTTTAACCAAAAGCAGACTTCAGTTGGACTGACCTATTTACCTACCATTTTAAAGAAGTTATTTTTTGCTTTTTGAAGGCGGTTTTTTTATTCATATTAAAAGTGCAAAATATACATTTTTATTAATTACAGACATAAAATGAAAAAAAAAACGAAATCATCGGTAGAGCCGGGACTTTCTTTTAGATACGATCTAAGTTATCTATGTTACCTAGTCAATCTTATAATGTCGCATCGTACGGCCTTAGACAAATTCGTCCATGAACCATAATATTTTCACCTTTGGCTAATAAAAACTTTTTAGAATCTTAGATCAAAATCGATCGCCGACTGGTTATTTACCCAGCGTATTTAAATCAATTTTCAAGCCTTGGTCAATTTCGACTGCGACTATCTTCAAGATATTTGTTGCCGAGTGTGTAAGGTGTGCCATAATGTCTCGTTACTCATTAGGAATTAAGTGATGAAAAAAGTGAATGATCGATGGTCACGTGACGTGACTAATGCTTTGACCCCTTGCCACCTTTTAAAAGCTTGACCCCACGTAACTCGAGGCTTTAGGGTTCCTTACCTCCGAATGAAACACCATAACCCTTATAGGATCACTTGTGTGTCTGTCTGTCTATCACAGCCAATTTGCTCTGAATGTACTGGACCGATTCAGTTGAAATTTTGTAAACTTATGTATGTTTGTGTCCCAAACACGGACGTGTAAAGTTAAATTAATGTTTAAAATATGGAGGTCAAATAAAAGGGCTTTTTGTGAGGGTTTCGAATGTAGGTATATTTATTATTTTAAAATAAATAGTTTAGTTATTTAAGAAAGTGGATATGAAAATTGTCCTCCCGCATATACCTATCTCCAAAAAAGCTCAATTTTTTTTACTGTAATTAGTTCTTTATTATAGATTGCAGGAAAATGTATAAGAATCGTATGGAACACTCTCTACGAGAACTCGTTCTTCGTTTTTTTTTAATAAAGAACTGTCCACTGATTGATCGGTTACGTATCAGAACGCCTAAAATTAATTTGCCTAATTTCAAAATACCTAAGGTCGAAATACCTAATTTTTAAAACGCTTAACGAACATCTCGCCTAAGTGAATAATACCTAATGGACGAAATACCTAATGGATGATTTTCCTAATGACAAAATACCTAAGTTTGAAATACCTAATTTTTAAATACATAATGGTAATTTCGCCTAAGTGTATAATACCTATTGGAAGAAATACCTAACTGATATGTTAGGTTAGGTTAGGTTAGAGTTGTGTCAAGGCGCGAAGCGCCAGAACTAAGCAGAATAGGAGCTCCGCAGCGGAGCTCCGTCGACTTGCTCGTACACCTCTTTTTAAGTTACTATTTTATATATTTTTAGCGTTAATTTCCTCCTTTTTTGTAGTCGCTTAATAAAGAAGTGTACGAACAAGTCGACGGAGCTCCGCTGCGCGGAGCTCCTATTCCGCGTAGTTATGGCGCTTCGCGCCTTGACGCAACTCTAACCTAACCTAACCTATAAATTCGAGGGTGACCTAATTATCAAGTTGGTTTGCATTTTCTAGGAACTGATCCCATTTATTAGGTGAGATTTAACGCTTGTGAATCCATTCATCCATTAGGTATTTTATCCATTAGGTATTTCATCCATTAGGTATTTCATCCATTAGGTATTTAGTCTATTAGGGGATTTAAAATTAGGCATTGTAAACTTAGGTCATTCAATATTTAGGCGAAATGATGTTAGGCGTTTTAAAAATTAGGTATTTTGACCTTAGGTATTTTGAAATTAGGCAAATTAATTTTAGGCGTTCTGATACGTAACCGATTTATCTTACCTAATGGTTATGACGACCAAGTCGAGGGTTGAGTTGGAATGTTCTCCCACTTCGTCTTCGTTGACCATCCCACGGGAACAGTGAATAGAAGTTGTTTATCGCTATTCCCTTAGGAACTATCCTATGTCCGTCTCCAAACTATAAACTATGTACCAAATTTACCATCGATCGGTTGACGATCAGGTGTGGCTGGGCCTTAAAACTACAAACATGAAAGGCGGTAGCGTCGCGTCGCGGGTCTGTGCGATTTGATTACTGCACTCTTAAGGGCGAAATAGACTAGCAATAAAAGTTTGTAGGTAGAAGTTGATTGCTGTCTTACTTTAACTTTAGTTTTAGAGCAATACGCACAACTTTGCTGTCTTTTTCTAACTTTAAAGTTAGCGTAAGACAGCAGTCAACTTCTGCAATTTTTACTACACATGTAATGTAAGGTG
Organism: Acleris literana; assembly: GCA_946894065.1. NCBI lineage: Eukaryota > Metazoa > Arthropoda > Insecta > Lepidoptera > Tortricidae > Acleris > Acleris literana. The sequence continues at coordinate 6,019,121 of OX335694.1, forward strand.
TCGCATTGGGATTGGCATGGCTGAGACGGTTCTAGCATTGGGTCGCGCCGCTACCGCTCCGTGCGTTTGCAACGTTGTTAGTAGAACGGGCTCGTCCCCGAGATTAGCAAGTCCAGCCAACCAAATTCTGTTTACTGCCCTGAGTCTATCAAACTTACGGGTGAGTAACATCTGTTTCCCTCAGCCATGACTGTACACATATTGTCTTGGGAAAACGCTGCGCTTGGAACCTGTACTAACCAGCATATATGTACTTATTAGAGATGGGCCGACTACGGATTTTGCCGACTGGCCAGTCGGCCGACTAATCGGTTTTCAAATTGCCGATTAATAGGCCGACTAGTCGGCAATGCCGATCGTAGGATTTTGCTAAGATTGGGTAAACTCGGAAACGTTCGTTTTGCTTCGTCCTTCGCTCTTTGTTACCTACCTTTGATCAGTTTGATTACGATTTTTCTGCAGGACAAAAAAAAATTAGTACCCTAATTATTATAGTATTAAAACGAACTACCTAGTGCTTTTTATAACTATGTCGAAAAAAAAACGCATGTGTGGGCATTTTTTGACGATATTTCCTATAGGCAATAAAAAGTGCCGAATACTCGGCATTTTTTGCCGACTAGTCGCCGACTTAACACCGACTAGAAATGATGCCAAATAGTCGGCTTTCCCGACTAATCGTCGACTAGTCGGCCCATCTCTAGTACTTATATATCGCACTTTTACTGCATTGAATGAGTTGCATGTTGCGCCGTGCTGACTCTTTTTGAAACCGTATAAAAATCCGAGATAAACAGTAAAATCGGCTAAGCGGCTAACAAAAAACAAAGTTACTTTCGCACTTATTTATAAAAAAGTGTATGAAGAGACTTATAAGTATGGGGAAGCGAGGGAAGTTTCTCTGGATCTTAGCAAGTGGAAGGAAGTGGTTTCTGCCTGTCCCTACGGGAAAGAGGCGTGATTGTATGTATGTAATATTCGTATGGAGTTTGCATGGAGTACCGCTCGCTTTGTAAAACTTTCGAATCTAGTGATTAAGTTATAGTAGCTTGTCAAATGGGAGTGGATAATTAGGCTGTTAAATAGATGAAAATCTCCGAAATAATAGCGACCCCTTTTTTGAGAGCTGATATCTTCAAAACGGCCCAACCGATTTTTATAAACTTAGACACACAGATACAGATACACTTATATATAAACTTAGATACACACGTTAAACTCATATTATCCCTCTTTTTTGCCGGTGGTTAAAAATGATGGCCTGTACGGTGCTAAATTGACACCATGATCCAATTTTTACCAAAAAAACTTGCTTAAGGTTTGTCACTTAGGAAAAGTGTAGTTCCATTATTTATAAGCTATCTATGTTTTTTTTTAAAGATAAAGATCGGTCGACGTCATAAATATGTGTACACTTTAGTACCTTGTCTATTTAACGTCATGTTTTAACTGCCATATGAAATTTTCATAGCGGATAAAGTGACAAGGTACTGAAGTGTAAACATATGTTTGACGTCGACTGTACAAGGTCTTAAATATTAGGAAGTGTCACCATGTTGTGCCGCGAGGCATACAAATTGTAAATGCAGTTATCGAAGTTTTGGCATGCACATCTTCTTGTCTGTGCAGTTTGTGAATAGTCCTGCCTGCATAAAAGACAAAGAATACAACGACAAGTCAAGTCGTATGCGTTATATCGTGTGCAGCGGGGTGATCCGGCAGTAGGGCACCCACACTGCAATCGCAGTGCATTGTTATCAGGGGATATCTGCGCGTTATCTGCGCATGTGGGTCGTTGCACTGCTCCTCTTGCGGCGCACGCGCTTGCAACACGGCGCAAACACCTCGTGTGATGCATGATGCATCCCTAAGAAAACATGTTTGGTTTTGTTTAGGCCGTACGGACTCTCTTTAGCTTACAACGGTGATTTCAAATGGTTAGCTCGCAGTTGAAACAGTTTCAAGTCACCGTTGTAAGTCAAACCGAGTTACTGTACGCGACCCGCTCCGCACATTCCGGCAGGCATTGCTTTGTAATTTTTCACTATACACTTCGAGAGAACAAAGCCTATTATGAGTCTCACTGCTAGGCAAAGGCCTCCTCCCTGCTTTTCAATAACTCCCTGTCCATTGCATTTGCAACCACCGGCAAATCTTTTCGGAAGGCGTCCAAGACGTCCCGCCATCTCGGCTTGGGTCTACCGCGCCGTCTGTAGTTACTCTGTGGGACCCAGCAACTTGCCGCATTAGCCATCAGACATGCCCAGTCCAGGGCCACTTTTGTTGGGCGGGCTTTTTGCCCACATCCCTTATGCTTATGCCCGTTTTGGAGCGCAGGGTGGTGCTCTGAATTCCGAACAAAGGCAATAAGTAAAAATAATATTCATGTTTAATTTTTCAGAGACAAGCCGTGGGAAATGCCTTTTGTTTCGGATAATACTCATATTCAGAATAATATAAAACATCCAAGACTCCAAATATTCGCACTCATCACATAAACCCACCTTTGTTCATCCATCATCTTTATAAGAGTGCATAGTTATATGTAAAGAAATTATTTTTTTGCAATAAAGTGTTTAAGTACTTATTTACATACAAATATCCCATACGACAGAACCCGGGACCGCTAGCATGGCAGGCAAAGTCACTACCAACTAGGCTTATAGAGTTGATAAATATATTCTTAGTTTACCCATTAAGTTTTTATTTGCTCTTATAACTAAAAATAACCGTTTATGTGCTAATGTGAAATTATATAAATAGCTACGGAGCTTGTAAACATAATTATTAATTATCCTCTTCTAAAATTAGACATGGCAAATAACTTCGCTTACTAATAATATCGACCATCCACGGGGTTGTTATTACTCGTTATAACCACGAGCTTATATAACGTACAACCGTAGAATGAAAGTAGGTATCCTAGGACCTTACGTAGCCGTACAGACACGACAACGACCAACGCGGAGCCTGGCAGGATCGATCGCCTTACTGTGCCCTTGCTAGGTATTTCACCCCTTTCAAGCAATTCCATCCTTCTAACTTTATTATAATGATATCTAAGTAGCTGCTCAAGACTTTGTCCGTGTAAAAAAACAGCTTTTGGAATAGTGTTGTTTACTTAGTGAAATAATATTTAGAATCGGATCGTTAGTTCCAAAAATTACTTCCTACAAACATATTGAACACGGTAAAACCATATTGCTTTTGACGTGTTGTCCAATCGTCAACGTTACGATAGCTCTTATTTACTTGACAGTCATGGCGGCCGAGTTAAAAACAATACCCTAACACGTCAAACGCAATATTGTTTTACCGTGTTGTATAGAGGCCCTGTATGTACCTGTGTTTAAACATTCGTGTTATTTGTCCCTAAAAAACCTTATACAGGACTGAAGTATTTTATTGTGTCACATCGAAAATAATCAGAACTATTTTGAGCAGGAAAATTGTTTTCCTGTGATATCGCTTCGTCATAACAATGCAGGGATAGTCAGAGCCATTTTATCTAAAACCAAGAAGAGACGTACATTTTTCACGAATCTAAAGTGTAAGGACACCTCGGTTTTAGTATTTAAATAACAATCCAACTACATTCTCCTAAGTATTGTCACTGTTTGTTTCTTTCGCCAAACATTTTTTAACTAGCTCTAAATTCCTATCCAGGAAGCTCTGTGCTAAGCTTGAAATAGCGATTTTAATGATATTAAAATGTTCTTCACTGATTTCATCGGAGACCTTTTTACAACAAGCTAATAACATTTTAAGCAGAAATAGATCTAAAAGAGTACTATTTCCACAAATTATCAATGCAAAGTACATTACCATATTTTACGAACCCCCTCGGCTGCAGTATTCACTATTTCAGGCTACATCTCATATTCTGATTCTAGTTTACGTCACATATATTTGTTTTCTCTCATTCCAGCTAAAAGGTGTATATTTTTTGGCTAGACTAACGACTCCCACGCAACACCTAATAACTGTGAAATAACATTCAGACGCCTTGACACGTCTCGGTAGGCCTTTAGCTATGGTACGTTAGTAAAGATCGGCATTGTTCTCGGATTTATTCAATCTGTACAGGTTGTTGGATTAATCTTGTGGTAATTTCAGACAAAGAATATAATCTCTCGTTTATTTTCACGACGCCCACAGTAGACTAGGGCATATTACGGATACGTACCAGTTCACGAATATGTGTATAAGCGCTATTGACAATAGAAACGTGTAAACATGTTTGTTAATCCTAGTTCTTCGCTCCCGTATTTTGGCCAAAGTAGTCGTAAAAAATACAGTAGAAGTGTCTTACCTAGTGCTAAATATACCTGTAGAACTTAATTACAATCCAGAGGGAGACTTTATTCTAATCTGATAATCAGATCGGCGCACAGCTCATCCACACACTTCTTGCTAAAGGCCGGGCCGCCGCTTCGATTCTGCACAAGCTCATCCAGTTTTCTGAATGATTGCTAAATATCTTCTGAATAGTCTATATCAGTGATCCTCTAGATTCCTGCAACATCCTTCTGTGTGCACTAAGTAACTGTAAGTTCCTGTTTGATTTTATCACCTGGTTAGTCATTCCATTTGTTTGTTTGTTCATCTTCATTATCAGAACTTTATCAATAACCATTTGAAACTTTGGCATTTGCACAAAGTTTCAAATTCACTTGGCTTTTGTCTAGACTGCATTTGACATCCTGCCGTCGTTTCGTCAAGCCAAGTATTTCGCCTATCTCCGCTTCAGTCGCGTAACTCGTTCCGAAATCCATGCCTTTGGTCGTGTTATTATTTTTATTGATGATATAATAGAAGTGGGATTTCTATCTTTGCTTTCTTCTAAATTCTTAGTTACATGCACTGCACTTTTTTGTAAAGTTTCATCATAAAGATTTATTACATGTTTGATTAATAAAATGTAAATTATTAGCTATCGCATCATTCTCGACCCGACGCATCATTACATGCAAATGGGCGGTTAGATTATAGTTAATATGCAATAAAATTAGTCGGCACCGAGCAAAAGGTATAATTTTCCGATAACCAATAAGCGACTTCATCTTGTAGTGATTCCACGTCGTTTTATATTAGTATAATAGTCTGTAGTTTATTCTAAACGTACAGGTAGACCTGATCCTCGTCATTTGACGAATTTGTCGGAGGTATCCTTGACCGCGTCGGTTCCGTTACTAACTTACTAGTGACATGAGCGTTTAAACCTTGAATTACACGAACAGTTGACTCGCAATGATGCGAGATATGTCTATGCAAATTTCAACCTAGAGAGTTGCATATGTTATGATTATGATTACTTAATTGATCGATTCAGTCACTTTCGCTCGATCCTCGCGTGGGCCTGCGAATTGCTCAACTCATTAGCGTTGCACATACAGCAGAAGCTACAAACTTGTCTTAGGCTGCGGCTCCACTGAGGCGGAGACGAGCGGAGCGGAGCGGAGCTGTGCCAGGAGTGCTCAGTGGTGCCGCAGACTTATAGCTCTATATTAGGTTAGTTTAAAGCTATTTTGTGTCTGTACCTAATTGGTTTTTCAACAAAAGGTGATCGAACTTTTTAAAATAATTAAGTTTCAGTTGAAAAAGATCATGTATAAAGTTCTTTATAAAATTAGCATAATGTAAAAACTATTAGACAGTCTAAACTAACAAGAATTTAGCATAATTATCATTGCTAGGATTAATAATTTAATGGAATTTGAGAGTGCAATAACTACCAGTAACAAACCGGCGTTGTAAACTGAAATTCCCTCAAGGGTGAACACTGAGGATGTAACTTAATCCTTATTAAATCATATAGTATCTTTGAGCACCGCATGCGGTTTTGCTGGCGTCTGCAAAGAGCAGTAGAGTACCGAATGTTTATGAGTAGTAGTGTACACGCAAGCGGAGAGAGCGGCCCGGGGCGGGGGGCAGGGCTTCAGCAGAAATCGACTTTCCCGCGCGCCGGGCGCGAGCGGGCCACACTGCGGGCGGTGTGGATACATGGACAAAGAGCGAAGGACTTCAAGCGTGAGCATTTGTTTTAGCGTTTTCGAGGTGTTGAAAAACGGTCGGGGTTGTTTTTTATGTTTCAAAACTATTAAAAGGTGACAGGTTTTAGTTAGGTAGTTAGTCCAAATGTGTGTTTTCTACTTTTAGTCACGCTGCGTTATTCCTATTTAGTCTTTAAGCGTTGTCCCATCTTTGAAAGTTAGCACTGTTTTAATCCCAAATTGTTGTCCTGAAGTTTCGTCCTTTATCAAATAAATATAAAACTGTTTTTAATTTCTTGTAACTAGTTTTATTTTTCAGTGTTATTCAATCTAAACAAAAGATAGAAGAATAAGCCATCACTAGTCAGACAACAGCAAATCAATCAACAACAATATTTTTTGTTAGACAAAAACCTGTAACTTAATTATAAAAAGATAAAAGAATTAGAAAAGGAAAGAGAATCGAATTATGACGTCTGGAATCTCCTACAAAAGTAAAAGTACGACAGATCTAAATAAGGCGAGTGTCTCGCGACTGCAATTCACATTAGAATTAATTGAAGCGAGCTGCATGAATGGAGTCATTCAGCGCTGAGTTATTACCATTACATACATTACGAGCTACAACTCGAGTGCATCAGCTGTTACTCTTACTACACATTATGTCAACCTGTATCGACTCCCAAGTACCTACGTGTGTCTGATTTATTATTTATATTGCAAGCCGTTGTTCACACGCGCCTACGAGGGGACATCGCCACTAAAACGTGATCCCGCACAAACTAGAAGCCTCAAACCCACCAAAGCCGTTGGAAACCAAAAACCGGCGACCAAAAGCCTGTGAAGCGCAGGATTCCGCCGGCAAAAACGGCCAAATCTGAAGCGTAAAGCTTGTATGCTATGTATAAGGGGCCGCCCCAAGCTTTGTTTGACCAGCGGCCGGTTATGTAAGCCGCCCCTGCCTCCGCCGGCAGCCAAATGCTACGGGGCTAATTATAATGGCAAGGCCGCACTTGTGCCCCTAATGATGCTTGTCATGTTCTGCCGCGGAATATCGAGCGAGATTTCTTTACGACACGCTACGGCACCAAGCGCAGGAGACGAAAAATTTGAATAAAATTGTAATCAGTATTCAGGATTCAATTTTGGCAGAATACCTAAAACGTTCGATTTTTATAACTGAAGTCGCCAGATTCTATCGAGAGCGCAAGCTCGTCTCGGATATGTAATAAATAATACAAGAAAATTATAATTATTGCTGTTTAATTCGAGCAGGTTGTTGTGACTTACCTCTTATCAACAAGTCTGCCGATCTGATGACGAAACGAGTTGAATTATTATTTGTTTACATTAAAGGCTGTTCACCCGCAATGTTCCCGTGTTTTATTTTAATGTTATTGATATTCTGTAAGTGTGCCGTTTAATAGCTTTGGCTAAATTTAGACTGAAATGTGTAACTCTTTATGTTTTAAGTGGGCCAGTGGAGAACGGAAGTATGTCACTATTAAACATTGACCATTGAGGAAAGTTAGTAGCTTTCCTTCCCTTTGACAGCCACGTTCGAATACATTTTACGAGCCGTGAAAGCTGTATTATAGAATGTTACATTGTGTAAAGCAATTCCGACATTACTTCATTCGAGGAAACAACAAAATGCTGTCAATACCGGTATTGCATACACAATGCTTCATTGTTCAACCATTCTTATTGCTTCTCTTCTGCGGGCCGAATATGAACTGCGGTATCGTGCTTGCTGTTAACATGTAGCATTTGTGTGTACAGGGAGGAGGGCTCGGAGAAGGCGAAGGTGTCGGAGGGTCAGGACGACGGGTACGAGACAAGCAACAGCGGCGAGGCGGCGCGCCGGAAGCCCTCGAGCGCCGAGGGCTCGCCCGCGCCGCCGCAGCCGCCCGCGCCGCTCGCGCCCCCCGCCCCGCCCGCGCCCGACCCCGAACCCGCGCCGCCCACCCCCCACGGGCCCTCGCCCGAGCCCGAGATGGAACCCGAACACGAGCCTGAACCCTACGAGCTGATGCAGCGGCACTACCCAGCCTACAGACACTTCGAGCAGCCGCAGCAGCAGCCTCAGCCTGAATACCAGCACTTTCCCTTCCCAAAGTATTCTAGTGACCCTTACGGGTTCAAGCGCGAGCCGGACGCGCCGTACGACATGTCGCATCACGCGCATCCTCACCAGTACGCGCATCCTCACCAGCAGCATCCTCACGGGGTTGGCAAGCGAGAGGAGGAGATGTACAATGGTGGGGTGAAGCGGGAATGTGAGGACCCGTACTCCTTCGTCGAGGAAGAGGCTATGTGCGCCATGTTAGGCGCCCCGCCTCATTTACTCCATGAGCAGCACCACCACCCCTTGCACCACGCGCCGCACCACGCGCAGCATCAGCATCCTCATATGCAGATGCATCCCCAGCAGATGATGCTCAACCAGCCCAAGAAGCGGGGCCGGAAGAAGAAAGTTAAAGATGAAAATGGGTGAGTCTTTGCATTATGTTAACATTTACAAAAATTACAATTTCAAGTTTCCAGCATTTTTACGTATGCGTGATTCTGTAGAGCTCTTAACTAATTGCGCCTTGTCTAACGCTATTTTTTTTGTAGGTAATTGATTTATCGGCAATTTTCAAGTTTCCAATTGCTGATTTGCGCGATTTAGCTAACAATGCAATATTATGATAACGTTGTTCTGGTACTACTACAAGGACATGATACAGGTAGACAGATGTTATTAGGCCTTTTAATTTAAACATTGTTATCTTTCCTAGTCATGATCTAAGAGCTGGCCACGGAAAAAGGGTTGCAATTTATACAGCAATGAAACCCCTCTAATCAGGATGCATACCATGACCATCAGTGGTGGGGGTGGTTTTATCATAAAAAAACCGGTCAAGTGCGAGTCGGACTCGCGCACCGAGGGTCCCGTATTTAAGATATTATGGTCGGTAACCGCAAAAGAGAATACACATTTTGTTATGAACTTTATTTTCTACGCCATAAGGTCCATTTTGTCTAGCCTAAATTTTAATACAGATGTTCAAAGTTTTTTTTTGTTATTTCTCAAAAACTGTAAATAAAGAAACCTTCATTTAATTTTTCCCATAAAATATTAGTAAGTAGTAATTAATTATCTATACCTCAAGATTTTTTCAGATTTTTTGTTTAGTAAACTTCGCAGATAAGGGGGCAGATAAGGGAGGCTATAAATCAAAAAGTATATCACAGAAAATGTAAAAAAAATAGTTTTAAAATGTACAGATTAAGCCCTTTCATATGACCACTATCAAACCACTTTTATTTTTCAACCCTCCATTCTACCCCCTTTTCAATTATTTATAAAATTAATTTCATATTTTTTTACTAAAAACAGATACGGGCAAGCAAGTTGTACAACTATGCCAAATTTCAAGTTGATAGTATTTGTAGTTGCTGCGAAAACCTACTGTGACATACAGACACAGACAGACAGACAGACAACGAAGTCTCACCATAAGGGTTCCTTTATTACCATTTTGGTACGAAACTCTAAAAACCAAAGGATTCATATTTTTAAAATTGCTTTAATTATTTGTATATAAGGATATTATAGTAGTTTTCGCGACGGTTGCGTAGTGCTAATTACGCATAGTCTCGGACAATACTTTATCACACACAATCAATAAGTACTCTAAGATGGGTTCAGAAGCCGAAAGGCAAATGACCAGCATTACCTTACCTGTGGTAGTAGGTGACAGCGAAGACAACTGTAACGTAATTTTGAAATTACGATATCGAATGGCCAATGGAAGGTCCAAATTTGGAACATCTTCCAAAATTAACAGCTGTCATCGCTGTCACCTACTACCACAGGTAATGCTGGTCATTGCCTACGGGTTTTGAACACATAATAGAGGTCTTATGATATGAGTGTAGATAAAATGTATTTAGCCATTTTCTATCGGTAAAAGTACACACATGACGTGTTTAAAATAGAGAAGTTTTTTTTAGAAAAAGAGTGGCACAAATGTCGTGGTATTTTAACTATTAATGTATCTTTTTAACAAATAAAATAAAATAAAATAAATCAGCTCAAAAAGTCCTTTCGTTTGATATCTCACAAGATTAGTTTAAAAATGCCAACTTTTTCAAATGATACTTTCTGAATCTTCTTCTTAGCGTGTCGTGTGAAAATACTAAAGTCGCTATGTATATCCCCCCATTCCTTATGAATGCCCTTATCAAATTCTATCTTGGTGACAATGAAACCACCTCGAAAGTATACCCTATCAAACAAAAAAACAATTTACAACATTGGTCCATAACTGGCGGAGATACACAAAAAAGACCTTCTTTTTTTGTTTGTTTAAAACCAGGTCAAGCTTCCAAAACAGTAAAAGAGGAGTTGCAGTACTCTATAAATTGCAACCCTTTTTCCGTCTATAAAGTAGCAGAAATAGAAAGATACTTATTATTTAATTCCATCAATTGCCGACACACCTATCACTGCATGCTAATGGTCTCCTCATTCCAAGTATAGAAAAAGTCTGTACAAATGTCAGTCGCTTCAACTAACGCGAATACGTCATGCTTCTTGATGTGTGGTGGGTCAAGGTTTCGTGATAGCCTGTTCAATGATAGTTCGTTCCGCGATCATAGTAATCGCACGTGGTTGGAGAAACATGTCGAATGAGTTTTTAATAGTAATATTTTACTCGTGTGGAACGTCCGCGTAGAATTAGTTCTCCGCTTCGCCCCTTATTACGTCCCGTTGGGGGTAAATGTTCGACTAATCCTTTTTTGGTGCACTGGGTATCTAAGAAATATTCCCTTCAGATTTCAAGTCGTTAGGTCCAGTGGTTTAGGCTGTGCATTCTCTTTCAGGCCGTTGGTCATTCAGCCAATCAGTCAGTTAATCATGGAAGAGTTTTATTTGTATAAATATGTTTCCTACACTCCGTTTTTGTTTGTGTATCTTTCTGACATCGTTAATGGTTTGAAAATGAAAATCGATTTCTATAGAGATATAGATAGAGTAACAAACACTAAACAAAGCTCATGCGGAGTCTTCATTTTTAAAGAGGATATTTTTTTGATATTCGATTTATTTTGTTTAGTTTTAATTTAGTTTCTGGCTCGAGGAAGCAAATTTTTACAGCAAGGATTATGGGCGCTCGTTATCTGTAGAATGGCCTCGACGCGATGCCGTCACGTTCTCTGGTTTTCCTCGTTCCATCCCGCTATCTGTGGTCGCTTTTGTAAGGCTAAAGCCACACTTTGCACGCTTAAGGTACAATACCGATGTTGGCGTACGTCCCTCTGTTTAGGTGTGAGTTTATATGGAGCGCTGACCAACGCAAGCGACCCTGTCACGCGACTTCGCGGTCGTTTGCATTGGACAGCGCTCTACAAAAACTCATACTCATCAGTGGGTCGCGCCACCCGGCCGTGGTTGCCAACTAGGGTTTACAAATACAGTTCCGGGACTAAGTGTATGGAACTCGAATGGTTTTGAGGACCAGTCGGGATAGCCAGGACTACATATCGCATCGCCAACATCGGAATCATGCCTTTATAGCGAGTAGCGACAGGCGGGTTGGAGACATGGCTCTTTGTGAACAGGGAGCTGGGATAACTTATCCGCGACTTCTCATCTTCTTCTAACTAGTTCACAATGAAAAGATGTACTGAGTGACAAGCGAGATAGCTGGGTAACTCGAGCACTCAGTGACACGCTTGTCGTCTTCAATATCGCGCGGCTATCTACAGTTGGGTTTGTAGTACCAATCCCGAATGTATATGCCAGAATCAGTATTTCCGTTTCCGTTACTAGTCTATCCAAAATCAGCTCATAAACTCCTGAAACTGCTTGAAACTCGAATGAATAGTGTGATTAACTTTCCATTCTTCGATTGTTTCAACAACAAGTGTGACCATTTATGTGTTGTTTTACAATCTGAGTGGTCGTTTTCGCTCTACTCCTCATCTCTAGTGGAAACGCACCCTTAATTTTCCTTTTAACTGTGCCACCTCTGGTGTGACCTTAGCTTAAGGGTAACAAACTCGACGAGTGCATAACACAGGAAAATCGGTCCCCTTTTGCCCGCTGTCGATTGGGACGCGTCTATCGCTTTCGTAAATATGTCGGTAGGACGACAATTTTGAACGAATGCAAACCGACTCGTATTTCTCTCGTTTGTTCAGTTCAGCTCCCCATATTTGTATATTTATAGGCAATCCGAGTAACAATGCGTCCAACAGGTGGAACTGAATGGAAACTCTCGGCTGATTGCTTTAATTCGTTTTATGAATATTAACATTCGCCGTACGCCGTAAGCTGCTCGCGTGTAAACAATGATTTAGCTGGCTTCCGGAATCGCTTTTGAATTCAATTTGTATCTGTATCATTCATTTGGTTATGGATTTTCTGAGAGTAAATCTAAGTTCACGCGGTGAGTCAATTATTTTTGCATTGATTATTGGCGTACAATGTTATTCTTTTTACTCGGATAATAAAACGTTTGTTTAATTATTGAATAGTCAAGCATTTCTATTAATGTTGGGCACTGTGCCGGACATCTCCAGAAATCCGGATTTAAAAGAAGTGGCAGGTAGGGGTACTAGTACGGTAGGCGATACTTAAATATTATTCCAATGCGTCCTTAAGTACTAAATTTCGGTAACAAAGAAGAAACGTTCACATTTAGTTTTGAAATCTGGTAATGTCACTCCTAATGACCAAAATTATAAGAGGAACTTACTGAGCAACGAAAATATTTTGGCTAATTTTGCTATCAGTGAGTACAGATCAATTATGATAAAAACGTCAATTACGATAACTATGTCAGAAATAGTTACGCCATTGCCAAAAGATCGAGGTCACAAGAAGTGAATCTGCATGAGGAGTTTCCTAGGTAATTTCGGTGATCATGAATATATGTTCTCTATTAGCTACAGCTTTGTCTAGCACCCATAGTACCACCAGCAATAGTATATTTTATTCAACATTGGGCTCAAAAAATTCTGACACGCTCTTAAACCTCTACCTCTAGAAAAGAGACGTGTCAAATATTTTTGCTGGTCACAGTAGGTACAAGCTTAAAACTTAGTTTGATACTATGACTTGATACTGTGTAAGATTGTCCCCAAATTTAACAGCAGGGGCACGTTTTATAAAGCTACAAGTTACAATTTCACAGGTCTAAACTGGCAACACTGTTCAAATGGACCAGCCATTGGTCGAGGTTGTGTCAAATGGAAAATTGTAACCTGTAAATTGTAATTTGTAGCTTTATAAAATAGGCCCCCGATATTATACAATCTATCCATCTCCTAACCAGTCACGTGTAAACGGTGGCCTTCATTGACTGGCAAAGTTGGAAACTCCTGTAGCCATCACATGGCGATTTATATAAGCAACATTTACACCGTTAGCAATGCAAGGCTTCGGTGTGACGGCGTCCGCCACGTGTTCTCGCCGGCTTCAGATTTCATAACTTTCAATACAATTACCGCCGGCACTCGCAAGTTTTAATTCAGCGAACATTTGCACGAACAACTTGACTTAACTTTGAACTTCAGTTCGCAGTGTAATCGGGATTATTAGAATATTTTACGGATTGCGGGTTTCTCTTCTTACTTTGTCTTGTCTTTGGATTTATTTTGTAATGTTGCAAGTAAAAGTGCATTACTTTGTTCAGGAGTTTTAGGGTTTTTTTCGCAATGCACGTGCTTAGGGTTCCGTCAGCGGGTAGCCCAACGGGACCCTATTAATATGACTACGCTGTCCGTCTGTCTGCCCTACCGTCCGTCCTAACTTTAAAGAGCTGTATCTTTTGAACCATAATAGATAGAGCGTTTTTTTTTTCTTCAGAATATGTGTTTTACGGCAGATTTATTAGAATTTTTATTTTTGTTGTATCGTGAAAACTGTAAAACATACAAGCGTCAAATTTGGCATTATTATAGTAAAAACCTTAAAGAAAAACAACAAATAAAAATAAATGGTCAAGTGTGAGTTGACCAGTTGGGCTGGCGCTGATTCGATTCGAATACTTATTCAAATCGGAATATAATAATATCTACTACTGTGTGTTGGTTCGGAACCCTCGGTGCGCGAGTCGAACTCGCACTTGACCGATTTTTAGCTAAAACGTAAGATATCGAAACATTACAGGATTTGCCAATAAAAATAAATATATAAATTTGTATCCGAAAAGGAACATGATATTTTAGAAAAATAACTTTGCTCTTTATTATACTTGTGTTGAGGTAATAGTGAATGCGAAAACCTGCATATCCCGAAAGAATCAACACCGTTCAATGTTGATTCTTTCCGGATATACTTAATTTCTAGTAAAAACCGGTTTGGAGACCAGTTTGTGGATAATCCAGGTTTTCGGTGAAACCGGTCTTAATTCTCTTCCGTGAAACTTTAAAACATCACAAATAGTAGATAGAGAACAAAGAACTAGGGACAGTTTTAATTTAATAGACAAAAGAGATAATTTGGGAAGTATTCTCTGCCTGCATCTCATCTCATACATATGAAGGAGCGTCCTCACTGAGAGCATTCGCGTGAATATTCGAGTGGTGTGGACGTTGAGCCGAGCGTTACAAAGCTTACACACCACTCGATGTTCGCGCCGAATGCTCACACGCGAATGCTCTGAGTGAGGACGCTCCTTATGAGAAATAGCTTCTGTTCGCGACTTCTTCTGCGTAGACTTTGCGATTCCACCATCCCATGGGAACAGCGTTTTGAAAGGAGCCTTTGTGTTAATTCAGGGTATAATCTATAAGCTATCTCCATTCCAAATTTCACCCTAATCCAGTCGTTTCAGCGTAAGAAACATACTAACTCACACTTACAAAATTTTCGCATTTATTCTACAGTCTGTGAGCACTTAGCAAGTGCTTCGGGATTGTACTACTCTCTCACGCGCTCTTCATAAGAGCGTATGAGAGCGAGTGAGAGACAAGTACAAACCCGAAGCACCTAAGAGCCGTCGCATTGTAGTAAAGTAGTATGATTGCGGAGAATATTTCCAAAATGCATAATATTTTAAAGAAAATTTGCTCTTGCAATGTTCTATAGTCCATACCATTTGACTTGTCTTATTTAATAAACACTTTTATAACCTCAAAATGCATCGTTTTCTGGCAAAAACGGCCATTTTCTGGTGAATTAAGCAACTGGGGACCACATTTTGCACACGATTTTCCTGATTTTACATCATGGATGTTTTTTTTTAATGACAATACTGTAATTTTAAGCGAAAAGGGAGCGTTTTGAGTTTATTAAAGTGTTTACTAATTATAAGATAAGTCAGATGGTGTGGACTTACATGTTCCCATCCTTAGGCGAGATAGGTAAGATTTTAGTCCGAGTTGGGCGAGCCTCGACCTTGCGGGGGAGTCGAGAGGCACTTTCCCCGGCTGCAGTCGGGTGACACAATTAGGCGCGGCCGGTGACCCCGCGGCCCGCGCCCGATTTAGCGATCCGCGACCCACTTCATACACGGAACCCACACGCATACCCTTATTGCTATGTTGTCGTAGATTCCCGGTATCTACGTTACCCTCTACATTTTCTAGAAGGAAGGCATCATACTGATTTTCCTTTCGAAAAATGTTTTTGTTTGTAGTGAAAGCTGACCGAAGAATGAGACTCGCTTTCGTATTTAGGCATAGGCAATGGATACGCTAGTTTCGCAGGGGCGACTTAATTTATCTAACTGTGAACAGAACTGCGCTCCGATCATCACATCACCATAATCATTGATCATATCAGCTAAAACACGACGTAGCACTTCGCAAGAAACAGCTGAATACGATCAGCAAAAGACCGCACTGCATTTATAATTAAAAACTCCTAAAGAAAATATCAGAACCGGACACAAATAAAGTTCTATCTCGGACTAAGTTCCCGAACACATTTCATAAAACCATTCACAAAACTTTCATTCCGCGGAGTTTGAAATTACAATAAAAAAACTCCCCTCCGATCGAGTCGAATCAACCCCGTCGAGTGCTGCGTCCCGCTCGCTCGCGTTGGCGCGCGCGGGTGCGAGCGAGGGGGCGGTATTTACGCGAGTATTTCAGGCCTGCCACGTGGATCTGGGTCTCTGTAAACAGATAGATCATCGTTATCTAAAGCTGATTAAAAGATATTTTGGAGTTTCGCGTAATCGAAAGAACTATCAAGACGGCAATAATGCTATATTAATTAGGATTTTATACAAAATAACGAGATATTCGAAGCCGTTTTTCCTGGAATATACAATTTGATATGTTCTGCTGTTATCGCAGTAAAATATCATACTTTATTGTCAACAATTAATAACACACTTTATTGTCGACTTGTAACGGACAAAAAACTCACTATCAAAATAAGAGTCCATTCTCGATGGATCTACGGTGAGCCATTGAGGAGTTCCTATAAATGCCCTACTACGGAAAAAAGGCATATCTACTATATGAATTGTGCTGCACTTCCAACCTTATTATAACCCTTGAGAGTTTAATATGCTTCTATGAATTAGTTGCACTTGTGCCTTTTCTCCGTACGAGGGCATCATAGCGAAATAATGGCCAGTATGGCTACCTTCCGTTTCCATCATCATACCAGCTCGATGGTACCATATTAATGTATTGTCATCGGATTAGCATTAGTATGCCATATTTCAGGTCAATCTGACCATTAGAAGTCTGTTAAAATTAACTTCCAAAATTTGGTTACATTGTTTGTTAGTTTAAGTGTGTTAAAAACTAAATAATTCTTACTAGGCTTGCCAACACAATAGTCAGCCTAATGCTAGTTATGTTATGGCGTGAAT
The DNA here is from genome assembly GCA_946894065.1 of Acleris literana. NCBI lineage: Eukaryota > Metazoa > Arthropoda > Insecta > Lepidoptera > Tortricidae > Acleris > Acleris literana. The sequence goes on from OX335694.1 coordinate 6,035,943, forward strand.
TTAATTGACAACAGACTTTCATGTCTATTCCCCTTAACCAATATTTATTGTTTTTCTTTGAAATGGGCATGCGGGTTATAGGTTTCAGTTTGAAAATAGGTTTTAACGACGGGTTCCACGTTGTGATATCGCTTCCAACAAACGAGTGGCCTAGTGGTTTACTTCGTGACGTCACTAATAGCCGCAGGTTCTAATTTTAACTTCGAATGAACCAAATTTTCGAATCTTAGTGATTGCTGTATGACTAGATCTAGATTCTTTTTTGTTCTGACTAAAATAGATCCCAGATCTAAATTCTGAAGGATAGGAAAAGATCGTGTTTGAGTTTTGAAAACTACAATTTCATCTTTTTCTAGACTACGGCTATAAAAGTTTGGCAGCGTTGAATTAGACCAGAAGACAGACAAACATACAATACAATCAGGAAAGAGATATTAGTTTTTATCATGATATGATTTGGAGCTAGCAGACAGAACAGAAGATTGGATATTACGACACCGGCAAGATACACCGAAAGAGAATAAAATTTAGAGAGAGATAGATGATTTGACTAGAAATTTAAACCAAGCTCAAGCTTTAAATGTTTTTCATACAAAACGTTAATTCTGGAAGTAAAAACTTTATTTGTAATCTAGACAAAGTAGTTATTCTTAGTTCACGCGGTTTTTTTTGTTGTTGCCCACTGTGGCTGGCACTCGTATTTGCTCGCTGGTTGCTCAGTTCGTCTCTTTCGGTTTATACTAGGTAGAGGGATATTACCGAACGCCAAATAAGTCGCTAGCAAATAGTGCTAGTCACTCCGGGGACCTAGATAAGACGCATCACGCTAAGGTTAGCGATTTAAAAAAAGGTAACAAAATGTATAGACGACGATTGACGTAAGCTATGTATCACTTCGGTCGCTTAGTTCCTTTTCATCTTTCCATCTCAAAATTGGTTGAACTGTTTAATTGGCATGGTCCTGTTTTATATTTTTTGTATTATGCTGCCTTTAACAGCCTTTTATGTATGTCTGTTTGTGAAGAATAAAGATGTTTATCTACCTATTGAATCAGCGAATTTCGAAAACTGACTAAATTTATGGAATTCACATAATTCCATAAATTTAGTCAGTTTTCGAAATTCGCTGACGTTAGCGTTATGCCTCCCGTCTAGGACCCCTGTACCCTTAGCATGAGTTGGGCGGCCTTTACACTGAAACTTACAACTTACGTAAGTAGGGACGCAGCTATTGGTTAGAAGTAGATGGAAATATTTTTTTCTCATTCTTACAGATACCGGCCTTACATACATTACTCGCTAGCGAGTCGAATGCTCTGTCCCTCGCACTCTATAAGAATACTGCGTGGTCTGCGAGGGACAGAGCTTCGACTCGCTAGCGAGTACGTTAATTGTAACTCATGGTAAGGGTACTGGTGTAGTAGAATAATGCTGTTTTCGTATCTCCTGAGGACCGAGCCGTCTAGTCTGATTAATGACGCCTCCCTCGCTTGCCACTCGCGCAGCGTGAATCCCGACCTAAATGACATAATAAATGCAGACGTGCGTTTGTTTATTCATTTCATTCAAGTCAAAACACGGTTTTTAACAATTGATAGACATTTCAATTAACGACGATACTTCATTATTTTCTTGGCGATATAAAACATCCTGAACTCTAGTCATCAATTTATACAAACGTATCAATAAAAATACAAAATGGTAATTTTATTATAATTATATTTAAAAATACACTGGCATTATCTAAATTATGCCATTATGAACCAATATTTTGTGAATACAGTCTTATGAACTCTGGTAGTAGTACCTAGTTAAAATTTATGAACAACATCTGACTATAACTCGGTAGTAGGTGAAAATATCTGTCAAACAATTTTAAGTGAGCCAATATGGACTCGGTTTTAACGGGTAAAGTCGCGCGTAAAAGCTTGTTTTGTAAATGTTGGCTTTTGGCTTAGCGACAACTCGATGTCTCATGACTTGAGTCATTCTTGTGGTTCTGGACTGCTAGCGTCCCGGACGATGGAAAATCGATAATCCTGACTCATTGTTTGGTTTGTTCTGTCTCATGTTCGAGCAGGCTAACACAGTTTAGGTTTAGGTGGCAATAATGCGACTTATTTTCTAAACAATTATGTTATCCTAGTATTCCTAGTCTTAAGCGCGGAATAGACTGGAAACAAAAATTTTAGAAGTTGATTGTAGTTGATTGGTTGTCTTACTTTAACTTTAGTGCTAGCACAATTTTGCTGTCTTTAGGAGCGCCCGCATCGCTGCTCAAAATAAGGTGACGGTACGGAATCGCAGTGACGTGCCGTAAGCGTCGCGATTTTATCGCATGTCCTCCACACCGCTGCTCAAAATTCGGCATGCGGTAAAATCGTGACGCTTACAGCACAGCACTGCGATTCCGTACCGTACGTTGAGCAGAGGGGTGGTCACTCGCTCCTTTTTTCTTACTTTAAAGTTGGAATAAGACGGCAGTCATTTTATGCAATTTTTACTTCTAGTTTTAACCTCGCTTTAGAATAGTCGAATAGATTAACTCATTCAATAAAGATCTAACATAGTCTCTTGTATATGTAAATTACGAAAAATCTTAAAGGAGTCAAAAACACATCACATTTTATAGTTATGTGAACGTTTATTATACTACCGTTTTACTTAATTAAGATGTAGTTCAGCATAGTTCATATTAGTCGCGCCTTCTTAGTTACCTTATCGCTGGGTACTAAAACTAATTAGAAAATAGAATAAATACCTGCAATGAATGATATACTGCCAAATGCATTGTAATGAACATTGATATTATCCTCCTCGCATAGACTTAACGCATTCACTGCCACCGACGCATATATGCGTTCACTGTCATACAAGTTTGTTCCTAGGCCACGCCCCCTGGCAGTGAATGCGTTAACGTACAAAAAGTTTTTGTCAAGCAATTCCGTTTTGGTATAAGATTTGGTCGATTGCATTTGTTCTTGCACAGTCATCATCAGCTTATCAAGACCAAATAAACACGTCCAAAGTCCAAACTTGTCGCGAATACGTCCTTATCCTGTTGAGAACATAGATCATTTACCCTAACTAATCCCGCGTAGCAAAGTTTCCATTCGCATTTTCCCCCATTTAATTTTTTCTCAAATCGCATTTCTTCCCGTTGTTTTTTTTTACCAATTGTATATTTTCCATTTTTGATTTCCCCGCTTGCATGTTTTCTCAATTCAAAATCAATTTCACTGTGTCGAGGTCGACGGAGCCCCTATTTCTGGTTGCTATGGCCCTTCGGGCCTTCTGCAAAACTAAGAAAACCTAAACCTATTTCGATCTATTTCGACTTAATACTTAACAATGAGAAATTTTGCGAGTGGGGAAAATCCTAAATAGAAAATATGCGTTTGTTAAAAATTGAAAATGGGAAACAATAGGATCCGAGAAAAATTAAAATGGGGAAAAATGCGACTGGAAAGTTTGCTACGCGGAATTATTCAGTTTGAGGAACGGATCTAACTATCCATCCTGTTGCCACCTTCTGATTCCATCATAAGATCAGCTCTTAGACATCCTAATATTGCATTATCTTCGGATTTACATATGTTTTCCAAATTAAAGCCTCTATAAAACAAAAAATGAAGTTTCCTTACCAATATTTTGGGACACATTGAAATAATTGGCCAAGCGAAACGAGGTGTTAGACTTAACTGAGATAGACAGTAGTTCGATGATACCTTGAGTATTGTTGAATTGTTGATTCGATCTTCATGAAATTCGGTATAATAGTAGAAGGGAAATCTATATTTCTTAATCGGGAGATGTCACTCCTAGTGGTGAAGAAAAAGAAGGAAATTACTAGATACATAACCTGTAAAAAACTAACTCTGGCCTTCAATTTCAGCATGGAAATCAAAGTAGAGGGAGGGGTGGAGGGCGCGCGGCCAGTGAAGGAGCGCAAGAAGCATGACCGGTTCAACGGCATGAGCGAGGAGGAGGTGGCGCGCCGCACGCTGCCCGACCATCTCGCGGAGAACCTCGACATCATCATTGTGAGTACGATCTGCAGCCTTCCATATTTCTTAACATAGTATTAAGCTCATAGGGTCGTATTAATAAACTCATCTTGGCCGAGATGCCGGTCACAAGATACGTCAAAGTAAACGTCAAACCATAGAACACTGTCATTTTTGACGCATCTCGAGACGAGCGTTAGAGTTGAGATTAGTTTATTAATACGGCCCTTAGACTCACGGCCCCACTCAGATTCAGTTAATGACGATAATTTGTTCCTTAGGATTTTTCATAAACATTTTCGAAAAAGGGACAAGTTTTAAAAAAATCTCTGAGCACGGCTGTCAGTCAGTGCAAAGTTCCATAGAGTATTGGGAAGTTTCATAAAATAAGATTTCTTTTGTCTTTGAGTCATTCTAGAGGGTAAATGTTTTGGATTTTGGTAACAAAATGGACAAGGCACAGCTTTTTGGAGATATATTAAGATTGTTTTCTATTCTCTACCGATTTCTAAGCTGTCGAGTGATGAAAATAGCGCAAGGCCTTGTACTAACGATTTTAGTAAGATGAAAGGACTGGCTCGACAGGAATAGTAGACCCTTGCGTAAATACTAAATAGTAGTGATTTGAGATGTGTCGTTCTCTAGAATTCTCGACATATTCCATACAAAAAGACGCGCTGTTCTCCCTTTTACTCCACAGTTATAACGTGATCGAAAGAAAGGGACAGGACAGAGTTAACGTAACATAGGATTTGATTTGGGGATTAAGCTCGGCGTGATTCGAAAAAGCCTTTCGTAATATTTAAAAGCATCATTGTGTTTTTGTTATTTAAACGTTTATTTCGTCTCTGTCGCACTGCTGGGTCAAAACCTCTCTTAATTAATTAATCAATCAAATCTATTAATACATCACTACATTTTCAACGATAAGAATATTTCGAGAAATGAAATATTATGATAACCAATTCTCAGCTCTCATTGTATTTTCACCGAGAGTGCTTTCATCAAAAAAGACAATATTAATACAAATTACCTCAAAATAAACATGAAGACAATATTTAGTGTATAAATAAATAATATAAGTTCAAACTTCAAAAGTAAGTACGTGATTACGGAGTAATAATGGTAAATTGTGACGTTATCTATGAAAAGGGACCTTATTGTCGATGGCGCTTCCGCCATTATTAACGATGCTCCGATATAAATACATCGTCGCGTGACGCAGTGCGGCGTAAGCGCCATCGACAATAAGATCCCTTTACATAGACAATGCCACAATTGACTTGTTTATATGAGTGTCGAAACGAAAATTTGTCAGGAGGAATTTCGGCAAATAATTATTTTTGCCTCGGACTGAATAAACATGAAACGTTTGTCTTGATTTAATCAGTAGCCATGGCAACAGCTTGACAGGTTAACGTCCCGTTTAAATATGCTTATGGCTTGACAAATAACTAATAATATGTTGTATTGTTACCGTTTACGTCGACCTGACCCTACAGGTGTATCTCTAGGCAATATCACAGCCGTTCGAAGCCTTGGTTGTAACGCAGCGTTGTGAAATCATTGCTTATATAAGAAAGGTCTAGGTATATTGGTATAGTAACCACACATAAGTCGTTTTGGCGTGGAAGTCTTGTCTCGAAGTAGGGTTACCAGCTCAAAATTAATACATTCCGGTAAATATACCAACGTTAATTAAAAAACTTGATCTTTTCTGAGTCCACAGTAAATATCTCAAAGCGTTAAATATGATATAGCCTTGATTACTAATTCACTGCACCGTGCGAGTTTGAGAATGCTGCACCATGATCAAATTATTTTCCCAAAACTGCTACTAAATGTGCCACTTTAGTAGGTATATTTAATTCCACCTGTTACCACGTCGTCAATCTCTCTTCTAATTACAAAAAAAAACTTTTTATATTAATGATGATTGTTCCTTCTTTTGGAAAAAACCTGGACATCTTAGAATTCCTTCCTTATTCTCGAAAATGAACTAAATATCCGGACAGCTCCTGAATATTACGAACTTATGGCAACCCCACAGTCCCACGCCGAAGGGCGCCGCGGTCACGTGACGCCCTCAGCTGTCGCCCGAACGTTTCCACACTGACGCACCGCAATGTCTCAAAATGGCTAGAGTTTTCACTTCTCTCTCAGAGGGTATCTTTCGTAATGATTTATGCGTGGAAAAACGTGGGCATGTCTACGACTTGATTCCGATAAATTTCACTTATTGCCTTGAAAATCTTTAATTTATGGATGTATGGTATGGACATTACGATTAAGATAGTATTCGTTATTTAATACGCTATGCGAAGTTTAACGGTTACTTTGGCCGCAAACGCACTGAGATAGGAAGCGGCGCGGTGTGGCGCGTTCCCATACTAAAAACGCCTCCGCTCCGCCACGCTTTCGGCACGCTTTTTAGTATGAGAACGCGCCGCCTCCGGTCGTACGGCATTTGCGGCTTAAAATTTGTTAAGTAAATATTACACACACAGAATCCATTTCGGACTTATTATATCCGGTGTAATAATTTTGTGATAAATTAATAATAATAAATGTAAGTAAGGAATATTTTCGTAACTTGAATTAATGTGCTAAATCAAAAGTCATCAAATTTCAAAGATGGGGAGAAATCCGTCAAAGTATATAATCATGTTAAGCGAACGCTCTTCAGCTAATGTCAATGTCAAATTATACAGACGTAAACATGCTAAGTTTTGCCCGCAATTCCGTTCACCTAGAAGTCTGTCTCAGGGCAATGAGTTATCTCTGTACCACATATAGCTCGGTTGAAAGTTGAAGACTTAAACAAACAAACAAACAAACACAAATACATAAACGACACCGTCTACAGTCTTTACTATATTAGAATGCAAATTCTCTAGCCCTACTGGTATTAGCGAATGCTGTCCTATCGCCTCCATTGGATTTCTCAATCTTCAATTTAATAATCGTCACGATTCTTACTTCAATAAATGGGCTCTCTATCTAGATCTTATATATGTCAAGCGGTGCGTGATATACCTCACACTATAGTCTGGTTTGTTGCTAAGTTCTAGAACCATTCAGTCTAGAGTAAAAGTTTATAATGTATCTTTAACAGCTAGAGTACACTTTATAACTAGTTTAAAGATGTTTTGATAAGTCTTCCCTCTTCAACTTGCATTTGAATACCAATTTAGAAAAATCCATAAAATCGACAACTATTTAGCGATCGCAGGCCAACAGAGGTGTTACCTTTTCTGAATATATACGTACACATACATAAACTCACGCCTTCATTCACAGAGTGGGGTAGGCAGAGCTACAGAATAACCAACAATTCAAAAAAAATGTAATTCTGTAACCACATTTTGCACAATTACACTAAGTAAGTTTTATCTATCCTCGGTTTGAATATAGGGTTCGGCCGTAAGAGCTACCATAACGTCAACAACATAGTTACTATATAGATGCAAGATGCTATACCAAAGTAGAATAAACCCCGTGTATAGCGCGGGCGTAGCGTGCGTGTGATCCTTATTCTATATAAGTTTTATTTGTCTCTTTTACTTCTACTTTGCCATGCCAGATAGTCTCAAATATAAGGGAATAAAATAATATTTTAACCTGAATATGTAACATTCCAGATCGGGATCAACCCGGGACTATTCGCAGCGTACAAGGGCCACCATTACGCGGGACCCGGTAACCACTTCTGGAAGTGTCTCTACCTGTCTGGACTCACGAGGGAACAGATGAGCGCTGATGAGGATTATAAGGTATGTACAGTACCCCAAACAAGGCAGAGCTATATTATAGACGGCCGTAGTATGTGCACACTTTTGTACCTTGTCGCTTTAACGCCGTTGACAGAGTTTTGCAGCAACTCAAACATGACGTTAAGTGTGACAAAGCGCTTAAGTGTGCAGCTATTTATAAGGCCGAAAATTCGAATTGCTGTGTTCCGGTCAACCAGTGAAATTACTAGCATAGAGGCATTCCATTTTAGTCCTCAGGGTTGGCAACGCATTTAGCCGCCTTAGGATTGTAGTCTTAAGATTGTAGTCTTGTGTACGCATCAGGTACCCTGTGTGCTCGTTTCCCTTCTCTATGCCATAAAAAAACCTCGTCTCAACAGTCTTTAAACTACATATTGAGAACACCTGCGACTGTTGTTGGAGAGTTAGTTTTCTTTGCCATTATTCGTCCTTTTCTCCCCGTTGGTGGGTTGATTTTGGAGAAATCCTTATCTTTAGTACAGTCAACCTATTTGATTTCTGGCCAATATGGACTATGTTAAAGTGACGGTGACAACCAAAAAGTAAGAGACTTCTTATGATTTGGTTTACAACGTAACGTTGACAAAGTCCATAGTGGCCTAGGAATCAAATTGGTTCACTGTACCTAAGTAATCATCATTATCATCCGCATCATCTGGGGTCCCTGTCTTTTTCTTCCAAACGTCCCTATCAGCCGCCATCCCAGTATTCACTCCATTTGTTTTCATAACACTCTTCACACATTCCAGCCATCTCTTCTTAGGTCTCCCCCTTCCACTATAGCCCACTATGTTTAAAACTCCTCCGTCAAATGATGTTCATTCGTTCTCCTATATTGGTACCTAGGTTACTTAGGTACTTAGTAACTTAGGTACTTAGGCTAAGTAATATTCCCACCAAAATTTAAATTCCCAAGGTTCATCGGTTTAGACTGCGTTATCTGCCAGTCAGTCATTCGGTCAGTCAGTCACGGAAGAGTGAATGACAAGTATGATTTGTAGTTACCGCACGATAAGAAGTGATGACATTTACAATGAGAAGGTTCAAGGTTCAGATATGCTTGATTTTTTGTTGACCCGCTGTGCTGGCAAATCTTTGTTGGTGGAGAATCTTTGAGACATAGACATACATTTGCGAATATAACCTTACTTAACACTGCTCGGAATTAACATTTTTGGTCTGGTTTCGGCTCAGAAAACATGAGTTTTATATCAGGCAGTTTTCATTCAAAAAAATTGCTTGGCCAGTTTCATACTAATCATGTAAATTATTAATAAAAGTAATGTTTTATTTCCTCGCAGTAGATGAGAAAAGAACTATATCTGCCTCGGTAGAAAGTGCATTTTATGAACTCGTGCACTAGAGGGCCGAAACGTAGTTGACTCGTGTTAAACGTGGGTGCTATGACTCGTCTATAAATCGCGTACTTTCTACCCTTGGCAACAATGTACTATTATATTTTGCTGCTTATATACCATATTGTTAGACATGTTTTTCATGATATTAGTTACCAGTAATATGATCCAGATAAGTTTCAGCTTCTTAATAAAGATTTCTTTGTGTTACGGTTGATGAAAATATTCATGAAAGTCAGGCTCAAAATTAACTCAAACCATCTGAAAATTATCGATATTTTCAGACATTGTTTTCGATAAACTATTGTTTGTGGAGTCATCGTCTAAAAACTAAATTGTATTTATATGGTACTGACAAGGAAAATTAGCTCACCGGCCGACGCACCCGATGACTGTGTAGTGTTTTAATCTACGAAGGCGCGCCCCACCACTTTAATGACGTTTTATGGTTGCGTCAATGTGGAACATCGTGGAACACTATAAGTGATGGTGCATGGATGAGCAATTTTAAGATTGCAAATATTTGGCCAACCTATATACATATATTTGACTTAGATGGACTGCTCCGTGCTATTATTTTTCCGACCGTTTTCACTTAACCTGTACTAGGGAGATAAGAGTCTCGTCATATATGTCGGTCCTTTGCACTGCCTGGAATTTTGCAGGTTTTTGACAGTTCATGATACGGTCCCAGTAATACTTATTATTTAGCTATCGGCTATCTATAACCGTATTTCCACCAGCGAGACGTTTGCGAAGGATGTAGAAAATAACTTGCAAGTCACTTGCCGGACATTTCTGGCAGAAGTTTTCTGGATGTGGCCTCTCATTACAACACTCGAACTCTCATCTGACAGTCTACTTATCACTTGTGTCTTATGTAATCGAAGTATCTAGAAGAAAAATGGGCGCAAGAAGTTTTAAAAAATGTACTCGCACAATGTACATTAAAGGGACAGTTATTTGCAGCTTCATTATCATTAGCTCTTTACAATACAGTAGTAAAAGCCATCTGTAATTAATTACAGTACTTATCAGTATCTGCCCAGATAAAAGTAAATCCTAACACATTGAACAACCATGAAGCTTCTCCATACTTATTGCAGAACAAATCACATCAATAGAATCAAAATGAATGTGGTTCTGAATTTAGGATACTCTGGTGTCCATAATACATCATCTGTACTTGTTTCGTTGCAGTTACTAAATTTCGGCATTGGCTTCACGAACATGGTGGGGCGGGCCACCAAGGGCTCCGCGGACCTGACGCGGCGCGAGATCAAGGAGGGATCCGCGGCGCTGCTGGACAAGCTGCGCGCCTTCCGGCCCAAGGTGGCCGTGTTCAATGGCAAGCTCATCTACGAGGTTTTCTCCGGGAAGAAGGACTTCTGCTTTGGGAAGCAACCGGATACTGTTGCTGGGACTAACACTGTATGTATAATCAAGTTTGCTGTTATTAAATGAGTCGATTAGAACTATAGCGACGTGTGTCTTCCAAAAATATTTACTAAAGTACCTATTAACACAAATCTATCAATTAGCAATTTTTCCTGAACTTATGTTAAGTTATAACTTGTTATGTTCGACTACAGTACATGGCTCTAGGCAAAGCACTTCTAGTTAAGAGTTTACCCAAAATTATCAAAACATGCAGATTGTTAATGGGTTTTTAAATTAGTCTTGTTAGGGTTACAGATTGGTATATTTTCAGCGCGTGTAGGCTCTTTTTTTGTACACGCGCTTCTCGTACGAGCGTCGACGTGCTTGTAAGGTCGTGGACGCGCGAGCCACAAAAAACTGAGCTTTGAGCAAACACCGGAATGAGCTAGTTTTCCTGCAGTCGGTTTATTGAAGCGCGAAATTTAGCGCACATGTATACGCGCGTATGCCAAAAACACTGAGAGCGTCAGTGGCCTAGTGGCTTAGGCGGTCGACTCGTGATCGTAAGGTACCGAGTTCGAACCCCCGTGGTCACCATGTACCGATGAGTTTTACTAACTTAAGTGCATTACCCGGTGCTCTTACGGTGAAGGAAAAAAATCGCGAGGACACCTGCACATTCGAGCAGCTGAGTGTGAAGGAGGGTGATTGCACAAAAGATCCTAAAGGGTCGAAGTGTATCCGAAAGGGCCCATCTGTAAGATAAGATAAGATAAGATGCCAAAAGCACTTAAAGACATGTTTGCATTCCAGTTATATAATCTAACCGTCTACCGTTTATCCCCAGTACATGTGGGTGATGCCTTCATCATCAGCCCGCTGCGCCCAGCTGCCACGCGCCGCCGACAAGGTTCCGTTCTACGCGGCCCTCAAGAAGTTCCGAGACTATCTGAACGGCCTAGTGGCGCACGTGGACGAGGCCGAGCTGGTCTTCCCGGACAACACCAGCCGCCGGCCACAGGAGGAGATGGAAATACGCAGGTATATAGGGCATCCGTGCTTAGTATGTCTGCATGGCAGTCCATTCTTTAAATGCACCATTAATTCTCCTTCTTCATAATACCAGTTTTATTCAAAGCTACCAATTGTATCAGTAATTTGTTATCTTTACTATAATCAAATTCATTAGACGAAACAGTTTGACAACTCAAAATTATGTGAGTTTTCTGTAACAAACGGTACATAAACCAGAATGTATTATACGAGTACATAACCATCTTCTGTGAAATATTATTTAACTGATGGTGAAAAACTCATCAAAATCCGTTGCGTGGCGTAGGAGTTAGCGGACCTTGTTACTGTTTGTATTGATATTTACATTTCCTTATCACTATTACAGATGCAGTATTTAGTGTGTCAAACTAGATTGTCTAATTACTAAACCTCTAACTGCGATCTAACTAAATAATATACCTGCTCAGTTTAATTTTCGAGCTTCACTTTTGCAGATGATATCAGCAATTTTTAACTTTATCAATCTGCTTTTGCATCCCACAAATAACGCCGAATTATATATGCTACATACAATTTACTCTGCAATCCTGTAATGGATATTAATCTTTCGCATATCTTTTGAAGCTATTAATATTGCACTATTGCCTTATTTACTCTGCAATCCACTTTTTGCAATCCATGATCAATTTTACATGATTTTTACTCTCAATTTACGCTGCACTTCGCATTTTAAATCTAGAATTTGTTTTTAAAACAATATATTATAACAAGAGTCTTGGAACCTAAAATCAATATATTTTCAATGAATTTATGAAAAAAATATTACCAAGCAGACTGTTATATCTTATATTAATCCAGATCCTTCTGATCACATTAAAAACATACCATCCCATATTGCCCAATAAAAAGGTTGCTAAATTCAACAAAAACTAACCATCTCGAACACCAACAACCTTTTCGCTCAGCGTTCACGTAAAATCAAAACTCATGACCATGCAACGCATGTGACAGAGAAAAAAACTGTACACAAAGCCGTGGTTGCAGACTGACTATGGAACCGGAGCCCGGCGACACCATTATACTAGAGGACGGCACCGAAGTCCCTTTGAAAAAGAAGCGGGGGAGGCCTAAGAAGATCAAGCTGGAGAATGGAGAGACGGCGCCGCCGACGCCTAGAGCTCCGAGGCAGCCTAGAGCACCGCAGCCGATAGGGCCGGACGGGGAGCAGCCGCCGAAGAAGAAGAGGGGGCGGCCGAAGAAGGTCCGCCCGGAGGAACAACAGTTTTTGTTGCAGCAACAACAACAGCAACAGCAGCAGCAGCAACAACAACAACAGCAACAACAGCAGGTTAGTTCGGAAGTACGTCAGAAAGACAATTTTACCTTTTAAATTACACGGTTGCTTGCAATTTTTTACCCGTGACAAAATTTGAAGTTTTATAAGATTATTACACATTCGGCTCACATAGAAATTTGTAGCCCGAATGTTTTGATATTCATAATCATCGCAAGTCATAAAGTGTTTTTAGCTGAAACAGTTTTTATAAACAAACATAAATTCAAAACATTATTTGACAAAAACACACTATAACACAACAGACTTGGTAAAAAAAGAAGAAACAAGATTACAGGAGAAATAGAATCTTTGCACTGTAGTGTGAAGTCAAATAGAACTCAGCTCAGCATGTGCTGCAGCCGGAAAATAACCTAACCTCATTTACCAGCTAGATATTTCAAAAATCCTGAAATAAAAACCGTTTCAGTAGTAAACACTGTGTCTTACGATGATTACGAATAACGATACATTCGGACTATAATATATGAAACAAAGCGCTCCCGTGTCTATGGCATTATTTCAGTTGCTCCCAAACGGATGGACCGATATGAACGCGGATTTTTATGAAAAGAAAACTAGTTTAATCAGGATGGTTCTTAGTTAGGTTTCACGAAAATCACTGAGAATTATAGCAAAGAGGAAATAGTTTGTGAAAAAACGTCTGATGGTAGCCTAATGGAATTTATTCTACCAGACAATGACTTATCTAAGGCAATTTTATGTAACTATATTATTATTTAGTCAAAGTACTCTGTCCGGGTCCGTTTTCAAATTACTTTAATCATTTGGTATTGTCTGTTGCATTTTGGGAGATGCAGCGATACTATCTCAGATATCGTTATTGGTTTATTTATATGGAAACTAAACGATGTCAATAACATTTCCACTCTACAATTATAGGCAGAACAACAGCTAGGAAGCACAACAAGAAAAGGAAAAGGTTACAACCGTTCTTTCTGTCTAGACCTGAAATCGCGTGCCTGGTATTTTTTTATGTTCCCGTACCCACAAATCTGTCTTGCACAAATTCAGGAACCACGATTTTCACGTTTGTATTTGTTTTCACGCAATGTATTTTTTTTACTCTATTTTATTTTTAGCATGTGACATGGCAAGATTGACCCGAGCTAACGCGGCGTTGTTTCCGTAGGTGGCTGAGATGTTAACCGGTTGTGTTCCCTCGCAGCAGAGCCTGCAGCCGCTGCCGGGCATGCACGAGGGCGGGTACCTGCCCGGCGCGGCGCAGGGCGCGCCCCAGGACTGCGGCGACATGATGTACCAGGAGGCGCCCTACTTCCAGCACGGTCAGTATCACCATCAACATAACCAGAGCCCGGAATTTTCCTCGCACTTTTCAATAACGCTAGTGAGTTCCCATTTATCGACTTCCGATAAACATATATATCGATACGATACAATACAGAACACTAAATAGTAAAAAACAGGCGGTCTTATGGCTAAAGAGCGATCTTTTTCTAATAACCTTTGTAGCTGAACATTTGAAATGGATCTGGAAGTAAATATAAAAGTTACTTGGAAAACAATACATTAGCTAACAATATCTATAACTAATCTATTTCTGCCTTTTCAATTTCGTATTCAAAATACTTGCTAGTGCTGACATGTGTTTCTTTAGTTTCTTCATAAATTAATAGATTGCCCTATTTTTTTCATATTATCTGATTAACCCCGCATGACACGATAAATTGCTAACAATCTTTTGAGAAGTTTCGTATATCGATATTGAAAGTCGATAAATGAAAAATCACTACGACGGCTCAAAAGTTCCACGAAAATTCCGACCTCTGACATCACTTTGACATATCATTGAATCGCCACAACCATCGGCAGTGTGGTGCCATCCGCATCTAGTTAGTATAGGCATAGTATAAATAGGAAAGTAGTTCGTCTCTGGCCCTTTAGGAGTTTCTATTACCTATTGCTCGCTCGATACTGAAAACGTACGCAGCCAAACGCGGCAATGGCGCGGCCCCGGCTAAACCGGCTTGGTCGCGTACGGTCGAGGCACACGCAGGCAATTCGCGCGTTATATCTTTCTTTCAAGACGAACTACTGTTTATACTGTTGTATAGTATCATAATGCCTGCTGATAGACGTTTACTGCCAGATAGTTCTAAGATCGTCCTGCGACTAAGTGCGTATCGCAAATTTGGTCGGTAGCCTCATGGACAGTGGGTCGACGATCAGTTAAAGGTCAGAACAGAACCCACTAGAAGCTATTAGGAATATAAATACGCATTATTTGCAATTTCTGACGCAATCAGGGGTATTAATTATGCACATGGACTAAGACAAAGACTTAATTTTATGAGTATCAAACTCAAAAACATTCCTTCGTCCAAAATATTGAACCGAAAAGTATGTCTTTGTATAAATATGGTATGTTCTAAGGCAAGTCTCAGAATTGGAATAAAATATTCAATCGATCAATAAATAGTATAATAGATACAGATATAAGAATAAGAAGATTCGCAGAACCAACATGCTTCGTCACATTAAGATATGCATATGTTTACAAAAGTTGTTGTATGCATTACATATCGCTCGGATGGATAGATCTATTTTGCTATTTAAATATACGCTCGCGTTCTTTGCTAGTGGGCTTCGAGTTTTGATTAGTGTTCATTTATTTGAGATGTAATAACGTTCCAGGCGGCAACATGGAGTCCCAGATGGAGGTGCCGGCGCCGTTGAGCCTGGCGCGCTACGCGTCGCCCGGGCCCGGCGTGGGCTTCCACGCGGCCTCCCCGCGCGGCGTGTACGCCTCGCCGCGCTCGCAGGGCTACTCGCCCGGCCCTGCGCGCCCCGCCGGCACGCCGCAGCCGCAGGTACACACACTCAGACACACACACACACACACACACAGAGACAGACACACGCACAAACAGTCGTAGATGTCTCACACCTCGGCATAATGCTGAGCAGATAATCCCATACTTTCATGAGTTTCTACAATAAATGTTCGTACTGTCGTTTGAACCACTTCGAAAACCTCACTAGACATATTACTATTATTTGTCACAGATAACTTAAAAGAGAAATGGTCTTCTTTGATGTATAGGATTTCATTAATATACAATATATAAATTCAATCATAAAAATATAGTTACATTGTAAACAAATATTTTTTACACGACTACAACTGTCGTCAATCGTAGGTGACACCTAGCTGTTTGTATCAAACTACAAAAAAGGTTGACATAGCGCAATTCGGACCGCCTTTTGGAGTCAAATAAAAGCCATTTCTTAATTTTAATATATTTAATTCATTGTTACACATTTTAAAATGTAACTGCAGACGATAATTCGATAAGCTTATTTCTCGACATGGTTTACAATTTTTATAGTGTGGGTGTGGGTTTTTATTGAGTGAGCACCCTTCTGAAAAAAAAGACAAAATGCTGTTCATTTAGTTAAAGTCCTAAAACAATTGTAAAACTAATCACTGTATTTGTAAAACCATAAATAAAAAAATAAAAATCTTTAACATGCGCTCACTCAGTTCTCACAATCTACTAACGAAATCAGGGAATGTATTCATTTAACATATAATATTTATATACTAATATTTAGTAAAACCTATGCTAACTTACATTTATAATTTGTAGATCACCTAGTAACGTATTTAAGGTTTTACAAATAATATCTTATGCTCACTCAATCCACACACTTTCGAAAACCCGATTTCTGATGAAAAAACTGAAGATTTAAACTGCTATATATGTGTATAGATAAGTAAAATTCATATGGGACTTTGTAAAATACAAAACGAACCACTAACGTGGCAGGTTTTCGGATAATACATTTTTGTGAGTGCTCACTCAGTCCACATATTATAAGTAGGTTAAAAATGTAAACATCTTAAGATTTGTAGTACCACAGAAACTATAAATTAGTTCAACTTTTAGTAATTTTTTTTACTAAATATCCACCATCTAATATTTTATATTCGTTGTCTGTTTATAAAGACATTCAATTGTAATTTTTCTAATGTAAATATATCAATTAGGTTGACCACACTTCTATATTTCCCGCCACGCATTTTTTCATAATTTTCTTTTTTTTAATTTTCAACATGTGACGTTGGACTATGGTCACGCCCTTAATGCCTGGTTATAAATATTTGCATAAATTGTTTTTTTACGAAAATGTATGCCCGTACCCAACAATTGTATTTAGACAGTTATTATTATATATTATATTATAGGTACACTTGTCGCAATACTCGCAATTAAATGAAGATAAATCTCATAAAAACATATCAATTTAATTAATGTGTGGCTGTATCGGGTAATTTCCTTAGCCTTGAAAGAAGAAATTTCTTTATTTTGGATATGACCATAATATAGAAGTGTGGTCAACCTTATTGATATATTTACATTAGAAAAATTACAATTGAATGTCTTTATAAACAGACAACGAATATAAAATATTAGATGGTGGATATTTAGTTTTTTTTTTTACTAAAAGTTGAATTAATTTATAGTTTCTGTGGTACTACAAATCTTAAGATATTTACATTTTTAACTTACTTATAATATGTGGACTGAGTGAGCACTCACAAAAATGTATTATCCGAAAACCTGCCACGTTAGTGGTTCGTTTTGTATTTTACAAAATCCTATATGAATTTTACTTATCTATACACATATATAACAGTTTAAATCTTCAGTTCTTTTTTATCAGAAATCGGGTTTTCGAAAGTGTGTGGATTGAGTGACCATAAGATATTATTTGTAAAACCTTAAATACGTTACTAGGTGATCTATAAATTACTAGCTTTTGCCCGCGACTTCGTCCGCGTAGAACTCGTTTATCGCAGTTAAGTAAATTAATAGTTTTAAGTAATTCTATAGTTTGACGTCCTCCCTGGCAAGAATGATCTTTTAAACACATGTAATATTGAGCTCGAAATTTACCGGGATACCAACTTTAACCATTAACTCTTACGGGAGGGCCCTCCCGACACCTCGAAAGAGTTCAGGAACTCTAAGGGTAGGACGTGACTTACTCTGTGTCTATGACATTGTTTACCAAGAGATACTCCACAACATCGCCTTTTACATGAGACATATTTTTGTATTTATCCGCCCGACAATTTCGTTTGTCGGTGCTAATATCGCCCTCTCGCACAAACATTCTCTATTCTTTATATTGTTTTTTAGATCGGGGTACACGTTATTTTTTAGATCATCTGTGTTTTGTACAATATTACAGAATTTGCGGTTTAATGTATTCAAATCGTTACTATCTCTCGCCATACGATCTTCGCCAATTTTTAGTAGAGCTCCCGCATATATTGCCCCGACTGTGTATCATGGTGTACTCGTAGTTCCTGGCATATTTGTAGTGAGGTATATTTTTTATATACATATATACCCATATCGTAGATGCCGAAATGCATTTATTTTATCCGCTGGTGTGCCCCTAGTTATCACCGGTAGATGAGAATCTGTCTAAATTCGCCGTCTCAAAGCACCGTCCCTCCCATGATAGTTTGGTTGCTCTTAAAATATCCATCATAGTTCAATATTACATATATTATATTATGAGTCTTAATACTAATTATAATGTAGGTATCTATCATTATCAAGGATCGGAAAAACGACCGTCATTTTGAAAACATAACCCTGTTCCGTATAGCAGAGACTTCCTTAATATTAATTAAAAATATTATTAGGTATTTTATAGATTTATTATACAATAATTTATATGTACTTAGCGACAATTTTATTAATGAATGACACCGAAATGTTAATTAGAAAACACAAAAACACATACAAACAGTAAACCAATGTCAACGATTGCCCCAATGTCCTCCGTAAACTGTGAACAAACTTTTTCGACTCATAAAAAGGCGAAAATTAAAAAAAAAGACATTCTTTTTGATTGGCCAAAGTGTTTTTTTCCATAACCATTAAGGTTTTATTCATTAATAATATTGTTGCTGAATACATATAAATAATGGTATAATAAATGTAAAATACCTAATAATATTTTTAATTAACATCAGAAGGAAGTCTCTCCTGTACGGAACAGGGTTATGTTTTCAAAATGACGGGCGTTTTTCCGATCCTTGATCATTATAAATGGCGGAACTCCCAAACATCATCCGTGAAAAAAAGACAATATTCTTCAAACAAATTTACCCAATGCCCATTAATCTAATTCGGTTCCGCGGTTAATCCGTGAAAGCGTAACAAACAGACAGACCTACCTATACTTTCACATCATTTTCGAAATCTGCGTCCTCTAAATCTAAGAAAATGACACCCATGATGACTTTTTCAAAAAACACCAAACATTGTCGTTATTCCCTCGGGAACTTTTAAATTTTCCGGGATGCGATTTTTCTATGTGTTAAGCCAGGGTATAAGCTATCTCCATTCTAAATTTCATCCTAATCCATCTAGCTATTGCAGCGTTAAGGAGTAACTAACTAAAACCCCCTTTTACCCCCTTAGGGGTAGTTTTTTCTAAATCGCTGAAAGAAGTATTTTTTATTTATAAACAGTAGCCTAAATATAAATTTCCTAATGTAGCCATTTCGATATCTCCCATACAAATTTCTACTCCCCATTTATCGCCTTAGGGGGAGTTTTACCGAAATCACTGAAAGTTTTTTTTATGTTAAACAGTATTAAACAGTAGCTTAAACACCAATTACCACGTTTCCAACTAAAAAAATTAACATAAATGACCAAATTGTCATACAAACTACCATCCCAAATCTCACCTCCTTAGGGGTGATTTTCGAGATACAAATTTAATCTAATTCAGATCCGCGGTTTATCCTTGAATGCATAACAAACAGACAGACGACAGACATAATTACTTTCACGTTTGTAATATTAGTATGGATTTTCTTTCTACAGCAATATTATGTATACCTATCGATGTATAGTTTTTTACCCCTTGAGTATTGTTTGAAATGACATTTTAGAATTAAATAACCGACCAATTCGCCGAAAAATTAAATGCCTGTCCGTAATTATTTTCAAGTGATCATAATAACCGCCCTAATATTAAATAACAGCCGTAGAATTAATACGCCGTGAATAGTGAATAGTATTGAAAATAGCGGAAAAAAATGTTAAAATCTGGATATGTCAACGCTGACAACTTCAATCTGACACCGCTCCTTTTGATATAGACTAACAAAACTGAATGTAGGTACAAAGCCTATCTCATGTTGTCACACTGGATGACAAAAGCCATAGGAGAAATAAATTATTCAATTGCGCAATTTTGTCAAATAATTACTAATCTTATTCTATATTAGTAATTATTTGCGTCCCCAAAAACTAAGAAAATGTTATCCGTGACAACTTTTTCAAAAAACATCATTGCCGCCAGCTTGAATTCTAAATTTGACATCATTTTCACAATCTGCGTCCCCAAAATGTAAGAAAATGATACCAATGACGACTTTTTGAATAAACATGATGGCGGCCATTTTGAATCCCAAATTTGATATCATTTTCGAAATCTGCGTCAACGCAACCTAAGAAAACGACACCCATAATAACTTTTTCAAGAAACACCAAAGTTATTGTCGTTATTCCCTCGGGAACCTTTAAAACTTCCGGGATGGGATTTTCCTATGTGTTAATCCAGGGTATAAGCTATCTCCATTTTAAATTTCATCTAAATCCACCCAGCGCCATTGCAGCGTGAAGGAGGAACAAACTAAAACTCCCTTTTACCCCCCTTAGGGGTAGTTTTTTCTAAATCGCTGAAAGAAGTATTTTTTATTTATAAACAGTAGCCTAAATACCAATTTCCAAATTGCTTATTTTAAAAATAACTAATCTCCTATACAAACTTCTACCCCCTATTTTAACCCTTTTGGGGATGAATTTCCTTTCTTAGTGTACCCAAGGAATATTCCCTTCAAATTTCAAGTCCCTAGGTCCAGCGGTTTAGGCTGTGCGTTGATCGATCAGTCAGTCAGTTTTACACCTTTCCATCCCTTGGGATGAAATTATCAAAAACGCTGAAACACGTATAAATTAATTTTCAATTTTCAACCTAAACACAAAATTTGAATAGTCTAACTTAAACTAAAACTAACGGACTTTCATACAAATTTTCATCCCCTTAGGGGTGGAATTTCCAAAAATCCTTCCTTAGTGGATCTTAACACTATATAAGGTATCTATGTGCAAAATGTCAAGTCTCTAGGTCCTAAGGTTTGGGTGGTGCGTTGATATATCAACAATCCGTTTTACTCCTTTTCATCCCTTCGGGGTTGAAATTATCATAAACGCTGAGACACGTATATGTTAAAAATCAATCGCCAACCTAAACGAAAATTTGAAGCGTCTAACTTCAAAACTGACGGACTTTCATACAAATGTTTTACCCCTATTTTACTCCCTTAAGGGTGGAATTTCCAAAAATCCTTCCTTAGTGGATCTCTACACTATATAAGGTATCTATGTGCAAAATTTCAAGTCTCTAGGTCCAGCGGTCTGGGCTGTGCGTTGATATATCAACAATCAGCTTAGCATTTTATATAATAGATTAAGGTAAGTTAGCATAGGTTTTACTAAATATTAGTATATAAATATTATATGTTAAATGAATACATTCCCTGATTTCGTTAGTAGATTGTGAGAACTGAGTGAGCGCATGTTAAAGATTTTCATTTTTTTATTTATGGTTTTACAAATACAGAGATTAGTTTTACAATTGTTTTAGGACTTTTACTAAATGAACAGCATTTTGTATTTTTTTTCAGATGGGTGGTCACTCAATCCACACGCACACATTTTTATACATGGTTAAAAATAGGTGCTTCCCAATTGAAAAATACCATAAAATTAAGTTTGCGCACTAATACCGATATTACCGAAAAAATATGTTTTTGTAACTCAACGAACTGCACAAATTTAGTATGAAAAGACGTGGTTCACCCCATCGTTATTTTGCAAAGGAATCTTATGTAAACGGGACCCACTTAAGATGTGTAAAGCAATTGAAGTAAGTCTATTGTAACCTTCCAGCAATTCCCGTCATCCCCCGCGGCGTTCTCGGCGCCGTCGCCGCCGCGCAGCAACCCGTACGGCTCGCCGGCGCGCGGCGGCGTGGGCAGCGTGGGCAGCGTGGGCGTGGGCGGCGGCTTCCCGGGCCGCTCCCCGCTCTACGCCGCCAGCCCCGCACCCTACGCGCACGCGCAGGGCAGCCCGCACCTGCGCATGGATGACACCTATGATCATTCGCGCGATCCGCAGTCACAGGTACTATATACATTTTTAATTCAATTGGGTTAGTAAAGTTTTGGGTACTTTTTGGGCAATATAGTATTTTTAAGACAATCAAACCAGTAACAAAAAAGTTCAAAATGGCGGCCACTTTTAAAATCTGATTTCGGGTTCGCATTTGTAGTCCCCACGGATCCTCAGATATCGATTTTCAATTCAATCGAACTAGTAGGTAACAAAAAAGTTCAAAATGGCGGCCACTTTTTTTTTAAATCTGATTACGTGTTCGCATTTGTTGTCCCGACGGATCCTCAGATATCGATTTTCAAGACAATCGAAGCAGTAACAAAAAAGTTCAAAATGGCGGCCACTTTTTTAAAATCTGATTTCGGTTCTCATTTGTAGTTCCCACGGATCCTCAGATATCGATTTTCAACTCAATCGAACCAGTAACAAAAAAGTTCAAAATTGCGGTCACTTCTTTTAAAATCTGATTACGGGTTCGCATTTGTAGTCCCCACGGATCCTCAGATATCGATTTTCAACTCAATCGAAGCAGTAACAAAAAAGTTCAAAATGGCGGCCACTTTTTTTAAATCTGAGTACGGATTCGCATTTGTAGTCCCCACGGATCCTCAGATATCGATTTTCAACTCAATCGAACCAGTAACAAAAAAGTTCAAAATGGCGGCCACTTTTCTTTAAAATCTGATTACGGTTTCGCATTTTTAGTCCCCACGGATCCTCAGATATCGATTTTCAACTCAATCGAACCAGTAACAAAAAAGTTCAAAATGGCGGCCACTTTTTTTAAAACTGTTTACGGGTAAGCCAGACAGGCTGTCTAGTAACGCGCGTTACGTAACGAAATGGTTTACCCTCCATGAATAAGTTATCACTTCAATAACGACTAAACCTGGCTACAGCGCATTGTACGTGTTTTCAAAAGTTTTTATTGTCATTCCAGACGCCGCGGCCATATTCCCGCTCGCCAGCGCCGCTGGCCGGCACGACAGCGTTCCCGGCGGCGTCGCCGGCGGCGCTGCACAGCTACACGCCGTCGCCGGCGCACACGCCCTACTCGCAGCACTCGTCGCCCGCGCCGCGCACGCCGGCCGCCGCCTACCCCAGCCACCCCTCGCCCGCGCCGCCGCCGCCCAACCCGCTGCCGCCGCCGCGCCACCAGGTGACACACACGAGACACACACACACACTCGCACACTCACACAGCTACACTCGCAGCACTCGTCGCCCGCGCCGCGCACGCCGGCCGCCGCCTACCCCAGCCACCCCTCGCCCGCGCCGCCGCCGCCCAACCCGCTGCCGCCGCCGCGCCACCAGGTGACACACACGAGACACACACACACACTCGCACACTCACACAGCTACACTCGCAGCACTCGTCGCCCGCGCCGCGCACGCCGGCCGCCGCCTACCCCAGCCACCCCTCGCCCGCGCCGCCGCCGCCCAACCCGCTGCCGCCGCCGCGCCACCAGGTGACACACACGAGACACACACACACACTCGCACACTCACACAGCTACACTCGCAGCACTCGTCGCCCGCGCCGCGCACGCCGGCCGCCGCCTACCCCAGCCACCCCTCGCCCGCGCCGCCGCCGCCCAACCCGCTGCCGCCGCCGCGCCACCAGGTGACACACACGAGACACACACACACACTCGCACACTCACACAGCTACACTCGCAGCACTCGTCGCCCGCGCCGCGCACGCCGGCCGCCGCCTACCCCAGCCACCCCTCGCCCGCGCCGCCGCCGCCCAACCCGCTGCCGCCGCCGCGCCACCAGGTGACACACACGAGACACACACACACACTCGCACACTCACACAGCTACACTCGCAGCACTCGTCGCCCGCGCCGCGCACGCCGGCCGCCGCCTACCCCAGCCACCCCTCGCCCGCGCCGCCGCCGCCCAACCCGCTGCCGCCGCCGCGCCACCAGGTGACACACACGAGACACACACACACACTCGCACACTCACACAGCTACACTCGCAGCACTCGTCGCCCGCGCCGCGCACGCCGGCCGCCGCCTACCCCAGCCACCCCTCGCCCGCGCCGCCGCCGCCCAACCCGCTGCCGCCGCCGCGCCACCAGGTGACACACACGAGACACACACACACACTCGCACACTCACACAGCTACACTCGCAGCACTCGTCGCCCGCGCCGCGCACGCCGGCCGCCGCCTACCCCAGCCACCCCTCGCCCGCGCCGCCGCCGCCCAACCCGCTGCCGCCGCCGCGCCACCAGGTGACACACACGAGACACACACACACACTCGCACACTCACACAGCTACACTCGCAGCACTCGTCGCCCGCGCCGCGCACGCCGGCCGCCGCCTACCCCAGCCACCCCTCGCCCGCGCCGCCGCCGCCCAACCCGCTGCCGCCGCCGCGCCACCAGGTGACACACACGAGACACACACACACACTCGCACACTCACACAGCTACACTCGCAGCACTCGTCGCCCGCGCCGCGCACGCCGGCCGCCGCCTACCCCAGCCACCCCTCGCCCGCGCCGCCGCCGCCCAACCCGCTGCCGCCGCCGCGCCACCAGGTGACACACACGAGACACACACACACACTCGCACACTCACACAGCTACACTCGCAGCACTCGTCGCCCGCGCCGCGCACGCCGGCCGCCGCCTACCCCAGCCACCCCTCGCCCGCGCCGCCGCCGCCCAACCCGCTGCCGCCGCCGCGCCACCAGGTGACACACACGAGACACACACACACACTCGCACACACACACACTCTCACACACACACACACACACGCACGCACGCACGCACGCACGCACGCACGCACACACAGCTCCTGACCCGGCGCATACGCCCTACTCGCAGCACTCGTCGTCTGTTTTAAATGTGTCACCGTGAGTCTTAACCAAAGAAATGCATGTAAGTAAATGAATCCTACACTTAACTAACCCGGACTAAATCTGACACTGAAATTGACGTTACATTTGAAATTAAGCAGTGGAACTCGAATAAAAACTCTAAACTACTTTGGCACATATTACTTGATTATTGACTTATCATATGTTCCTCAGGGCTCGGGCAGCACCGGCAGCAACGGGTCCGGCTACGCGGGCGAGCTGTCGAGCGACATCGGCGCGGCGATCTCGTCGCCGGCATCGCCCGGCCTCGCCCTCGACTTCGAGCCGCCGCGCGACGAGCAGCGCGCGCGCACGCCGCTTTCTGCTGACCTGCACCCGAACAGTAGTGACGACTCGCTCGCAGATTATAATAAGGTATCGTATTTGCATTCGCACGAAATAACCAAAGAAAACAAAGGACAGAAGAATACGTACAAAAACTACTCCGTCTGAGAACTTTTGTTCTTTATTTATCTACAAAGCATATCGAATGTGATACTGCTCCTAAACATTCATCACACGCATCAGTTATTATATGTATAACCTAACACCACATACGTGAATGCACAGAAAAACTTTTGCCCAGAAATAAATTTTAACCGATATTATAAGACTATTTGAATCGAAATAGGAAAATTCATGCTAAGAATTTTCTCATAGAAAAGTCAAATAAGTGCAAATTTAAACATAGTGGTAAAACTCTTCAAATGTCCACAGACGAACTCAGTGGTGGGCGAGATGTCGCCATCAGGGGTGGCGGGGTCCGGCTTCGGGCAGGGCCTGTACGAAGGTGAGGGCCGGCTGCCCTACGCGCCGCACGCCATGCACAGCCCGAGACATAAAGACCACTATCATTACAGAGAACAAGGTATAAACGCTACCCCGAACTAAACATTCATCACAAGCATCAGTTCAACTTGCAACTTTACATAACCTTATGCAGAAAGATTACTTTATAGACAACAATGCATGCATTACTGCTTCTAAATATTAATTTGATGCATCATTTATTAGATCAAATATACCCTTCATTTACACCCTTTGCAAAAAGACCGCGAACATTACAGAGAATAAGGTATGGATGCAACACTGCTCCTAAACATTCATCACATGCATCAGTGATTAGAAAACTTAACACTGTACATAACACTATTTACAAAAACCATTAACACTTCGGAAAAAAGTAGGGATGTTACACTTCTCCTAAGACCATCTACACACTATGCATATAACTTTGAATCGGTGAAATATGTTTGCCAAATGTATCGTTTCCCAACCGTTTCATTTGCCAACCAACTTTGTTTTCTGTAACCGTAAATGTTTCAGGATTTTATAAAAACTAACCTAACGTAACATATAGGGTTCTACACGATGGTATTGAAATAAATCCTGAAAAAAGTATGTAACATTGGGTTGGCAAATGAAAAAGTTGGAAAACAATACATTTGGCAAACATATTTTTGCCAAACAGCAGTCTCCCATAAATACCACTTACAGAGAACAAGGTGTGGATTAAACTCTGCTCCTAAACATTCATCGACGCTCGCATCAGTTTAGACAATATTACACCCTTAATTTACACCCTAAGAACAAAGACCACCTACATTACAGACAACAAGGTACGGATGAAACACTGCTCCTAAACATTCATCGCGCGCATCAGTTATTGGACTAAATTACACCTTTATTTTACACCCTATGCACAAAAACCACCAACATTATAGAGAACAAGGTAAGGGTGAAACATAGCTCCTAAACATTAATCGCACGCATCAGTTATTAGATAATATTAGATTCTACATAAACCTTATGCACAAAGACCACTTACATTACAGAGAACAAGGTACGGAAGCAACACTACTCCTAAATATTAATCTCTCGCATCAGTTATTAGTTAACACTACACCCTTCATTTACACCCAATGCACAAAGACCAATTACATTTCAAAGAACAGGGACCGATGTAACACTGATCCTGCATTCCGCCCTCGCGGAACTCATGGGCTATGTCTATCCCCAAATAACGAACCCGTTGCATCGGAACATAACTATTTTGTTTTAAACATAAATGTGAAAAATATAAGCGAATGTTATATAGTAAGCAAATTACTAATTTAGGACTTCTAAATCGAGTGGACTTTACTTATATTGGAGGAAGAAAACTTACTATTCACATTGAATTTTACCCACAGATGTCGCATATTATTTGTGTTATATACCTACTTAAGCAGGTTTGTTTTCCGTTTGTTTCAGGCAACAATTTAGGCGATAGTCCACGGTTAGACCACTTACAGCAACATCCCTCCATGTACCCTAGCAATTTCAATAGGTAAGTTGTTTTACTACTTGCTTTAGCTGTTAAAATGTCCATTTGATGTTTTCACTATTACCAAATTATTTTACCTGTTTTCGTCAACGAAGATTTGACTTGAACGTATGTTAATATGTAAACTGTTTTTTCTCAAAAATGTCTGGAAATGTTGACATTACTATATACATATTGAGACGCGAAGGACATAGTTTACTGGCAGATCTCAAATTAAAAAAAAAACATTGCGTGCTCGCTACACAAGCCCGCAATGTTGCATACAAATTCCATTACTATCTAGCTTGTAACTTTTTAAAAAGTGAAAAACCCCATAATAAAATGAGGGCACAAGCATAAGAATAAATAATAACTACACGTAGAAGCGAAACTCCCGGCTCCCGACGCACGCTCGGCGCGTTAGATACCTACCGCCTGGCGACACCTGAGGTGTTAGTCAGTCAGGGGCGTCATACACGGAATATATATTAACCAAGATATTGATATTGTGTCTTGAATTGGTTTTCGTATTTGTGTTAATTTTAGTGTTTATGGTTGAACTAAGATAGTGTTTTAAAAAGTGAACGACTATTTACGGCAAAATAATTAGAAATAATTGATTGAATGAAGGAGTTTTATGAGATAATCTTAATATC
The DNA here is from genome assembly GCA_946894065.1 of Acleris literana. Taxonomy (NCBI): domain Eukaryota; kingdom Metazoa; phylum Arthropoda; class Insecta; order Lepidoptera; family Tortricidae; genus Acleris; species Acleris literana. The sequence goes on from OX335694.1 coordinate 6,063,900, forward strand.
ATCTAAAAGTATTATTACCTAATTTATCATAAATGTAAAAAACTCGTTTTGCAACAATGTTTCCACGTTGAAGTAAAAGTCAAGTCAAGTCTAAACTTCTATACCACATCCATAAACTGAATAAAATATTTCGCAAGTGACAGCCCTAACTTTGGGCGCGGACGACAGAGGGGCGTAGCGGAACGAAGGGGGAAGTAGGTATTTAAAGAGTGGCGTTTGTGGCCTGTTCATAGGAGATTCGCTTCTACGTGTAGTTATTATTTATTCTTATCGTACAAGTCTTATACATCCAAATTTTATTTGAAACATAACTTTTTTATCTGTGTCTGGAATAGCTTATGTTTTAAAAAAAAACAAAGCTTGCGATTCTCCTTGTCATAAACAAAAAGGCGGTAAAGAGTGATAGTTTTTTCACATGAAGTTTGTTTGTATGCAATTAAAAAAATGAGTTCAAGCGATGAAGATTTTACTCCAACACAAAAAAACTCTTGTAGTCGTCCCGCAATGGCCTTTTTCCTGCTCTCTGCAGTAATTTACAATTTTTATACTAATTAAATAAGGAAAAGTACAATGCCTCACTTTTGAACACACATTACTGACTGAGTCACTGAGTAATCTATGGTTATTTTCCTGTGTTTTGGTGTTAGCTTGATGATACTGTTTCTATAGTTACTATGTGCCTAAAATGAATCCGTGGGAAGCGTTTGACCGCTGGTTGGGGTGATCCTTGGCCTACATCAGTGGACGTCGTTCGGTCGACGTGATGATGATATTTAATTTTGTTTGTGCAGAGCGACGCCCGAGGGCGGCGGTGGTGAGGGCGGGTTCTCGCCGCACGCGCCTGCCTTCCGGCCGCCCGACCAGTCGCATACACCGCACGCTGTTCGCGCCACTGGTACGTATTACAAACAAACACACAAACATACTCACTTAGACTGTAAACATTAAAGTATAATAAACAATCTTGACGATTAATAAAGTTTTTTTTTAAATTTCAGCTTTTTGTTCTTATAATGAAAAGCTGCTCCTAAGCATTCATCTGATGTTGCAGCATATATGTTTATTGCGTAACAATAGATACGACAGACTACAACTACCTCTGACCGTAATACAATTTATAACATATTATTGGGTTAGAGGTTATAATTTGCATCGGAATGACAGGTGTCACAAGCAAGCAAAGGAATCGTACGTAATTCTGTCACACTGTGCGTGTCATCGGCGGTGAATTATTTGACTCTTATTTAATCCCCCTGATCGGTGCACCTCTCGTTGTCTGCCGAAACACTGGTCAGCGATGGTCACATGATCAACATTTTTTCAATTTTGATTTTAAAAACATGCTTAATAGAGACTAAAATGTTTGAATTTTTCCAACACCGATGAACCGTCGGTATTCATCGTACGTATAAACACTTTCTAAATTCAAATTTGATGTTCGATGCGCCATTTCGCAACCGACGACCGGGGTGAACGGGCGACCGGCAGGCCTTTCGCGTAACTCACTCGCGATCGCGATCGGCTTCAAAACAAAACAATCGGTTTCAATTTGTATGCAGACGAGCCTTCGATTTTCAAAATGAAAACGATCGTGATCGCGAGCGTATTTACGCAAAGGCCCGCCGGAGCGACATCCGGAGGGTTAACGGCGACCGTCGCTTCGTTCGCAGGCTCCCCCGGCGAGTACGGCGGCAAGCCGAAGTCGCAGGACGTGGCGTCGAAGTCGCTGTCGGGGCTGGAGTCGCTGGTGGACCAGATCCCGTCGATCGCGGAGGGGCAGGCGGGCGCGGCGGAGGCGGCGGCGCCGGCGCTGCCCGAGTACGCGCCGGCGCTGTACCCGGCCTACGGCTACGGCTCGCCCGCCTACAACAGCGGCGCCGCCTCGCCCGCGCCGCGCCCGCCCGCGCCGCCCACCACCATGCCCTCGCTCTACGCCTACGGCTCGCCCGCCTACGGAAACAACGGGTCAGTTCGAGATCGACTCCTATCATTTTCCTGATCGCGTTTTCAAACTTTACGTCGAATTTCGCCGACCCCTTAACGGACGATCGGAGTGTGACCGGCTGTCGAAATGTATGAACTGACAGTCGATTTACATTGATTACCGTTTAACATCGTTTGTGAAATCGATTCTATATCTGAAATTAAATATATATACAATCAGGTGGTTAATCGGTTTACAAGATCATCTAACAAACACACTAATTATAATAACAGTTAATGTTCTATGTAGGGATTGTACGTTTAGAATTCGAAGCCCTGGAATAGTACAGTCGAGGAATTTAATTTGTGACCCAGCTTAGATCCGAAGTCAATCTGACATTCTACAGCAATAAGGTTGAGTTTCCTATCATTTACAAATGGCTCAGCATCTCTATTGACAATGACATCTACAAGCAGATCTTTGAAATGAATAGCAAATTAACTTTCGTGACGGTAGCTATTGCCAATTATCGTCAAAAGATTTTGCATTTGATTCGAATGTTACTTGGATGTGTCGTGAATTGAATTAAAAACAATATTAATTGGTAAAAAATATTTGATATTTTTGTTAATCTTTAGATACTTTGAAATGACTTTGTTTTTAAGATGAATTACTTTTTAGGTTGTCAAAATTTTGACTATTTAGCTTCTTTCGATTCTGTCTTCATAATTAAAGAATTCTTATAAAATTTTGAATTCGGTGTTTTGAAGTTACTTAACTAATTTTTAAATGCGCTTTATTCGACGAATGCGGGACATCCTAAATGATTATTATTAATTCCTCCACGACTTGGAATGGCTCCGTGTTGCGAAACTAATGGAATAAGACTAGATGAATGAAATTTTTGGAACTTATTTCGACATGCTGCATATTCTGACTTTTTCGATGCGCTTCTTAATTTAAATCTCAATTCGCAATTTTTTTGCCTGCGTTCCAAACCGACTATTAGGTTTTCGGTGAAAGTATTAGAGATTCAGAATGCCACCAACACAGTGTAAATCAATACACGTTTCAAATCTGTAATAAGTGCTTCCAAGGCTATGCTTGTTTTATATTAGTAGCAAACAACGAAAACACTTTAAAATGTTTATTATGTCAGTGATACGAATGGTGCAAAGTCAAGAAAGCTTACGAGAAAAGTTAGCCTTTGTTTTGTGTGATCTCCATTTGCTAATAGAAAAAGTGATTTCATCTACACACATATCATAAGTCCTCTATTATGTGTTCAAAACCCGTTAGCAATAACCAGTATTACATGTGGTAGTAAGTTTCAGAAATGACAGCAGTAACGTAATATTGTAATTACGTTGTCAAATATTATAAAGTAATGAGTTTCAAATTTGGAACATCTCCCAAAACCAACACAGTTTAAATAGGCCCAATTCTAGTATCTAATGAAACGTCAACTCGGTATATTTTTCAGCACAATATCGTACGACATTTGATTTCGAACGACATGAGAATAGGGACTTCATTAGTTTGTCTATGATATGAAAAAAAATCGTGACACTGACACAGCACAGCACAAGTTTGTTTTGCCGCCATTTTTGTCGTCAATTCGTCGGCTTCTGAACCCATCTTAGAGTACTTATTATAATAGGTGTGTACAGTCGCCATCAGATATATTGTAGCGGGCGAGGTACTCAAATATTTCGGAGCAGCATTACTTTTCAATAAATTTGTTACACTAGTTATGGTCAATAACACCAGTACATGCAATTTGTCATAAATATAAGAGTAGCGACTTTTCAATAAATTCGGAACATATAACGAGGTAAAAATATCAGAAAGCACAGAACGTCAAAGGTATCTACGCACTCAGGGTGATCATAAAGATCGGAACATTTATGGAAAATATACCTTAAGTCTGTATCACACAGTTTAAATTCGATACTATAATTATTATGCATGTCGAATCTACTCGTGACGTGTACACGTATTGAAAAGTAATGCTGCTCCGAAATATTTGAGTACCTTTTTTTTTAATTTATTTTCAAACTTATAAAATAAAGAACATGTAAGTGTACATTTTAGCCACTATTGAAAACCCAGTTGGTTTATGTAATAGTTGGCGAGCTCGCGCGGTAAGGCCCGCGGTATTAGGTACATATTTTTCCTAATAAGAGGTAACTAAATTAAACTAATGTTGTGAGTGCTGTACATTCCAGGTAATACTTCTTAATTAGAGTTTTAAATTTAACATTATTATTACTAGTTTTATGCAGAATATCTAACAATTCCTTCGGTAGGGTGTTAAGAATGAATGGGATCACATGCTTATTGGTTCGCCTGCCGTAAACATTATTATTACTTGGCAATTGGTATACAGGTAAGTATTCTAGACAGCGCAGCCGTTCGGGCCGCGTTTTCCGCTCAAGTGTCGGAATACTATAACATTCTTCACTTAGCAACGATAAACAAAACCTATTGAAGCTCTGCCTACCCCACTCTGGGAACGAAGGCGTGAGATTATGTATGTATGTATGTATTGAAGACATTTACTAATTGACAATGTTTAAACAAACCGGAATAGTCTTCAACATATTTGGCTTTTGTTTTACTCGGTACTATAGTTTTTATTAACGCAAGTTGTAATCTATATATTTGCTCCAGGTAGGTTTTGTAAGTCCGCCCGTAGCTACTTATTCCGTAACAAACGATTGAATCCGCCAGTGATAGATAAAGCATCCGTAGGATTTTATAAGGTAATTTATATTTTAATATAGACAGGTTAGCCATGATGGATCTCAGTTTGGAACAAATGTGGTCTATGTGTGGTCTCCAGCTAAATTGACTATCAATAATTAGACCCAGATACTTGTGCTGATGTACGAGCTCAAGCGCCGGACACGTGCAGTCGCGGCGCGCGCCGTGCAGGCACTGATGCTCGTGCGCCACGATTTTAGGGATCCGCGTCTCCTTTGTGTAGGCCGAGTGTATATGTATGACTTTTGTTTTACTAGCATTTATTACTTGACCTACATCGTGGGCCCACTTACACACTTGGGTAAAGTTATATTGAATTTCTTCCTGAGCTTTGTATAAGTCCTGATGGGCAGCAACTAGACATGTGTCATCAGCAAATTGGTATACGGAACCCCCGCGGAAAATGTTACACATGTCATTAACATAACCATAACCTCGCCCGCTACAATATATCTGATGGCGACTGTACACAAAGTAATGTATGCAACTGTACATAATTAAGCCTTAAAACACTTGTGTTTTAAGGACTCTCATTATGTATCAGTTACATAAAATACTATTGTGCTTTAGTGATACGATGGCGTAGTTAGGATACAACCGCTTTTTTGCATGCCACTGAATTACATTTGCAACGTTACTCGTTAAGCGGCAATTACATAGAGTCGTCCGCCGCATGTTGCATACGGCGACCGCAACAGTGTAAAGAACACGGTAGTCGAGACGCATCGGCGAGCGACAGCCGCAACCGACCAATTAGGTGATCGAAATAGACGAACAGATTAATGTGGAGACGACGTTCGTTGGCCGCGGTAGTTTGAAACAAGTTTGGCGACCGCATTAGGCGAACGAAGTAGTGTGTATTGCCGCTTTATACTTACTTTAGTAACATGATATTGAAGGCGAGCGGGTAGTAACACGTGTGTTCGCATGCAGGTACGGCGCGCCGTTCGTGGGCTACGGCGGCGGCTGGGGCGGGCAGCTGATGCGGCCGACGCCGGCGTACCTGTCGGAGTGGCAGTACGGGTACGCGCCCGGCGTGCCCGTGGCCGGCGTCGCGGGCGTGGCCGGCTCCTACGCGCCCTACAACACGCCCTACTACAACGGGTACCCGCCGCAGCACCATCAGCAGGTACGAGAAACTCCTGGTGGCCAGCGTCAACCTTGACTTTCCTTGAGAGATGACCAGTTTGACTGTGATACGACGAGATTTCTTTCTAGTCTTTCTGGAAAAATGGCAATGTTATATGAACATCCTACTGATGAAACATTGGCTCGTCCTACGATTGTGAGTAGGTGGAATAGGGAATTTGCATGGATTTTTAAATAGCATTTCTCAACAAAATATGAAAATACCGTAAAGAGATTACCAAAAGAGAAATTAAAATTAAAATCGGTCAAGTAATACGGATGATACAAGCATTTTAAAATGCTAATTAGACAGATAGATCCGAGGTGCACCGGTGACGTCATCGTGCAGTACGGTTATATAAACTCCACGTAAAATTCTGTTTTGCTAGAAAGAGATAGGAACAAATCTTTGTAGCTTATTTTATATCTTGCTTATTTTATATCTTGGTTATTTATATAGCTATTCAAAAAATATTTTTTTTTCACCTGTTTGTTACATGAATCAGCTTTTATTGAAGCTGTAAAAAAAACATGCATATTCCCTATTAATTGAATTAAATATTGATATGGCACTCGTCCCACCGGCGTCGATGAGCGAGAAGCGAGTAGAGCTAGCGATCGACTATTAATATATGCGTCTCTTTTGTTGACACGGGATGAATATCTTTTGATGGAGAGAGAGTTCTCGCCGGCAGTGTAAAAGGCCAACGATCAACTATTAAATATTCGGGTCTCTTTTATTAAACCGGGATCTATATATTTTGCGAGAAAACAGTCTATAGCTAATCGCATTCTCGTCGGCGGGAGGACGAGTGCCAACAGTCCAAAGTGATCATCCTCTTCAACGAGAGTGACGGGGCGGGCCCGTGAGTGGCCGGACTGACCGCGGCGTGTTGCAGGCGCACTACCTGTCGCCGCCGGCGCTGATGGAGCTGCACAAGAACGGCGACGTGGGCGGCGCGGCGCCCGTGCCCGTGCCCGCGCCCGCCGTGCCGTCGGTGCCGTCCGTGGGCTTCGGCGGGTTCTGTTAGTGCGCCGCCCCCGCACCAGGGGGAGGCCCCGACGCGTCATAGGATTTATTTGTAAATATTGTATGTTTTCCCCCATCACACTTTTTGTATCTAACTTAGATAGACATCACCTTTTAGGGTTTATTAAGTCGGGAGCCCGGCGGCGGAGTACTTAATTTATGCCACAATCGTTTCGGAGTCTTGCCAAGAGCGTTTCGTGTTCTAGTCACTTACTAATTCGTGTCGGCTAGTCAAATTTGTTTTGGAAAAATGTCCGGCCGCCGCCTCGCTCGGATTCGTCTGCGAACGGCCTATGAGAAGCATAAACTATACTTTTTTATTTTAGTTTAGTTTACGTCGTGTCGACTATATTTATAAAGCGATTTTAGCATTTTTATATACAACGGAATATATTTTTACGTGCGCCGCTCGGCGGCCGTTTTGTCGGCGCGGTCGGTGACCCGCCGCGGTTCTATCGTGACCCGGAACGACTGATTTACAGACATCTACATATTTAAGAAACATTTTATTGTTTATATTTACTATATTTTAATGAACCGCGGCGACTGTTTACAACATGAAGGATGTGCGATTTTTATACTGTTCTTAGATTAATTAAGTGAAATGTTTAAGTGAAATCTATTGTTTTCAATCGGTCGCAGCAGTTGCCCGGTAGTATAGTTAAGTGGATCTCGGGCGAGGTCACCGGCCGCGGCACGTTACCGATCAGTTACACGGCGTCGAGACGCTACATAGCATAATATACCGAGCGGTGCGCCGCACAAACTTACGTTTTCGTAAGTCGTTTTATTCGTATGTGAACGGGTTGGGTCCCGGTACCGCGCCCGGCCGCGAGCCGCCGCTCCGCTCCCGCCCACGTTGTGAAAGAATCGAGCGCGACGGAGCGACGCCTCGCGCCTGGCCGCGGACACCAGTGTCGCGCCAGGACGGGATGTCAAACTCTTGTACAAAATTCGTAACTTAGTGAAATGAAATCTTTTCTTTGCACAAACGATTAAACTCTTAAGTATAAGGTAAAAAAACGAAATAACATACGTAAGAAAGACATATACGTTAATGTTAGGTTACCGGGAAGAATTTATACTAGCGCCGAGTGGTGGCGTCAGCGGCTAGTTTTCGCGATGCGTCGGCGGAGCGCGCGGGCGTGTAGGAACGTCGGCGGATGTCGCGGCGTGTCGCGACGTGTCGCAGGGACGGGGCGACCGCAGCGGCGAAGGGCGCGCGCTCTCCGCGACTTTATTCGTTCAATCAAAATGGAAATATTGTTTTTAAAATGAAATCAACAGGGTATTTAAGATTGCTTAAGGTTTATTTTATATTTATTATTATTTGGTGCGCGCGTTAGTGTTACTCTGCCATGTTGTTTGTTTGCTCTCGAATAGTCGCTCTAGGCGGTTTAGTATCGATGGATACCAGTTATACACGTTTTATATTAGTACTATGCCATAAATCATTTGAGTACATTTTACCATGAGGCAGGGATGTGTGTCCGCCGGGGCCGCGTGCGAGGCGTCGCGCCTTCAAGTGAATCGAGTGAAATCTCAATATTTGCGAGGCCGCATAGTTAGTGTGTAAGGACGAGCGCGCGACCCCGCCCGCGACCTCGGCGGACTAATTTATGTGTCCGCGAAACGCCTTTGTACATAACGAGTGCTTTATTACGCTTTTTTTGATATTACATTTTTTTAATGCATTATTTTTGTATTTGTATAAGTTTGCTTTTGTACAATTATTGTTGTGTTGTATACGACGCTGATTCCCGCGGCATCGCGATCGCCCTTCAGGCATTAGTACCATGTGTGAGTGCTACTCGACTGCCAGACGGATAGTGCGGCGCGCGCGCTGTTTGCTATCGCAAGCAGCACTCGCGCTGCAAACGTCTTGGGGCTGTAGAGAAGACTAAACTATTTTGTCCACTACGTGACAAAATATCACTTTACTAATCACCACTTAGAGGTCGTCTATGGCCCCTGTAAGGGCAGTTTACCGAAAAAAAATGGCCAGTTATACAGAAAGGTCGCGGCTGCCGCGGTGCCGCCATATTGACGCATATTATCTCAGTTAATCGGTACCAGTTCTTCAAAACTGAATGTGTTCTCAAGCAAGTATCGGATCTAAGGTACTTGCTTCGAAAATTCTTTATTAAATTTTGCAAGGGAGTATCAAAAACCAATCCTTATTGTAGTGAGATAATATGCGTCAGACGGTGGAGCATCCCTTTTGATATTACCGCCGAGTTATGAGTCTTAAGTAAGAGCTTATCCCTTTTGTACATGAACAACATTCACAGAAAGGATAAGCTATTGCTAAATATATTTGACAATATGTATCAATTAAGAATGTGTTTTTATTATTGGTACGTGGCAATTCAGCGGTTATGTTAAAAGCGATACGAATAGGGCCTACAGCGATGCTGCCAATATTTGTAGTTCGGTGCTAGAGCCTCCAGCCGATCGGCCTGGCGGGACTCGTGTCGGTCCCCGTCGGGCGGCGGCGTCTCAAAACCCTCGAATAGCTTGTGATGTTTACGTTAGTGTTATCGGTTAACTCGAATAGCGCCGCATCGCGTCGCCAGTCGCCCGCGCCGCGCTCGGCGGCGGCGCCGAGCCCGCGCCGCCGGAGCCTGCCAGCGGTGGGCGAGTCTGTCGCCAGCTTTATGCCGGTAACATACATGCTGTTTCAAACAAGCCTCTATTTTAAAATTAAACGAGTTGAGGTTACGTAGGTGACCTATTTTTTAAGCCGGGTTGTGAAAATCGTGTATGTTGTCGGCGGGTCTCGGAGCGGGGCCGGCCGCGCCCGCCCGCACGGGCGCTTAGTTGTACGATAAGTTAGGTCGAGGGAGTGCTTCGGAGTGTAAAGGAGCGAGAGCGTAGTGTAGCGTAAGTCTGTCAACGAGCGGTCAGCGGCCCGTGCCGCTGCACCATTGTACAGTGTGTATATTTTTGTAAAATTCAATCTTAAACTTGTGGCAATATATTATAAAAAACTTAAAAAAGTAATCTTTAATATTAAAACTTAGTACAATTGTTATAAAACGGTATGGCGGTGAATTCCGTGGCGCTTACGCGCCGGGTTGTGAGTGGCCGCGCCGTGCTGCCGTGCCAAACGAACCGAAGCAATAAGGCTACTGCTCCCTTTAAGCAATAATGGCGACTGAACGCTGCGTTGCGTTTCCAAATTGTCCCTCATAATCTCTTTGGTACTAGTCGAATTTCAGTGATCGTCACGTGTAGGCCATAACGCATTTCGCTTTGCTAATGAGAACGTCGCGCGCGCCGCGCCGCTGGCGCCGGTCGCCGGCGCTCGGCCGCGGCGCGCGGACCCTAGGTATAAGTTACCGTCGCCAGGCGAGGGGCCTGGCGCGGCATTCGATTCTAGCTCAATTTTATTGATACTTAATTATTGTAACGTTTTATGTATTTGCTTGTTATTCACCGTTGATTATTGTGACCTGCATAGGGCCGTTCAATACACTCTCCGCTCCACAGTTTAGAGTGTATAAAACCGCCCTAATCAGTCAATACCCATTCGGAATGTAACGAAAAAGCCAGTAACTGCCGTGTTGTGGATTGTAGGTTTATTAGTAATTCTGTTATGTCGGCGTGTCGCCGACTTTACTCGTTTAACTCGCATTTCTGACGGTGCTTGTGTTTACTCGGAGGACGCGCGGCTGCCTCCGGCGCCGGACCACACCGGACGGCGCCGGACCGCGCCGGACGCGACATGTATCACGCGTACTGCCTACTAGCGCCGATGTCTTGTTCGAATCTTGATCGATTCCGTCATAAGATTGCGCTAGCTTCAAGTCTGTGTACTTAATAATTTGTACACTTATTTATTTTTAATGAATTGTAATAAGATGGTGCTACATCCTTTGATTGGGTTTCGCTTCACCTCTGGGTTAAGTTGATGCTGGCGCGCCCGAGGGCGCGCGCAGCCTCCGACTGTCCGTTCGGGTTCATTTGTTACGATACTTTGTCAATTACGAAGACAATCCATTTGGTCGCGTAGTAACGTTGCTAGTGTAGTGGCTGGTGAGTCGTCGAGTCGTGTCGGTCGTGTCGGTCGTGTCGTGTCGTGTCGGCAGTCGGGCCGCGTCCGTCGTATTAACTCTCGCTAGCGGTAACACTAAAGTTGATACGTTTGTACAGTTTTAACGATACTTCTCGTAGTGAACTAAGCAAGAAATATTTTTAGTATCATAAGATCTAATCGAATTACATTTTAGTGTATCATATAAAACTACTCGAGGTCGTTTTTCAAAATTACTTTTAACTTTGTATGGTCCTGCGTGAGTTTTAATTTAAATAAATATTAATGTCTCATCTGAAACCGACTCCGTGGAATTTAAATTAGAAATTAAACTGAAAGAATTTTAAATAATGTAATACAACATTAATAATGGTTAAGTAATGTATTATAAATAGTGTTAAGGTAAAAAGTTATTAACATTGTATGGAAAAATTGTGACAAAATTATAGTCATTTGTAATATTAATTGTTGTTTTATTGTTACCTTTATTCTATTCAATTACTGGATGGCAAGCGTTCAGCAGCGGCAGTGTCACGTATCGTTCAAAACCTTGAATCCAAAACACGAAAAATCTAAATACGAAATCTACCACACAGATGATTTCATTTAAAGACCACCAATTTCCATTTACACAACTTTTTTTAAAAAGTGAAACCATAGGCCCTTTTCACGAAGCTACAAGTTACAAATTACAAGCAGAAGTATCTAACTCCTTTTGCTAAAAAGAGAGTTCTTGTAATTTGTAACTTGTAGCTTCGTGAAACTGGCCACAGAGGGTCCATTTTACGAATGCTTGTAACTTGTATTACTAAATGGAATAAGCCCTTTTCAATGCATATTTTTGGAAAGATTTCCGCTAGTAATACAAGTTAACGAGCTATCCGTTTCGTGGTTTAGGAGGAGTTAGCAGAATTACATACAGGCATGTAATAAAGAAGGTATACGATGAAATCATCAATCCTACCAATACCATTTGGTTTGATTTAAATAAATACTATCATGCCCATCATTACCCGACTGTCGAAGGAGGGAGGATATAGTTTTTACCTGTATCATCGACAAACTATGTTATGTAATGTATGTATGAAGTATAGTCATTGGTTTCCTCAGAGAGGCTAAACATAAAGCCCAATTGCGACAGGCGAGGTGTCGTTAGATTTGTCGGAGCGTCTCAAGAGTAACTGGGTACTTTCAATGATATTTTATATTGGTACTTTAATAAAAATAAATGCAAAATAATTATTGTCCTACACACATAAACTCACGCCTTCATTCACAGAGTGGAGTAGGCAGAGCTACAGAATTACCAATAACTCTAAAAATTTGTTGATAATTCTGCAATCACGTTTTGCACAATTACGGCTAAGATGTTTACAAGTGTATTAGTGACAGGTTGCAAGCCCATCGCCTAACAGTACTACAAGCCTTTATTCCCTTAGTCGTCTCTTACGACATTCACGGGAATACATGGAGTGGCACTTTTCTATCCCGGCAACCACACGGGACAATTATTATCATATTGTGGATTTAATTAAAAATATACTAAACAATACTCTTTATCAGTTTTATCACACATTACAGAGAGTTACAATTTGAAACAAATAACTATTTTATGTATCAGTAGGATGGACATCATGGTAAACAACAGGCGGTCTTATCGCTACATAGCGATCTCTACCAGACTACCATAAAAACAGCAGATACATAAAAAAACGGGCCTCTGTGGCTCGTTTCACAAAGCTACAAGTTACAAATTACAAGCGGAACTCACTTTCTAGCAAAAGGAGTTACAAATTACAAGCGGAACTCACCTTCTAAAGGAGTTAGAAAGAGACTTCCGCTTGTAATTTGTAACTTGTAGCTTCGTGAAACGGGCCTTAGAAGCCCGTTTCACACAGCAACAAGTTACAAATTACAAGTGGAAGTCTCTTTCTAAACTCTCTTTCTAGGAAAATAAGTTAGAAAGAGACTTCCGCTTGTAATTTGTAACTTGTAGCTTCGTGAAACGGGCCTCTGGTCGTCATTGGTCGAGGTTGTGTCAAATGGAAACTTGTAACCTGTAAATTGTAATTTGTAGCTTTATAAAACAGGCCCCTGGGGCACGTTTTATAAAGCTACAACTTACAATTTTACAGGTCTAAACTGGCAACTCTGCTCAAATGGCCGGTCGTCATTGGTCGAGGTTGTGTCAAATGGAAACTTGTTACCTATAAATTGTAATTTGTAGCTTTATAAAACAGGCCCCAGTTCTTCATTGGTCGAGGTTGTGTCAAATGGAAACTTGTAACCTGTAAATTGTAATTTTTAGCTTTATAAAACAGGCCCCAGATCGTACATAAAGCCCCCACCGAAATGGTTGGTTTATCGATAACATTAATATTACTATCGAAAGGGGCCTGTTTTATAAAACTACAAATTACAATTTACAGGTTACAAGATTCCATTTGACACAACCTCGACCAATGACGACCAGGGGCACGTTTTATAAAGCTACAAGTTACAATTTTACAGGTCTAAACTGTCAACACTGCCCAAATGGCTGGTCGTCATTGGTCGAGGTTGTGTCAAATGGAAACTTGTAACCTGTAAATTGTAATTTGTAGCTTTATAAAACGTGCCATTTCAGCAGTGTTGCCAGTTTAGACTCTTTCTAGCAAAAGGAGTTAGAAAGAGACTTCCGCTTGTAATTTGTAACTTGTAGCTTCGTGAAACGGGCCTCTGATATAACATTTTATTAAATTGCTTGGTTTATAAAAAGTCACAGCGTATAGCATAAATAAATACAAAACCATATCGCACCTTCAGAACAATAGTGACCTAATAGGGAAATTTAAAATTTCGAGTTAGGTCTCTATAATAATATTAATAATAAATGTATGACTTGAAGTTTGAAAGCTGACATTTTGAATTAGGTCACTATTGTTCTGAAGGTGCGATATTAGAATATGGCACACAAATCAAAAGGTCAACCAGGGTGAATGGGCACGATTTTGGACTTTGATCTAGATTTTCTCTGAATATTTCTAAGAGATACTAACAATGTTAAGATTTTAAAACTTTAGTCTTATGTATTTGAATCGATTTGGAATATTATATTTAATCATAATTATCTTTAAACCCCTTTTTTTATAAAAAAATAGGTCATCCCTATTTAAACTGTGGTTAAACTGGTGATTATTGACCAATAGAGACGAAAAAGGGTATAATAGGGAAAAGTAGCCAGGGCAACTTTAATAAGTGTACTTACCAGTAAGTACATTAGTAGGTACCTAGGTACCTACTTATCTAAGCATCTACTTAGGGAAATTAAGAAAAGGAGAATTCAAGAAATTAATAATTGTTTTATTTCTGTCACTATTACATGACAATTTATAAAAGACCTATCTTATAGGTACAGTAGGTAAGTACTAAAATTAAATAAACACAATAAAATGTTTTGTAACAAAATGAGATCTTGTAAAATATTAATTATCGAGTCCTTAACTTGACAGGGGCCAATTCGGATTAGTGTTTTCTAATTTTAAACGTCTGGTACTATACTACCTAGGTACCTACTTAAAAACCAACTGTTGACAACCCTGTCCCTATACTCCCTTTAGCGTTCCTATATAAACATACTTCGTACCTATTAACTCTGAACGGCGTCCCTATTGACCCCTCATGCCGTCCCTAATAGCCCCCGATGCGTCCCTATAAACCTCGTCTTTGTTTGAAATTTCCACGGATCATTATTTTTTCACTTTTCACTAACAAAACAAATACCAATTGCACTTACCGTTTTAAAAACAGCTTCTTGATGAAATAAGTAACCAATTTAACACAACTTAAAGTACTAAACTTGCTTTAAAATCTAATTTTGCGACAAAGTTTTGGAGACCATTTTAAACTGCCACCAGAAAGCCCAACTTCAGACTAAATGTTTGACAATCTAGCGTTAGCTTCATGTCGTTCCAGTGTTGCCATTACCGAAAGCACCTATTTGACTATCAATTTCAACCTCTTAATAACATTCATAATTGGTAGTTTTTGAGAGATTATCAGGTAAATGTCATCCCCGGTTTTTGTCCCTATTCACCTTGCCATCCCTAATAACCCCGGTTGACGGTATCCATGGTAAGTTATTTTTGATATTTTAAGAACAACCCTAGCTTTGTAAGCTTCCCCGATTTGTTTACTTTGTAAACATTGAAAATGCAAGCAAATGAAATGATCTAATGGGTTGATGATAATTTACTACGTAATATAAGTCCCCCAATAATGTCAAAACTGATCAATATTTCAAAAAAAACTGACTTACTGGTACAATGTTAATATTTTTCTAATATTCGTTTTTTTCACCACATCCTAATTAAACTAAGCTTATCTAGGAGGCATTACGATTAGTGTCCTTTCAAATTCGTGTGTAGCTTTAGGTAATGTTGATTCCGGGAATCAAGATATTAAAGATAGAGATCCCTTAACTTAAAGGGATAAGTTCGCCTTAGTAGTAGTATACTAAGACCGCATTTCACCAAACTGGAATAAGGTCTTATACCTAGATTAAGCGCCAAATTTGTATCGACTAATCTCGGAGCAAGTCTTATTCAGTTTGGTGAAATGCGGCCTTAATAAAAGTAGTATACTTTTATTTAAGTAATTTTAATATTTGTTCAATTATTTTAGTACAATACAATGCAGCGGTGTATTCGGTTAACATATATACCTACATTATATTTTCAAAGTGACTTCGGCACACACATTAGTTATGTAGTACGTACCTACATCTAATCAAGTAGTACTTTAATATTGTAAGGTGACATTTTAACCTTTTGAACGCCATACGTCGAATACAAAATGTGCCACCCACACGCCAAACATGTTTGCTATGCTATGCAAATTACACCTTATTGCTACCAAACAAAGTCTCTTTTAATCTTGAACTCTTGTCGGCTGTAGCCGACGTGGCGTCAGTGGCACGACTTTTAGTTGACGGCCAGAGCCGACTGTATCGTTGAAAAGGTTAAACGCCCTCTCAATATGGCTGCCTCTGCCGCAATAGGTATTTGTCTAAAGTAGTAAAGTTAAAAAAGTAAAAGAGATAATCGGAATGCATAGTATTTGCATCTAGATCAACATGCCGGGTCCATGGGTAACCCGTATTAGTTTTAATTTTAATCAGCTCGTTGCACAGCGGTGCAGGACTTGAAAAGCAGAACAAATTCTAGCTAGCATACCAACAACAAAGAGAAGGGCGAGAAGGCAGCTGTTTTTCGTTTTAGTAGCGCTTTTGCAACGTCACGCGAGAGGGCGCTACCCACGACACGTTACCAACGTTACACATCAAAATATATGTATGTGATAGGTGATAGATGTCGCTAGTATCTGTCTTATGCAAATGTTTTCCTGTTTTGTATACAATAAATCTGCATTCGTTCTTATATGAAAATTAGAGACATATTGCGTTATTAGGGTGAAGTTATGGGGGCTGAGAGAGGAAATAAGATACACTAATACCCGAATACATCTCCATAAATTGTCCTCCCAATTAACAGTTAATAGAATCTTGTCTTTTGGATAGGTACAAGTAAAAATGCAGATAAAGATAATATAACTGAATGCAGATAATTTTTTGACTATGAATATCGACTGAAATTAAAAATGGGCTAAAACAATGAGTATACGCTGAAATCAAGTTGAAACGGCTGTCTCTCATATAATCAAAGTGATGTCTATGGTTTCTTTGTTTGGAACTATAAATTTAAAATAAATATTTTAATTTATAAAAGAAGGACATAGAGAGCTATTATTCTAAACTATTACACTGAAAATGTCTTCTTTATGCGAAATGTGTTAAGAAAAGATACTTTTAGAGAACTATGACAAAAGATGTCACGGCCACAGAGTGCAAATTTAGTTTTTTAAAAGCATCGAAGAGGTACTTTTTTGTACCACTATCCCTATCATCGTTTTCAGTTTAAATACTTTTATAGAACCGCTGCTGTATAAAAAATAATCAATTTTTATAATTAAACAAGAGGTCAAAAGTATAAAATAAATAATATTCAAATAGTGCATAGTTTTATACTTTAAACGCTTTAGCTCTTACTTTCGATTGATATAAAGAGCTTCATAGGTTTCGGTTGATGACGTGAAGTTCCTGCCATAAAGAACCCAAGTTTGATGGCTTCGAAATCATAGACAACTCCAGTTGACCGAGAGCGATTCCGAAAAGATCGCGGATTGCCTGTAGAATTCGGTGTGGATTGAGATGTCGGATATCGGCAGCGGAGACGAGGGGCTTTCTAGTCAGAGTACGTATACATTTACAGAGGCGTATTGTTCTGGTCACCTATCGTTTCCCGCGGTTTCTGTGTTTGCCCGGGACGAAATTCTCCCGTGTCCTAACGTTCAAAAGTAAATATCTCATTGTTCCCGTTTCAAAATGGCGAATTCGGGTCTGAAAGCTGTCTGAGGGTCTCAGGGGCCGAGCGGGCGGCGGGGCCGCGAAGGCCGCGGGTATCGCGGGCTCGGCCGGGGACCGGCTGGGCCACCGCCGGCAGAGGTTGACGACCTATCGATTTTTTTGTCTGCGACCTCTCGCCACCGGGCGGCAGCGGCAGGGGACGGCGGCTGGCTGGCCCGGCGGCGGCGGCGGCGGCTCTGGGCCAGCCGGGGCGCTCGGCTGGCGCCGCGGCCCGGGCCCGCTCGGGCGCGCCTTTGTCTGCGCAGGCCGTGCATCAGCTGACGGCGCGCGCCAGGTCAGTGCCCGCCGAGCCCCCGTCTGGGACCAGGCTGGCCACCATCAATACCCTCACAACAGACCTTAACTCTCTCCTATTAGAATCTTATTAGATTGTGTTTATTCTTTTGTGTTTTGTGAATAGAAGTGATATATTATTTTGTGTTGAGTTGATATAAAACAGTTTTCAAAGTTCTGTGCAGTGCATAAAGTGGTGGACAGTGGTTCTTTGTTCCTTAAATGGGGTTATCTGCTGTGACATTGAGTTGGGACAGAATTGAGGACACCTGCTCATTGTGTAATAGTGAAAGTGTGTTGCTATGCTGAGACCCATGGCCATGACAAAAGGGCCAGACTATTGGATGGAGAGGAATCATTAACATCATCAATTTGGCAGGAGATGACACTTCAAAACTGTAAGACTGACTAAACTACTTGGAGTAGGAACTACCTAGTTACTGGCAAGCTGAGATACTCGACAACACCTAGTGGCTTTGTTGACTATGACCCAGTTTCATTTTCCTAAAACTGTAAACCCACTTGTTTGACCTGATTTCTCTTTTCACCCAATCTTTGAGCTATGGTTTGTGGTGTAGGTCAAGCGACGTGTAACAGGATTTTTGCATATTAAAAGGTAAGTAGCTATCCAGGTTGAATGTTTCAGAAACTGAGAATGATGAAATATATCCTTTCTTTATAAATGTTTTAATATGGTTATATTTTAGTTTATCAGATAAAAGAGTACTCAAATATTACAATGTTATAGTATATTAAAAAGCTTGGAAAATTATTCATTTAATAAGTTATAGTTACATTAACCAAAATCCAACATGTACAGTAGTTTCGCCTAAGTGCTGTTTAGACTACAAGTAACTTTTTAAAAGCTAGTGTTAAAGGCTTGTCATGAAATTTGGAAAAAGTGCTTGCAAGTCAAGTCAAGTATTTGTTTTTATCAGTGACAACTACACCATAGGGACACACAATTCTACTGGGATCAATAAAAAACTTACAAAGCGCTATCAGTCGCATAAAACCTTAACCGTTTCATTTAGCGCAGTCTTGAACTCAATTTGAGTATGATTGGTCATAAGACTAAAATTTATTTCACCCGGATTGCGGCATCTTTCTGCTTTAACTAAGCAGGTGAATATAAAAGCTGATATTAAAAATATAAACTCTTAGTTCTACCACAGTATTATTTTCATACAAAATCTCTGTTAGGTAGGCATATTTTCACTATTTTCTTAATATGCTATGGCATTTCTTATATTTTACTACTTTTGGTATAATAGGTGTATTTAAAAAGAACATTCATAACTCTTTGAACAAGTTAACTTGTTTGGCATTAATTAATATTACTGATCATGTCTTTTTTTACCCATACCAGTTTTTTCTTAATGCCTAGTAGACTTTCTTCATCCTTACAAAAACTTTGGAAATCCGCCAAATTTCAATGCCAGTGTACTTGCATGTACTCGAATAAAGTGTACTCACTACTTTGCTCTTTAGCATAAGATGGATAGAAGATGAAAATCCAACTTTTTAGTTTACACAATTTTGGCTTACCATCTAAAACAAATTATTGACATAATATCTACTAGCTCAGTGTTGAATCCACAAATAGTGGGGCTAGTGTCTGCCCAAAGACATTTCCTCACCATTATGGCTAGAATGGGCACGTCTGTCTGAAGCAAAAAATAACAGGTTTCACTTTTTTGCCCGTCTGGCCCGCGTCTGTAACAAGATTGCCAGGTCAACAACCTGCCTTGAACTACTTACATAACCACATTAACTGACTCCTAGCTGTGTCTCACTTAACTTAACAAGGTTTTTCAAAATTCAGATCACCCTGTATATGAGGCATTTTCTGTATGTAGGGTGTGACACTTTGATTCAATTTTATTCAAATAAAAAAAATGCAAGTAGGTTCTAAATTCTTTGTTTTTTTAAATGTAAGTATGTTGATGCACAAATTTTTCTTTTTGACCTGGTTTTGATCATTCTTTTTTGTTCGAAATGTGTCATCTTGGTTTGCCTTCTTGACATAAATAAATGGATAGGTATCGTCCTATAGAAAAGTTGGCAATTTTGGCATAATCTGACAATGACATATTATGACAAATCGATGGAACTTCAAAAACAATAAGCATACATTGGTACACATTGTGGTATTTGCTGTTTAAATGTTAATGTCATTGGAAGTTTTAAAATCATCCAGGGTGTTTTTTTTTCAGTTGAAATCAAGATTTTAATTCATATAAATTGTTCAATTGGTCGCCTTTATCTTTATAAAGACACTTTCTCCCAGTCAACCTTACTGCAAAGCGGATAATTATTCTGGGTGTTTGTAAATGTTGTAAATTGATTTGTTGCTTATATCTGAATGTTTTGCATACATATAATGTAATGTTTTAATTGAATGGGGACAGATTACTTCAAATAAAACATAGTTTTCTGCTAAAAAATGTTTTTTTGCCAATTTTAGATTGATAAAAACTTGGCATCAATGTGCTGCTCAGTTTTGGGGTGACCTACATCATTATCTTGGATCATAAATTCTCTGAATACCTACTGGTCTTAATTTAGCACTTTTTCTAGGACAAACCAGTTTACATCAATGAAGGCAATGTCACATCCTACTGCGAAATAGTTATTTTTGCATGTTTTCAGCGTTTGAAAATAGATTTGAGTAAACTGTTTGTAATAGTTAATATTTTTTACAAAACTAGTGTGAATAATTGTTTTATTTGCATAAATTATGAAGTATTGGTAGCTATGTAAAAAAATATAATTTCATGGTTAATTATGGTACATTTCAATCCCAAATCAATGCTAGTCAAGAATTTACAGAAGTAATTTGTTTTGCTAGGCTGTACGTATACATAATCCTTCTGTTCATTTAGTCACAGTGCTATAAACTTTCAATGTCTTCATTCTGAATGACCGGTTGTTGTTTCGAACGGATGTAGTGAGAAAAGAGAAATTATATAAATGAAACTTTAGTTTGTATATTTATAGTTTAGTCCATTATTGATGTAATTAGCTAAATTAACTTCAGCAGCAGTTATGATAATCATGCTATTTTTTTTTTATCTACAGGTCTATTTAATCTGTGTAACTATTTGTTTGTAAACATAATTTGTTGTTACTATTGTATCATTTGACTCCCTAAATGAAACTTCAAATATCTTTAGGGTTTTCTCATATCAGTTCTATTCTACCTTTTTAATAGAAGAGCTGTGTAACAAATAAAACGCGTTATGCATTTATTGAGTTATAATTATAATAAGAATGCGCTAACCAGGGCTTGTGCAACACGCGCGTAACGCGAGCTGTTCGTTGGCCCGCGACGGGTCCTGTCTTGTGATGCAACCGACTAAGGATACGGCGCACTTGTATACCACCACAATATAAGCCTTCCGAACTGGTTAATAATTGCTTTCATTAAATAATTATGAAGACATTATCTATCTCTGTAGATTGTTGTAGATGAGTCGGACACTTCGCCTGTTGTCTTCCCTTGGTGTGAGTTGTCTGCAAATTAGAGGATTCTGCTTGCTAATTATATACGTGAAAACTTGCGGTACCGCAGTGAAATGAGGGCGTTAGGTCCTTACCGTGAAGAACCGTGGCTTTTAATCTTTCAAAGTAGAATGCTTTGGTTCTCGTGGATAGAAAGAACTTTGAGCCTAACCTTGGCAAAAACGGCACTTGAAAAATCCTAGTATTCGAGGAATCCTCGTTAAGAAACTTGGCTTGCAAATCGTTTTAGATTTAAAAGCGTCATCAAAGTTAAGTTCATTGGGTCACTTAACCTCACGCCAATTATAAGGGGATGAGTGCACAAAAGGTTCTGCTTGCCGCGCCTAGGCTTTGATTACGCCGCAGGTAATTTAGTGCAGCGTGTTGCGTGCGCTATTACTGCGCCAAAGATTTACAACGTCTTTACTGAAGAGCCAGCCGTATAGCGCCTAATCACCTGTGACTACATGAGCTTGGTGTTAGCGTGTGTGGGTGGAATGTGGCTGGCAACGGTGGGTATGGTTTGTCAAGATGGGTAGTGGAAGTGAGAGCGTTTTGTGAAGAGCAAACCAAATTATGTGGTGGGCGTGGTGGCGTTGTTTCTGTATGTCACTACTATGTATGTTTATTTGCAATAGACGGGCTATTGAATAGTAAGATGCTTGATACTCT
Organism: Acleris literana; assembly: GCA_946894065.1. Lineage (NCBI taxonomy): Eukaryota > Metazoa > Arthropoda > Insecta > Lepidoptera > Tortricidae > Acleris > Acleris literana. Next base: position 6,085,696 of record OX335694.1, read on the forward strand.
GAATTGTGATAGGATTACCGAAAAAAGATACTGTGTTTAAACACAGAACTTGTGTTGGTATGTTATTATATCAGTGCTTAAAAATGCTGAATTTAGCAAAGACTGTCCCCAAATTCAATCGTGATTAAATCGTGTAGTAAACTGGCTTCAGAATCGTCTTTCAATTAATACCTACCGCTAACCTCAACCAGGCCTATGGCAATAAACTCTTTTAAAAATCTACCTAGGTACATAAAAAGTAAAATTACGCAATATTTAAAAACCTAAGCAAGATTTTAAATTAATCTCTCTCTTGAGCTCAGTAACGCTTTGCCTAGTCTAATTTTCCTAATTTCTCGGACACCCTTAATATAGGGTGCTCTATTTAAAAATATAACTAGAACTGAACGTTTTTTAGTCTGCACTTGGCATCTGCTATAATTGGTTATCAATTGAAGCGATCTGTATCAGAGTTCAACGACCTGCCTTTATCTAGGCGGGGATCCAGGAAGCGATTCGCGTTTCGGCACAGAAGCACATTATATAAGTGCCAGTCAATTTGCGAACTCTTAGTTGTGCAACATATTCAAAAGTGAAGAGCATTCCACTATTTTATGCAATGAATTGAATTGTTACGAAACTGTTGCAAAAGAGTCCGATTCTCTTATTAATTAATTTATTACCTTTAACTCACTTATTTCAACTCTTGGGCAACAAACATTTAGAAAACTCTACGTACGTAGGTAGCATTGTTTCGCAACTTACTACCCTTTTCTAAACTGTCCTTAATAAAGTTTCACGCCCGTAAGCTAGCGGCACCCGAGAGTCAAATCCGTTTGCGGTTAGGTTGGTACCTTGTCGCTGTTCAACGATAATTGAGAGAACGTTAACCCCCTGTATAGTATCTCAGATCTCCGACCGCAGTTTGACAACAACCGCGTTAATTATAAATGCTACATTGAGAGCGTCCTAATTTCGCGCCGCTGACGTGAGCGAGTATTTTACGATTATCTTTCTCATTTCAGAATATCATGGTCAAGGAATGGACGCGGGAGGAAACAATTTTGACTCCGGTGAGTTTCTTACCTTTTAAAGACTGATTACTGAATTTCTTTTAGTGCTTTTCAGCAGAACTACCTTTATGAAGCTGGTATATTGTGACGTGTTTTCTGAGGATCTCGAGAGAATAGAACAGATCTGGAGAGCTAGATGGCCAGTTTAAAATTATGTATTCTACGTATAGATGACCTAGCTGGAGTAATCTTGCTTCTATGAATATGACCTTTTGAGAGTAACAACAGCATTTTGTCCTATTAGTTGAAAAGATTCTTACAAAACAAACGGTGCCAGAGTCCCTGATTTTCAAATCAAATCAAATTAATTTATTTTGTTACATTTAGACATTTTCCATATAGATAGGTTACAGATGTAGTGCATAATTGTTTTCCATCGTACTTTCACGGAAACGTAAGAACGTGTCTTGCTATTTCAGTCGGCCACAGTACAAAAAGTATTGAGGTTGACTGAAGCAGCATGACAAATACGAACGTTTATGGAAAATAATTAAGCACTACATCTGTAGTTCTGTACACAGATTGCGGTGATAAAAAGGGCGTGAGCACAGCTAAGCTGAATTTGAGCTCACCCGTGGTCAGCCATGGAGAGATTTTCACGCAAGATTTTGTCCAAAACATCATTCATAACCGCTATGCGTATGGCTGCGTTTATCGCGCGACAAAGTGTGGATAAGGCATCTGTCACCGTCTGACACGTAAATAAGTAGGAGAGTGACGGATGCTTTATCCACATTTGACACGCGATATAGACGCAGCCCTACTAGGCTCGCAGTTCTTGTTAAAAATGTATAAACTTCAAACTATTCTTGTTAACCGAGAATTGGGTTTGACGTTTCTAAATGGAGCTAATTACTTATGCCTTATCTAAGTTAAGCAACAGTTTTGAGTTTTCGAGTTCTTACCGCCGTACCCGAAGACATTTTAGAGACAATCAACACGTTCCTTTTTACCCGACTGCCGAAGGAGGAGGGTAATGTGTTTATCAGCCCGTATATGTATGTTTGTTCCTTTGTGGCGCTCTAGAAACTAAACGCGTGGACTGATTTTGATGATTGTTATGTCAATCGATTTGTCTTAACCTTGTGAGTGTCATTAAAGATATAACAGTAATCAAAATTCAATATGGCGGCAACCAGACGCCATTTTGTAAAGACGAAAAAAAAGTCGTCGAACTATGATAAGTGGGGTATCCTTGAATGGGTATTTAACAACAGTCGGGCTTTTTAAAGCTTGCTTTTTATATAATTCAAACGTGAGTATGAAAAGTCGTCACTAAGAAACAACTTAATTTTCATTAACTGACTCTTGGGTGCGGACGTTGATGATTAGTAAATGTGCTGAAGAAATAAAATTTGGAGCAACGATTTTTTTTTAATGTTTTTTGGATTCTTGATGAATGAAGTGATGGCCTTTTCCGCGTAGCGAATAACTATAATCAATAAGCTGCCTTTAATTTCCTCGGTGATTGCTTCGACCTCCGCTACACTTGCACGTATGATGCGCTCGCCGGTGCAAGGCAAGCCGTAATCGATCGCGATTTCTAATTGGTTATTATGCGCATTCCCTGTTACGATCAGTACGAATAACGCGGCAAAAACCTTGAACGGAAATGGATCAGGGTGAAAGCACCGAGTCTCGTTTCATTTATAATCATGCTGTATATTCATTTTTGTGGAAATTAATCCTAATATAATGACTTATTTTGACGTACATTGATGCACCCGTTCAAGGTCAAAATGAGTCTGACGGGGCGCGCCTTCGTGGATTAAAAACACTATAGATATTAACGCAGAACATCTCGGTGTCTTCGACTTTCGGATGCTGTTGATCGGACCGGAAACTTATGCATGGGAAACACAACGGAAATGGGCTGTAAAATACTCTTTGTTTGTTTATGCTATACGCTAATCCGAGTATTTTTATGTTCCACTTACTTTGTTATATGGCAGTAGTTCTTAAGCTTTTTTTTCCAGCGGAACCCGAAATATTTTACGCCCCTATAATGCAATACCTGCCTATTTGTTTAGGTTCTTTTATAAGAATTCAAAATATAGGTACATAACACCGTCTGCAGCTGAAAATGTATCCTGCTTTACGGAGGCCCGAGGCTTCGCGGAGCTTTGAGAATAAACTTTACTATATTGGGTGTATTTACGGTAGCCAATTTTAAAGAGCAAGTTTGGCGGATAATACAGGTAGAGCCGAGTACGTAGAGTTAACGTTCTTACCATTAAAAAACCGGGTAAGAGCATGTCTGACCATGCTCAGTGTAGGGTTCCGAAGCCGTTAATACACAAAAACTATCTCTAAAAACAACAAGTATGAAGTAATTCTCTATTTAAAGTCATTTGGTGCTGTCTTAGGTCATTTTAGTTGGTATAAACACTTTAGCCACCTGTATCTCAGGAACCAAGACCTATCTAACGAGACCCCACACTATGGGGAAGACGAGAAAAAAAATACATCCCCACGATAAACAAAAATTATTTTTTTCAAGATTTTATTTTACCACTTTGTTGGCGTGACTATTAATAGGTATGTATATTCATGCCAAATTACAGCTTTCTAGGACTAAGAGTCTCCGAGCTAGGCTGTGGACGGACGGACGGACGGACGGACATGGCAAAACTAAGGGTTCCTAGTTTCAATACGGAACTCTGAAAAGTGTTTTGAAATTTTTTGATTAGAAAAGCACTGGCAAGCATTTACACATTCAATTTTTGGGAAACTCTGTAACTGTGCTAGTTCGGGAATTATAAGGTACATTCGAGTTCGTACATATGTGTAGGTACACTTTAGTACCTTGTCTATTTAATGTCATGTTTAAACTGCCATATATGAACTGTCACAGCGATTAAAATTACAAGGTACGAAAGTGTACACATATTTATGAACTCGACTGTACGGTCGGCCAAGAAAGTGGTCTACCAGTTTTGACAAAAGTTTCCGTGAGATCTAATTATCGCTAAGGTTGACACTTGTCACTGTCATAATATTATTGCAAGGGATCATGACGTGCAAATGAATTTGTACCGGTAGTAGACCACATTTTTGGCCGAGTGTATATACGATGTTGATCAGACACCAGACTAACTAAACGATGCACAATTATATTACGAACAAACATTAAAAGATTAATATTTATTTTATATAAAAAAAGAATAGGAAACTTTTTTTAGAACGTTAAAATATAACCTTTTAATGCTTCGTCATGAAGTCTTTTCAAAAGCTCTTTAAAGACGTGTTCGTTATAGTTAACGTTTCTGTTTTTAAATTAACCTTGCCTGAAAACCCGGGCATGAGCTTAGTTACTTAGCTAGGTATATTATGTACATGTTTAATAAAAAGTTATGAAAGTGCGGCCCTGTTTGTATTTCCCACGAGGCCGCGAAGCCCGGTTTTGCTGCGGGTGACTTATGACCACGTCCACTGCTTACCGAGATTCCTTTGAAATAGTTATTTTTAAGTTCCGAAGCTATATAAGAAGGAAGATAAACTGATCTTATTTTATTCTCCGCCAGAGTAATAAAACACTTCAAGTTGTCGAACGAGTCGGCGCCAGCGCGGCTCCGTTTATGACTTTCTATACATTTGCATTCTTAGTATTCATATTAAAATAATTCATTTACATTAACGATTCGCTCGTTTTCGTAATGGCAACGGGACATAATCATTATTATCGTCTTGTATTCTTTCATTTATCTCAATGTCTTCTCGTGACAACAGATGTTTCAATTTCAATAGTCTAAACGCTTGGGTTTTTTTAATTAAACCGAAATAAATGCTTAGCAGTAGCTAAGCACCCAGTAGGGTGGGATTATGTCAGTTGACGAAAAGTGTATGATTCTCAGACATCGGGATTTTCAGAGAAAAATCTTTTGACATAATACATACATACATTAAATCACGCCTGTTTCCCAGAGGGGTATGCAGAGACCACTTCTTCGCTACGATCCTGACAAATCTTTTGACAATTGTAGTGATTTCGTATATCGATAAGATTCACTCTAAAACTAGTACCCACTAGGTAAGTATCGATTTTATTTGCCAAAACACATTACAATAGATATTAAAATGTAAAATAATCGATTAACATAAATAGAGAAAGTTATATTCGATTTAACTTAGACCAAAATGATAAAAGGATTTGTTTTTTTTTTGTATCTTCTTGATTTTATTAAGCCGTCTTTGATAATGCAGCTCCATTGATTAATAAATAAAATAGGGTAAAACACCATATTACTGACCTTTATCATACTGGCACCTAGAGATTGTTGAATTATCGTCTCTATTACATTATGTTAAAATTCATGGGGCCAATAATTACATGTTATATCTGAATGCTAATTGCGATCTATGTGACTATCTGTAAGTGATTTTATCGATATATGGAATCACTACTTGTCAAATGATTTTGCCCAAATAATTCCGATGTCTGATTATCAGAGGTCGGAATAGGCAGTGCCTATTTGCCTAAACTTCGCGGGAGGAAGTAACTAAGAGTGGCTACAACCACCAAAAATAATGATTTATTTTTATTGGTTGCGGAAATCCCGCATGCAATACAAAAAAATATTGTTTTTTTTGTATTGAATGCGGGATTTCCGCGATTTTTTTAACAATACATAAATGTGGAAATTGATACTAAAACTCAATATCACATGTTAAAAACATTTATTGAATACAATTTTACATGATCGAATGACATATTCTGATTTATTACTAATATAAATAAACTAACAAAGTATTTCGTAATATATAATATTTTATCTCATAATAGTAGTAATTATGATTGTAATTATGATATCGATGATTCAGATTGAAACATGTTTTTGTTATTGATGATCATGTAAAATTTTATACAATAAATGTTTTTAACATGGGATATTGAGTTTTAGTATCAATTTCTACATTATGTATTATTAAAAAAAACCCAGAAATCCCGCATTCAATAAAAATAAATCATTATTTTTGGTGGCTGTAACCACTCCTAGTTACGTCCTCCCGCGAAGTTTAGGCAAATAGGCACTGCCTATTCCGACCTCTGCTGATTATAATCATACCGGTTAGTATTTCTAGACATTAAACCTTTATTGAATTGAAGCGTTCCATTGTGAGACGGCTAAAGCAAATTTGCGTGACGGCTGACGTCGGGTCGAGGAGCCGTTGAACCGATCCTAATTAACCGTCACTTGATGTTTGCGCGTATTGTTTGATTTGGACACGTGAACATACGCAGATGCTATTTCGCCTGAGCCGTAACTTTATTAGCTTCTGTTTAATAAGGAATATTCATGACATATTTTCACAGCTACAATAAGAGCTGATTCATGTAATAAACAGTTGAGAACAATCATTTTTTGAATAGCTATAAAAATAACCAAGATATAAGCCAACAAGTTTTGTTCCTATCTCTTTCTAGCAAAACAGAATTTAACATGGAGTTTATATGGCCGACGTGTTACATGACGTCACAGTGCATATCGGATCTCTGTCTAATCGCTGTCTAATTAGCAGTTTAAAATGCTTGTATCATCCGTATTTCTTGGCTGATTTTCATTTTAATGTCACTGGTGATCGATTTTACGGTATTTTCATATATTGTTGAGGAATGCGGTTTAAAAAATGCATGCGTATTCCTTATTATCATATCATATTACTAGATAGTATTTCTAGACATTAAAACTTTATTGAATTAATAGCATTCCATTGTGAGACGGCTATGAACTTTGAGTTTGTACTGTTTTAATCTAGTAGTGCATATTATATACGGAACCGTAACTTTATTAACTTCTGTTTTAACGCCGAAAAGTGTTGGTTCTCCCCGCGGCGTTGTTTAAAAACCAATTACACGCCTGAAGTCCCGCCGTGTACATAATGACAGAGGTGCGTCCTGTAGATCAATTCTTTTGAAGGACGTTCTTTGTTGAGAGGCGGCGGTTGTGTTGTCTTAGATCAATCAATGATGCAATTTCGGGTTCTCTTTTTAGGGTTCCGTAGCCAAAAGGGAACCCCTATAGTTTCGAAATGTCTGTCAGACAGTCCGGCCGTATGTCACAGCCATTTTACGCAAAAACTACAAGATGAATATTCATGGAATTTTGGGTATCGGTGTCTTGTATTAGCTCAAAACATTTATAAACAGGGCACTCCATACATGTAAAGCTGTTTTTTTTTTCAGAAAACAACATTTGGTACATATTTCGACAGTTCGTTTAAAAAGACTTCAAGGTCTTTAATCATGTTTTTGATTAAGTGATTTTTTTCGGAAATAATTGCTCCGATAGTTTCATCATTTATTGTTTTGTTAGAGAATAATAGACTAGGCCCAAAACTGGAAAACGCGTCTCTAAACAATGCTAGTGGCAATTCTCGTGGCAGATGATTGGTGACAAAGTTATCGTAATTATGGAAGAAAAACTAGAAAAAAGTAGCAATTCTTAACGCTAGCTCCTCATAGACGATTCCATATCTTCGTCCTGGAAATAATCTTTGAATCCAAAAGTTTTAGCATATTTCGCATTCTACAATAGTGCAGAATCATGATTAGCACTAGAATGAACTTTAACGACAGTAAAGGCATAAAACCGAAAAAAGTGACAGTTTCTCCAAGATGGCGGAGAAAGATACAGAGCTGGAGGGACGAAAAATTTGGGTTACCATGAATATGTGGTCCTTGACAACATATCAAAAATCGATAACAATTGGACCTTTTTTAAGGTACCTGAACAACGATTTACTAAATGTACCTACGACAAAAAGTTTTGTATGGGCTGCACCTTTTCCGGTACTTCCGGTTCAAATTTCGGAAGTGCGACAGGCAGATCCGTATTCTGCAGGGTCAAAACCCTCTGATAACGTTGTCACCCCACCTGTTACATGATTTGCCGTTTGCATTATTTTATTCAAAAATTATCCTACTCTATTTTCTTTTGTTATTGATGACGATAATGATGTGTCGAGCAGGTCAGCAGCCGCAGGAGCAAGAGCTGGCGACGAAGATGCTGCAGATCCAGTCGAAGCGGTTCTACCTGGACGTGAAGCAGAACCGACGAGGCCGCTTCATCAAGGTCGCGGAGGTGAGTTACATCTTGGCACTCCTGAGCTTTGGTAACATTCGCACCTTCAGAACAACAGTGACCTAATTCAAAATTTCTGCTTTTAAACTTCAAGTCATAATTTTATTATTATAGAGACCTAACTCGAAAACTAAAATTTCTCAGTTACGTCACTATTGTTTTGAAGGTGCGATATACCCTCGTAAGGCCCAGTGTGCAATACGGTGTACATTATCAAACGAATTTCATTTAAAATGTATTTCAATGGGAATAAAGTTTATTTTCCTGTCTTCATAAATTGCAAATGGCATTTCCGATCAAACGTTATTGAACTTTATTGCCTTGATGGTCGATTCAAAGTCGCACTCACAAAAACTGGCTGTTTGTAGTACGGTGGGCCTTACGAGGATACTTCTCTCCAAAGCCAAAAGGCAGTATCTCAGATAAAACTCCTGTGGCAATATCAACCTTATTAATAACAGGAGAGAATTAAACTGTTTTGGATATTGAATTTGGAAGACTGCTTATTGGCTTAGGACAAGACGACAAAATGAATTCAATATTCATGTAGTCGTTCATACCACATATTACAAACATACATAAACGCACGCCTTCGTTCCCAGAGTGCGGTCGGCAGAGCTACTGAATTACCTACCACTCTAAAAAAACTTGTTGATAAATCTGTAACCACATATTAAAACGGTAAAAACTATAATTAAAGAAAGAAAATGCACTTAATGCCCGGCTACACGCTCAATCATACTTGCGCAAATTCCAATTTGCACAAGCATGTGCGTTAAGACGGCAAAACGGTATACCGCACAAATGGCTTACAGTCAAGTTCATAAATATGTGTACACTTTAGTACCTTGTCACTTTAATCGCTGTGATAATTCGTATAAAGTTTGAACGTGACATTAAATAGACGAAGGTACTGAAGTGTATACATATTAGTGAACTCGACTGTACCATACAGTTTTGCAATTTTGCATAAACCGTTTGCGCATGCAAGTCTGCGTGTAGCCGGCCCTTAAAGTCTGTCAAGTCTATCTTACCGGCGGGCGAGTGGTAAATTGTAATGGCAACAAAATAAAAGAAATAATTGATTTGGTCTTCTAGGTTTAGTTTAGAAATTTTGTGATTATTCCTAAAACTGCGTAGCGATGTCAAGTTCATACGAGGAATCGAGTGTCCGGCATTTTGAGAAAGAACGAGTCAACGTTTGGATTATTTTTACTTATCCTGCCGTCCGAGTGAAATGGGAGTATAGATGGAGTCTATAATACGCCAACGTCCTTTTCGTTTTGATTGTCAGTATTATAATAGTTACTGTCTTTTTTTTTGCTATCGAAATATGGGGTGCCTTTCTAATTATTTTGACAGCCTCTACCACATCATTTAAATCTGTATTGTGCTAATTAAAACGACTGTAGCAACGTACCATAATAGGGTGGGCCAAAAATTTTTGCATTTTACTAGCCTTTACTCTTGCTAATTTGCAAAAAAAGTGGCCCACCCTATCCGAGTACATAGATCGTTAAAAAAAATGTTAAACCTAACTTTTAGGTTAACTATGCCGACCTAGCATTTTTTAGATTAGGGTGATTCCACGGGCGTTTCACCCGCCGTCAGTCCGCTGTCATAAATATTGAAAGAATGAGCTACACCAAGCAGCTAACATTCACACAGAGCTATACTGTTATCGTACTTCTCGCCACAATTGATCGAATTTTAAGTATATTATCGCCTATTTCTTAAATACTTACGACAGCGGACTGACGGCGGTTGAAACGCCTTTGGAATCACCCATTAAGTACGAACCAATTAAATCGCTTAGATTCCAAAGTTGAATAAATCTGTAGAATGTATTTTGCACAAAATATGTAGCTTTATCTATGTAAAGGGACCTTATTGTCGATGGCTTACGCCGCACTGCGTCACACGACGTTGTTTTTATATCGGAGCATCTTCAATAATGGTGGAAGCGACATCGACAATAAGGTCCCTTTTCATAAATAACGTCACATATGAACATTTATTTCGTGCCCATAAATTTAACGGTAATTTAAAGTGTCTGCTGCATTGATTAAATTGATTATCTCGCGCTATTTGCATAATTAGCTGCAGTGATTAGAAACAGTTAAGAGATTGAACCGTAATTGTGTAATGATCCGGTTTGTAACTAAGCAGTGTGTTAAATCGTTTTAAGTTGGAATTCGGCAAAGTTCTTTGCGCAATAAGTACATTACTTATTCCCAATAAACTTATTCAACAGAAAAAAACAGAGCGGCTCGTTAATAACATTATGTAAAAGGCGATTAGGGTCGATGTCATAGATAGCAACAGCTGATCAGCTGTGATAACGCGTATCGCATTATGTGTGGCCCGGGAGGTGCTGCTGATAATGGTCACTTTGCTAATAAAGTAATAAGGGAAAATGACTCTACATAAAAAAAAGAACTGTTTATTTTAACGACTTTTATATCGTTCGGTTAATCCATAGCCTCGAAGTATTTTAAAAATGAAGCGGATAACAAAATAAATCAAAAAATAAATACACCATTGTACATCACCCCAAAGATCTTGTTTAAGCGTGAAGATAAATGATCGTAATTTTTGAGTTGTAAGTCCCGTATTTTTACGGTCGTGTAATTTCTGCTTCATACGAAAGTCCCACTCATTTTGCGTCGCCGTGTGCCGCGGTTTGTACGTAACCGAATGTAGCAGAAATTAAGCCACTCACAACTCAAAAAATTACCCTCGTCAGGCTTCACCCTAAAAGCATTTTTGCTTCGTCCATTGTTATAATTTGAATTTTGACGACACGATAGCCTAGTTGGTAGTGACCCTGCCTACGAAGCTAGCGGTCCAGGGTTCGATTCCCGGTATGGGCAAATATTTGCGTGATGAGCACGAGTATTTGTTTCTGAGTCTTGGATGTTTTTTGTATATAAGTATTTATATCGTGGTCTAGTACCCATAGTACAAGCCTAGAGCTTAGTTTGGGACTAGGTCAATTTGTGTGAGATCGATCATCCCTTGATATTATTAATATTTCTATATCTTAAGTCGTAAATGGGAAACCTTATGATTTGTGATAAACGCCGGACCCTTAAATAGTTTCTCGTTTAAAAGTTTCTTAATCCGAGTGGAGAAATAAATTGCTGATGCTTAAGTACTTGATAACAGCGGGTTCATCAAAAGTTCCTCTTGAAAATCCAAATGGATTAGAGCATTTGTGTCGCCGTGTATACGATTTTAAATTGAGAGTTCATACGACGTGCATAATACGCGGTTATTTGTACATTTTACTGAGTTATACACATACATTAAATCACGCCTAATCCCAGAGGCACGCCTTTTTCTTACTTTTTCAAGGGTGATTAAGAAATAATTTAGTTTTAACGCAGAAGTTTCTTTACTACTTACATAACATAAGTAACAATGATCGAAAATGTAAATATTTCAGAGTTTGAATAATATTCCAATCTCAATTTCTTTAGAAAAAAAAACGGTGCTAAACCACCACACATGCATCATAACTACGTAGTCAATTATAAAGCTCCACATTAACTATTCCTTATACTGCAGTTGCACAATCATTCCGTTTTAGAATATCTTAGTGAAGTAATTAACTAAATGCTAGCTCCTACAAAGCGCTACTTTGAGAAAGTTAGTGCACCAGTGAATGTATAAATAAGATGTAGACTTTGTACAAGGGTGCAATTTCTCTCTGCAATAATTTTCTTCAGTAGCTTGGAAAGTTAGTTGCACGTTTAGTAATGACGAGACGCCTTGGATGTTTCAAATTATGGCCTGACAAGTTGCATACGGACTCTGGGAAACAGTCTCTAAAAGCAACGGCGATAACATTCACCGTGGCATATATAGTCTATATAATTATATAGTCTGTGTCAATTGAAATTGCCAAAATGTAAACAAATTAGTACTGTTTGACACATAACCTCAAATATTCATCAAGCGGGTTTTTATTTAAAATAACGTATAATGAATAGTTATTTAATTTTAAACTTAATGTGAAAGTAAATGTCAAGTGTATAAATCATTGCTAAGACCTCACTTGATCTTTATAAGCACGTGGTTATTGAGTAATATTAGTAAATTGGTCCGTTTGGTTGTGTTTACATCTTTGCTAATTTACAGTTGGTATAGACTATAATGTCAGTACGGACTCTTTTCTTCTTGGTTAAATAACATAGGCTGGACAGAAACTCGTGAAGCCAACCCAATGTGCTTCTAAATTTTTTTAGTCCACATTTGTATATACTCTTTAACCGAACAATTGTCCTCGCGTGTATTATCCATGGACTTGTTTCTTTAATGAGTTCATGATGATTGTCTAAAGCTCGACATTGGCGAAATATACTTTGTTAATAAAGGAGTGAAAGCAAATTAATTAACCAATAATAAAAAAAAACCGAGAAATTTTACACTACAGCCGTCATAAAATTCAAAATAAAAAGAGACTTTTTTTCGTATCAATAAAGTGTAATTTGCATAGCTTAGCAAACATGTTTTGCATGTGAGTGACACATTTTGTATTCGCCGTAAGGTTCATAGATTAAGTATCAGCTTATGTTCGGCAAACGTCGTGTAGGACGCCCTGGGGTAAGATGGAATGATGATATGCCCTGATGGGCCGGTGTAGGTTGGATGAGAGAAGCTGAAGATCGGTAGCAGTGGCGTGCATTGGGGGAGGCCTACGTCCAGCACTGGACTAATACGGGCTGATAATGATGATGATGATGTTATTTTTAGATCGGCGCAGACGGCCGACGCAGCCAGATATTCCTGGCGATGTCGACGGCGGCGGAGTTCCGCGACCACCTGTCCAGCTTCAGCGACTACTACTCGCAGCTGGGCCCGCCCAACCCGGACAACGTGCCGGACGACGGGAAACTCAAGTCCGAGATGATGCTTAAGGTAACAATCTTGGCGATGTGCTATCTGAATCCTAAGGATAGAGATGTCAGATGAGTATTTGACAAATATCCTCTAGTAAAGTGCCACCATGCAGAAGGCTAAGCTACGGTTTTGCATATTTGCCTCATCTGATGCGAGTCAAAAACCTACAATGACGCATTAACGCGTATTTTACTATTGGCTTTATTTTTTGCCAAGGTTTTGCAGGTGCTGTTGAAATGAGAGCTCTGAGAAGTATGTGTGGAGTTAGGATGATGGTTAGAGTTAGATAGCGAGATCCGAGAACGATGTGGATTGGTAGAAGATGTAGTGACGAAGATCGAAAGGGTATGGGGATTAATGAAAGAAGAGTTACGAAAGAGGTATGGCGAGCGAGAATGAGTGGACATGTCGGTAGGGGATAGGGGACGCCCTAGACGTACATACAGTGATCACTGATCAGATTCAAGATGTTCTGTATAAGGGCCAAATCAAAAGCACCCGAAACCGAAGTACGTGCATGAAGAGGTTGATCAATGTAGAGGAAGCGAAAGTCGCATGTTTAGACAGGTGCACCTGGTGTTCCATAGTCTCTGCCTACCCCATTGGGAGACAGGCGTGAATGTATGTATGTATGTTTTGACATGTGTGCCGCAACCCCAAATGAAGCATCACAGCAAACATTGTATAACACCGCTGGTGTCACGCAGGACAACCGCCGCTACTACTTGGACTTGAAGGAGAACTCCCGTGGGCGGTTCCTGCGCGTGTCCCAGACGATCACGCGCGGCGGGCCTCGGTCGCAGGTGGCGCTGCCGGCGCAGGGCATGATCGAGTTCCGAGACGCGCTCACCGACCTCCTCGACGACTTCGGCACCGACGACGGCGGGTCAGTACACGCACACATATCCCCGTAAGGCCCAATAACAATTTTATTAACGTTTTCTATGTTAAACACGTTTGTAGAACATAACTAATGTTTTAAGTGTATTTAGTAATGTAGGAAACTTTAGTCCCTATTTAATTACCTTGCTTTAAACTAACACGATTAATGAATTTAATTAATAAATTAATCTAATTAATGAATTTTATTATTTTTATTTTTATTTAATTGATTTATTTTAAGTAATTTTACTTTAAATGGCTGTTTGTTTTTTGAATTAATTAAAATTGTAATTGCAACCTTGTTGAATTGAAACCAAGAATTTCTTGAACAGGAGTTCTGGTAAAAATCTAATAAAAATCATGCTTAAATAGAAGTTGTTTGTCAGGAGCATACTATTGGAATTACGTCATTTTGTTTGGATCATTTGGAGTTTAAGCTGTTTGGTAAAGTATCCTCAGCATTTTTTGAAAAAACCTCTATAAGCATGGTTTTTTTAGAACTCCTTTTGAAAATGTTTCTGTAGTCATTAACTATAGAGGGCGTTTTATGTTTGATATTATGTCGTCAAGCGATAACCCTGGGGATCCAGGAGGACAAACACAATCGTAACACGTCTCTTACAACACACATAATAGTCATTCGGACTGCCAATGATAATAACAAGTATACCTGACTTTAATTGTATGTATGTACAGGTCGATTCATAAGAGCTGGCACGAATGGATTGAATGAGTGAACGTATGAATGAAGTATACAAGTGTGTAAAATAATATCCCAAAGGAAGTTCATTCCATTCGTGCCAGCTTTAGTGAATCTACCTGTATGTATATAAACACTTTGTCGTATAAACAAAAGAGATAATTATAAAATAGACAAAAATATAGCAAGGATGGACGAAGGCAAACTTATCCCTTTGAGCTTTTATTGTCCTTAGATAAAGGATGAAGTAGCGATGAAGATGCTATGCTTCTATGCTAGTAATTTCACCGGTAGTCTTTCCAAACACACAACGATACAAACACTTAGCGGTTGGTACTATTCTAGTGATTTCAATCCACAAGATCACTGTCTTTTTCCATCTGGATGTTAACCCTCCTGTAAGTGTTGCTTTTGCTCCCTTATCACTGGTGACTAAAGTTCAAAGTGGCATCAAGAGTATACGAGGAGTTAACGGATGGGAATAGGGAATAAAAAAAATCATCGACACATGCAGGGGGCCTAATATGGCTGCGTTTATCGCGTGACAAATTGTAGATAAGGCATCCGTCACCTTCTGACACGTAGATAAAGACGAGAGTGACGGATGCTTTATCCACATTTACCACGCTATAAACGCATGCATGTGTCGATGATTCAAGAGTAAACCCGTGTTTAAAGATGTGGATAAACGTGGACAAAACATTTGTCACTTTCTAGTTGTTCTAATTTTTTGATGGTGACAGGTCTAACCAAAGTAACCTAACCTACGAAATGCCATACATTTTGAGCCATAGATAAGAAAAACATTAGTAGCGTTTGCATCTTGGCCACGGCCCTGGTGGGGTGTGTGCTCGTTTGCCGGTTCCATACCATTGTTGTTTAACATTTGTTCAGTAATAGGACGTTGTTTAGCGAAAAGGATCCACAACATGCATTTGAATTTGAATTTTATTGCTGTCAATATAAGGTCGAAATCTACATGTGTGAAATTTGTGGGTTTGATGCTTTTTGTTAAGCTACGTCCACGCCCCCGGTGAACCTGGCACCCGTGAGCTGTGTGTAACTGTATCGTACGACTGTAGATCCGTGTCGGGTTCCAGCTTCAAGGGCGAGCTGCCCGAGGGCCGGCACCTCCGCGTCGACAACAAGAACTTCTACTTCGACATCGGACAGAACAACCGCGGGGTCTACATGAAAGTTAGCGAGGTACTTTAACCTTCACATTACGTTATTTTACGATCACGTTATAATTAGGATCGTATCACAATACAGGGTGTTTTTTTGGTCGACAACTTCCAAAACAGGAGAGATAGTTTAATTAATGCTGAATCCGAATATCACGTCAAAAAATTAAAAAACCTTAGGATGTCAGAGAAATAGCATTTTCATTTTTTCCCATTATTTCACTTAATTGTGGTTACCCTGCGCCGTGTTTACCGAAGACTAATGACGTAATCACCATGCACAATGTTATGATTCATCTTTCCCTTCATACTTGTTACGGGCTGAGGACCGTCAAAAATTACAAACGCGGTTTAGGTTAGAAAATTGTAGATTATTGTTGTTAAAACACGTTCTTAATTGGCATTTAACTACAGAATAACGGTATGGATTACAAAACCGCAAGAGTTGTCCTTGGCGTATTTAAAAGGGTGAATCAGCTTTGTACAACAATTGTTAAAAAATTACAAACCTTGAGCATGGCGTGGCGTTCCAAAAGTGCCCCACTCGTAAAGGTTGCTAGCGATAGACCTTACAGTGTAGCGCGTAATGGCCTGCCGATTAGGAAATCGTTCAGTCCAAATTCTAACGGTGCCAGCAATGTTTTGACCACTCACAAAGTAAATATTTACAACATCAAACATTTCCCGATTTTCCAGAAGTAAATATTCTTGCCGAGCCATTTTGTTTATCAAGTAAATGATTTAACACTTCACTTAACAAGCACTCGCTTCGAAACAAACACGGAACTGACATCGCTTGCGCATAGTTTTGTGAGGGTAGTATCAAACAATAACATATAATGATCGTGACGATAAGCGGATATCGAATTTTCATGAAAAAAAAGATTTTTTTTGAGCTCGGAATCGTTAGTAAAGTTACCCCTATTCTGGAAATTGCTGACCAAAAAAACACCCTGAAACCGTTAACTTTTTAGGAGATTAAGGCCCTTGTATAGAACTCATTGAGTTAGGTTAGGTTTGTTTTATAACAATCCTGAAAAGTTTACGGTTTCAGAAAAAAACCACCAGTATTTTAATAATTTAATAATCATCCATTATGTATTTCTAACTGTGTACGAGTATATTATAATACTTACGTGTTATAATTATATCGTTATTCACACGACATAACGTTATTATTATAACGTTTTAAAACTCGGATTCATAGCGATATATTCATCATAACGATATTTGCTATAATGGTATCGTTACGCTTTACCTCACCTCTATTATTGCAATTAACTTCACTGAATTCAAAATTACGCGTCGGTAATATGGAGTGAATCTACTAGCACTTCGGTGTAGACCATCATTGCGGAGAAGAAGCGCCTGGGAAGCGCTGGTAGATTTTCGACGTGTAAAAGTGCGCGTGCGGCCTATTTACCTTTATATTTAAAGCACAATAATAATAACACTAAAGGGACGAATGAAAATTATGAGGCTACTAAGTAGAATTATTTGTTTTTCGTTTTTATTGTAATTTTGTCACATTTTTTTATTTTTACTTTTTATGAGTTTTTTATTTCTCATATGAACTTGATTTCTTAAAATCAATATAGCAAATGTCAGGCATTTAATTTAAATAACTTCCAATACTGCCATGGTTTATCAATTGGCATGTACTGCACATGCCGTGTGTGCCATGCCGTGTGAAGCTGGAGGGCGGTTCTGTGCGTGAAAGCGAGCTAAAGGCGCGCGTGTGTGTGCAGGTCAAGAGCAACTTCCGCACGGCCATCACGATCCCCGAGAAGTGCTGGGCGCGCTTCCGCGACATCCTGGCCGACTACTGCGACAAGATAGGGCGCGCGCCCGACGCGATGCAGGTAACTGGACCCTCACTGCCACAGTATGAACAGTAAACTTTAAACAAAGGTATGTCTGGCGGCTTGCATGTGTGCAACAAACATGCTTAAAAAATTAACTTTACAATGATTAAAATATTAAAGCCATTAAGGTCCACCAACGTAATTTTCCAATGGAATATGACCCTATTATCGAGTCAATTTTCTCATTTAATTGCGAGTCATAAAACCAAGGAAATTCCACTTTATCTCCTTTGCAGTGGATCTTTATTTCAATGACTGTATAGGCTGCAGAGCGTACTAAAGGAAAAGATATACATACATAGACTCCAAAAACATCCTTCTGACGCAGTCGGGTAAAAACAAAGGAAAATCTACTTTATTCCCTTGCAATGGATCTTTATTCCAATGCCCGTATTATGTACGACGTCACACAGACCGTCTCCAGAGCTTCGGTCCTGTTCGAGAAGTTGTATTGTGCCTCAGTTCGGTCTGCGCGAGCATCACAGTGAACGGCTCCTTTAACGAGGCATTTGTCTGTCGCAGGGCGGCGGACCCTCGGCCCGGGCGCCGGGCGCGCCGCCCGCGCCGCACCCTCACGACCACGTCAGTACCACGCTTACCTTACTCACTTTACTTATACTCCGTTGATTAGGTACTTCAAAAAACGTAAACAAACCAAACCGCGTGGCATTGTTAAACAGCCAATCAAAACTGTTTTGTCGCACTTTGACGTATCGGTGTTCTGGTTCTGCAGCAAATGCTGACGAACTTTATCAAGTTGTTTTGTTTACATTTTTTCAAGTACCTAAACAAACAGAGTATAGTTCCTGTTCTCCTATTCTGATTTATTTAAATTTTAAGCCAACAATAGTAGACATTCATATTGACGTCAGTATGCTAAATTAATGTGCAGAATATTAAAAACACAGTTTAATAATTTGTTTTGAATATTATTGTGTAATTTTTTTGAAAGACGACATTTTCCTCGCCCTTAGCTTCCTAACCTGAAATGAACCATATCAGAAGAAGTAACTTTTTATTTTAGATTAAAGGAAAATAAACTACACCTCTTGCTAAGAAAACAGGCACATTTTTAAGTAGTTCAAATATACCCTACAGGAAATGGGACATTTAATTTCTTAGCATATTCTGATTGAAAAATAGTTTAAATTATGTTGCCTAGTTTATGTACATGATATCACAGGAGAATAACCGCCTATTTCAAAATCAACGAGTAAGTTCGACAGATACATTTAGCCCTTTCTCTTTCTTACACTTGAAAATAGACAATGAGAGAGGCAACTAAATGGCAGATCAATTTCCAGGTCGATTGTGAAACAGGCCCTAAGAGTCGTGAGTAAGCAGCGTGCGTGTGTTGCAGGATACATTCGCCGGCACCGCGCCGAACCCCGTTCGGATTTGATGCGAGCGGCGCGGCGCCCACTGAACGGCGGCACGGCGCGGCCCGCACGCGGTATATATTATGTATATAGTATTTTATATACGTATGTAGTATGTTATTAGTATAGGCGCAGGCCGCGGACATTCCGTACTGTCTCATCCTCCGTTCTGACGCGTTCGATCGACGCATTAGTTGTTAAGGTAATGTGATAAAAAACACGTTTTTGAGCTTTATTGTTTTATCTTTTTTTGTATAATTGTAATTAAATTGAGTATTAGCAGCGGCGCGCCCGGCCGAGCGACGGACGGTGCGCCGCGCCGAACGTCGGCGTTGGTGGCCTTTTAATCTATATCGAGGATGGTTGACGCCTTGGAGCTTTACTTTACCGGTTCATTACACTTGCGGTTGTTTTAACATTGTATCGACACTTGTAGGCGGTCACCGGGCCGCGCCGTTGTTGACGCGTTAGTTTAAAACATTTGGTAAATCGAAAAGGTGATTTAGAAAAACGTAAAAAAAAATAACAATCGTGCACGCCTGGCCGACATCCTAACAACATAATAAGCAAACGTAATGTAAAATGCCACTTATCTAGTTCGTAGGAGTATGTTTTTTTATATGGATCATTATTTAATGAAGTGTTTTTGTGTTGACACGGGTAGCGGGGGCCGGCAATGCGATGTTTCGTTTTAACTGTGAATTTGCGTAGCGACAATGAACTGTATTGCTATAGCGGTAAGGTTGCCGGCTCCTCGCAGAGTGCACGGGTGTTTACAGGGCGTGTAGCTAGCGCTTTCCGCCGGGTTTGTCCACTCAATTCTCACCGAGAGATTTGACTGTCGAAAAATAACGGAGCGGAGATAATTAGGAATAGCGGCGGCCGATTTTAGATATATTTATCTATATATTTTATACATTTATATTAATTTGACTTTAATAATGAAATATTGAATTCTATTGATTATTGTGGAACATATTGTCGTTGGTTGGAACGCGTCCTATTAAACTTTGTCATTCTTTAAAATCTATGGCACCTCTGATAGAATCTGGCTAATTTTTGAGTAGAATTCAAATCGTAATTAGAGGCGACTTTTGAGAGACAAAATGATGTCTCACGAGAAGAAAAAAACAATAAGTACAGCGTGATCGTTGATAAAATTTACTAAAATATACTTTTAGTGGTTTCAAGATGAATTAGAATGTGGGGGAGAGGACAAGCGCGGTGGAGGCATTCTCGAATCATTAGATAAGTGACGCATGCTGTGATATAGCGGTACATCCGAGGGATATACGACGTTTTTGTACGGAGCGGGCTCGGCGCCGGAGTACTGGTTATTGCGACATTTATTTAAAGGGGAGTACACTGTCGCGGTCGCTAGATGGCGTTGGTAGACTCAACGTCAAGCGGAAAAAGTATCTAACGCGGATGAGAACTTAGAAAAAGAGACGAAATTTTATTGAAGTGTCAATTAATGCCGATTGATTAAAATTCGACTTCGACACAGCTAGTTGGCACCTCGACAGTGTATTATTGAAATGAAATTTCTAAATTTTGGGGGGGTTATAAATTGGCTTTAAAAACGTTTTAGAGGTTTGATTGGTTTTAGTCCGCCTAAGTTAGCCCAGCAGTGGGCTCGCCGCGGCCGAGCCCTGGTGGATAGGTTAAGTGGGTATGTAAGCACCCTGTGTAAGCCTCGTATAGGTTTATTAATGGATCCGCCTTTTTTAAATTAATGCACCTAATGAAATTTTGGCGTTGATTTTGGGTCCATTGACAAATCGGTGCGGGGCGGTGTGACAGTGTGTGTTGTATATATATGTATGTATGTGTTCGCGAGACGCAGGCGGCGGGCAACGCGGCTGCGCAGACGGAAGCGTAGGTTTTCTTGGAATGGATTTAGAAAAGTGACAATTGTGGTAAAATTTTGTCTATATGTTGCTGGCAACATGCGCGAAGTGATCTCGCTTGGCGAGTGGTAACGTCATTTCAGTGACGTTGACCACCGTGTTGATAGTTGTTGCGCAACAATAGTATATCACATGTGTGGGTAGTGTTGTTAAGGCGAGTTCCCTCCGAGGCAGCCGCGCCGCCGCCGTAGCTTAAGGCCAGCACTACACCAGGCGTCAGACGTGCCTTTACTTTACTAATGTCTTTTCTTTTTGCATTTTTTGTTTTTTTTTAATAATGTTAAGTGCATCCCCGTTTTCACCCTTTATTGGTAGCTCATCGCGATGCGTCGCGTCTCGTTATTAATGTAATATTATATCTACGAATTCGAGTCAGGTTAGTAATAACTCGTTTTTAAAATTTTATTGTGTTACTAAATATTAGGGTAATGTTTTTTTTTATTAGTGGTACGTTGCCGACAGTTGTGATGTCTCCGACCCCTCGCGTAATCGCTTCTGGGCCCTGATTGTAAGAGCTACAAGCCTTGTACTGCAATTGTTTCTCTAGATTAATCGTTCGTGTTGCAAGGCTTTTAGCTTGTTACCTGTAAAGCCGGAACACCACTGCGGCACTACTACGGCACGCACACAACCACGTCAGTTACACATAGAGCAAGTGCGCGCGTAGCGTACGGCAGTGGAGTTCCGCCTCAAATGTGACAGATGTAGCTGGTCACATTTGGCGCGGTGTCGGTTATAGCCGACATAGCGTTGAAGGGGTACACGGGCCCCGGGCTCGGGCGCCGCTGTCGACCCGCTCGGAGCCCGCACGGTCTGCCATAATGGTTGTTGAAACCAGCCGTGTCGCTGCGGCCGCCGGCGGCGCCTGACCTGTCCTCAATAAAAGGCACCATAGGCTAACAGTCCATAGAGCTATCGGTCCCTTTTAGGTTTCATACACGATGCAGATTTTGGACTGTCCTGAGACTGCAGGTAAACTGTCAGCCTGCGGGAGCCTGAACCCCTGACCTTACAGCTAAGCGATTAAATTTAATAGAGTATATTGACCCTTATGGCCCTAGACATAGTGCGTGACGCCGGATGCTCCGGCCCACCTAAGTTAGTTCTACTACAGTACATTTTCCTCTGGAGACCATATATTACATAGAGTGGGATAAGTTTGTGACGTCCGTTATAATGTTACATATAGAAAAAAAGATAAAATATATAAAAATAAATCATTTCTCTATACTATTAAATAGAATTATATGCGGCGAGGGATGCGCGCGGGCGGCGGGGCGCCGCGGACTGGCACCCGCCCGGGTCCCGGGACCCGCCCCAAGGTTGTCAGAGTGCCTCTCCGCGAACAGTGGCTTAATTTTAAAACAACATTATGGTACAAAATGTAATTTTAGTTCCATAGACGTTTAAGACCTACAGAGTTTATATTTAGATGATTAAAAAGTGATTAAATCTGACCTAGCATCGTCAATAAAATATAATCGATGTTACATACATGTATATCTGAAGTGAGATGTAACATAAATTTAATATTAACATAGTCTATATATGTTGTGAGCTAGTTATCGCGCGGTGTTCACGTCGGCGACGGCGGCAGCGGGCCGGCCGCCCCGCTCCGTCTGATGTCCGGTTCGAAGGACCGAAATATCCATTTCAAAAGTAACCTTATGGTTGTTGAAACCGATCATCACCAATTTTCCTCCAGTTTGGACACTTCCCTCAATTTGGACAATTCGGACAAGTCCCCTCGGCGTGTCCAGCAGCGGGCCCCCGCCGCCGCCCGTGCCCGCGCCCGCCCGCG
This sequence comes from Acleris literana, assembly GCA_946894065.1. Lineage (NCBI taxonomy): Eukaryota > Metazoa > Arthropoda > Insecta > Lepidoptera > Tortricidae > Acleris > Acleris literana. The sequence goes on from OX335694.1 coordinate 6,108,456, forward strand.
CCCCCCCCCGCCCGTGACGGACATTCACGCCCGGACCCTTCGTACGCAACATATCACCACCACAAGCTGCATCGGTCACTCGTGCAGCAACCCCCTGAACTAAAAAATACTTCAACCGCTCTAAATTTAGACAGGTTTATATTCTAGATAGCCCCGAGATGACGCGCCTCCCCGCTTCCCCCTTGAATGAAATTCTAGAGCCGTCACCGATCGAGTTCGGGTTGAAAGTTCAGCGATACGCGTTTCTGCGGTTCGGTACGAAGGCTCCGGGGCGTGCGTCCGCGACGCGAGTAGAGCCGTCGCGGCCGCGCCAGGAGAGATAGTCAATTATTATAGCGCCGCCCCGCGCGCCCCCCCCCGCCGCCGCCCGCTATAGTTACGAAACTCAACTGCAATAATTTAAAATAAATACAAAAAAATCCTTAAAAAAAACAGAGTTATAATAGACGTTAGTTTTAATTATATTTCCGAGGCGAATCGATGTCACTCAAGTCGACCGAGTGCTCGCCCGTCGCGGGCGCCGCGCCCCCGACCTCGGACCGAGCGGCATCGAACTCAACACAATTTTAACTACACGTAAGCAATACCACAGTACCTGAAATTAAGGAAAAAGAAGTATAAAAATGTAATAGTATGGACACAGCCTAGCGGTCGGGCCTCCGACCGGAGGGAGCCGCGCCACCGCACACGCCGCAGGGTTCGATGAAGCGTCTCAGGTTGTCTCGGGTGGTCGATCGTACTAAGGCTTCTGTAATTGTTAAATATTGTCAAATAATATTAATTAACGTAACGAATCTTGAAATGTTTGTATTTGTATAGTTGGAACGCTCACTGGAAGGGATTGTAAAGCCATCGCAATAATCTGGGAGCTGTCTGAATCAGTCGCGAGACAAGTCGGTCGACGCATCGGCGGGTTAGGGTAAACGGTTGACGGGAACACAGCGGAGGGGCTCGCGCTCACCGAGCGTACCGAGTGAGGCACGCGGGAGCAGGACGACCACGGGTCCGGCAAGTCGTAGGAGTAGGAGGATATCAGGGAGGGAGTGAAGTTGAACAAATACTGCCAATCGATTGTAGGTTTATTATAATAATGGATAATGATTTGTAGATGTAACGATTTCGAAATATTGTGTCCCGAATATTTCATATTTTATGTATAGTATCGATAACGGTGGCTGGGTGTCGTTCAAATACTCTGTTCAGACGCCGCGCCGCCCGGCGCGGTCCAGTTGTGTTCGTGCCTTCGAAGCTTCTCCGCGACCGCAGACAATAGTTTGTTTGTGACACCCGGGTTTGGACGTAGTCGGCCACCATGTAAATGTTTCTTAGGGCGGGACGTTGGATACAAACTGTGTTCTGTAGTGTACCGAGAGACGGGGTTGTCTAGATAGGTTTGCACTCGCCGCTGCCGCGCCGCGCTCGCTTCGCTCGTCGCCCGAGCGAGGCGCGGCGGGGGCGAGTAATTAGGAGCGAATGGTGTTCGCAGAAGGAGCTAAGTTGTAAAAAACCTAGATTGCTATATACATAAATTGTGGTGTTAGGATTATAGCGTTGGCATATTGGGTGTTGTGTATGAAGAGGACGGAGTGAGCGCCAATGGAAGGGAAGGTAACTTTTTTCGACTTTTTAGGTAAACGATCGTATGTACCCCGAGTGAATGCGATGAAGAGAGTAGCTAGGGAGTTTTGTCGACAGAGGAGCTATTGCCACTTTTATTCGACTTGGCGCCCGATATGCGCGGGGAAGGGAAGGTAGTTGGTAATTTTTGATATCGAGATTTGGAACCGTGGGACTGATGGGGGCTCATATGATGAGGATAAATTTTGTTCGGATTATTTGATAATTCAAAATTTTGGAAATTCGTGTGTAACACGACTCGCTTCTCTCTGAGACTGGTTCGGTGTGTGCCGGGCGGGGCCGCGGGCGCCGCACGGCGCGCGCACGTCGCAGCACGCGCACGCTCGCCGCTAGCTCGGCTGACGCTCGACAGACGCTCGGCTGATGCTCGGCTGACGCTCGGTTGACGCTCGGCAGACGCTCGGCTGACGCATGGCGCGCGCGCGGCGCCCGCGGACACCGACCCGGGTGAGATATTTGTATCCAAAGATTGTGTAGTGTGATGTATAACTTCCTATAGGTTTATTATTATTATTATACTAGTATTTTATACTTGTTATTTTCTATTGTTTGACACTAGTTCGTATCGAGAATGTTCGGAACATTGACAGATCTCCAGATCGATTTTAAATTTTAGCTGTTATAAGTTGTGTACCGAAATTGTGAGTCGCTATAGCGATACGAGGCGCGAAGGGCGGACTGTGTGTGACCCACGATGAAATTGTTAAAACATGATTCCCGAGTTCGCGCCTCATGGAATATAATATCACTATGTATTTTTTGGAAACGTGAAAGTTAGTGAGCGCGCGCCGGCATTAAATGTTATGCCGCGCCTCCGCCTTGCCGCTCCGCTCAGTCGCATTCAACCAACTGAATCGGTCGAACATGTCCTTGTCTGTTCCGTGAAGTTCGTTGAGACGCGCTCGGCCTATTGTTTCCGCGCTGAGGCAGCGGCGGGCGGGCGCGGCGCGCGCGCGGAGGGACGAGAGGCAGTCAAACTGCAGGATGGTGCTTGTGTGTACTTACGAAGGATATCATTATATTTCTTTTCTTATATTACTAAATTTTAAACACGCCTATTTATTTTGTATACGATTCGATGAGCTAAATGTACTCGGCATGATTATGCATTGTAATTTGAGTATTTGTTTTGTAACTTCATGCCCTTATTGTGAGCGTGACACGTGGGTTGCTGGGCTCGACTCGGAGATGCACGACGTGTTGCGAGGTTGAAGATTTGCGTGGCTTGTGGTTGCGGCGCGTCGGCGCGGCGTGTGGCGTGTGGCGGCTCGCTGCTCGCGCTCGCCCGCGCCGCCCGCGCGCCGCGGAGATGGTTAGCTCGACATACACAAGGCGGAGTATTGGTGCGCGACAGCGACGCGCGGTGTGCCGTAGGAAAGTTTTACGATAAATGGTGAAAAAATAAATAAATTACAAAAATATTGTTTGTCATTTCAAATCCACGTACTTCTAATAAATCTTTATATCGTAGATAAATATTTATTAGCAGTACGTCGATTCATTGTTTATTGATTTATTGGATTTAATTTGAGGCGGACTATACAAAAGTTAATTAAACCAAACAAATTGATACGTTATCAAGCTGTTATCCCCGAGACGGCGATTATCAGGATTTAACCTTTCTATCAAAAAGTTCCTAAAATTTTGGAGATACGAATAGCTAAAATATGAGAATAGTGTTATGTAGTTATGTATAAGGTCAAGCGGGGCTATTACGTCAGTGGAGCAATTACATCGAGTGGCTATATCTCCCGTTTTAATGTTCGTATCGAAAAGTAGGTACATCTATTGACAACAAGATTTTTTTTCTCTACTCCACTCTTTGATACGAATTAACGAATCTCTAATGACATTGACGACTTCAAGCGTTTTCTTTTTAAATGCCTCATATTTACGTTCGTTCGTGACCGTACTAGGGATGTAAAAACTATTATTTTCCAGTGGCACACCTTTTTGTGCAGCTTTACGAGTGAACTATTTTTCCCGAATATTTTTTTTTCTCCAAGAAACATTTTCTTGGAATGGAAAACGTGCAGCCCTAGTTTCTCATAATATCTACAACATATTCAAAAATCGTAAACATCGAACTTTGTTTAAGGGGAGAGAAACGTAACACATTTTGTTTGGTGTATTTTTCAGCTTCACAAAACAAACGAACGATTATTTTGGTCATGCCGTGTCTAACAAACAACGCCCTCTTTCTTACTAATGGGAAAGCTAGAACTGCTTTTGCTAGAAGTAAGCATGCTTATATAAGTTCACGTCTGTAGGTGGCTCTGCTCAGAAAGAAACGTGCCTGTTTCACTTCAGACGACACGGCCGCTCAACAGATGGCACCGTTGTTTTAAAAACACTGAACGATTTGTAAAATATTTATCCTGAAAAAATTACGGGGAATTGATAATATTTTTTTACTTATTATTTACTTATATTTACGAGATTACCTATGTTTGACAAGTTCCAAGTTCCAGCCGATGGTACATAGGGATGATGGAGCACGCTTTTTCCTTAATAAAAATCGTATTTATTTAGGTAGGTAATCACGGTTTAAAGTTTCATTTTGGAATTATATCAAACTAGCGACCCGCCCTCGCTTCGCTTCGGTTTATGTGAGTTTATTGTAACGCCCGTAGATAATCCAAAATGTATTATACATTAAAACCTTCCCCTTGAATCACTATCTATTGCTGAAAACTGCATTAAAATCCGTTTAGTAAAGTTTAAAAGATCTAAGCGAACAGACAGCGGAAGCGATTTCATTTTATACTATGTAAAAAGATACTGTTGTCCGTGACTGCCCTGGGTTCGAGCTGTCGTTATGCTAAATTTCATTAAAATCGGTTCAGCGGTTTAGCTGTAAAAGCGTAACAAAGAAACAAAAAGAATTACTTTGCATTTATACCTTAGTATTAGTATGAATATTTTCACATGTACCAGAGGGCCCTGCAAAGATGCACTACGCTAACTAACGTTTCTATTCGATTCGTTTTTAAACCAATCGCGTCACAGGGAGATGACGTGATACGAAAAGTCACGTGGTCTACCGACCTACCGATTGGTTTAAAAACGAATCGAATAGAAACGTTAGTTAGCGTAGTGCATCTTTGCAAGGCCCTCAGCGCTTATCGTGCTCGATCGAAAATAGTAATCTACACCGATTCGTCGCGTCTACGATTTTCGAAAACTTTTGGCTGTGGCGACGAACAATTAGTTCGCGACTATTTGTATGTAAACAGTCATATAAACAGTCGCGCGAACTTGCGATGATCGCACAATCGCGTTCAATTAGGACGATGCCATAGAATATGATGACACGCCTAGCGTGTCATCCGCCACACGTTAAAAACATTTTATGACACGCCTGGCGTGTCATCCGCACTGAATCGGTTAATCTGAAAGCTAATATTAAGGCATTTACGAGAATAGGTACTTACGATGATCGAAGAACGAAGGGAAGCGTTATCGACACCATCTCGCCACGCCGCTGACTCGGCCGTAACGTGAATGATACTGATTAACTTTATAAATAACTCTGGAAATCGATATTTTAAAGGGATGTTAGCAATAGAAGAAAGAAGTGTATGTACTACTTAGGTACTTACTTACGGGAAAGTATTTTCTCAAAATTTTATTTTACAACTTTGTCGGCGTACCTACCCGTAAATTTCAATGTATAACATGCCAAATTACAGTTTTGTAGTAACAAGAGTCTTGAGTTAAACCGCAGACAGCCGGACAGACGGACATAGGGAAACTGTAATGGTTCCTTGTTGACTACGGAACCCTAAAAAATTTTGATGATAGCGCAGACCTAGATCCAGGCGGTAGCTACGCTATTAATAGTTGTTAAATAATCAAACGTGTTAAGTGCCAGGCGTCAAGACTCATCTACATTTTCTGCTAAAGACATCATTAAAAACATCCCAAAACGAGGCATCAATATGCTAAAATAAACCTGTCACTTTGACCTCCGTGTGTCGCGCGAGGGTCCGGAGTGGCAGGGGCCCGCTTTGATCCCGGAGACTCTCACTTCTGCTTATTTGCCTATTAAAGGATTTACGTAATTAAATTGACGTCGCCGTGAATGTGAAAGACAAGTGCCTTTATTTTTTCTTTGATCCGCAAATTAAAGAAGCTCCGTAACGAGCTGGTGCGATCGGGCGTGCTTTTAGTTTTAGTGATTTTTAATATCCATACTATGGTGATGGAACCAGTAATGGACAAAGCACCAATAACGGACACTTGATTCTTATTTTACAGAAGATAAGACTTAGTCATTTGTTTTGCAAACAATCAATTTAGGACCGTATGAAATTTGAATTAAGAGTGAAGTGTCCATTTGCATCCTCTAGATACAGACAAAACAGTTTCTTGACGCGTGCTGGTAATGGCTTGAATAATTGGGTGAATAAGCTGGATATTGATGTATTCAATTGTAAAGTCCCTTCCGTGAGGCGAAGTTTAATAGCGAAATGTGTTGTTTGAACATGTTTTGTGTACCATAGGTAACAGAACCTTTTGTCGATCTGCCTCTGGCTGGTATTTAGCAGTAGTTTTAATTTTACGTTTTATTTGCGCTAGTGTTTTTGTGTAGGTGCGTGTACCTTTGAAGTTTGTACTAAACTTTAAGTTTGCTACTCAGTCACTACATGTGAAATCCTTTAATTGGTTTTGTGTTTCTTATTCTTGTTTCATATTTTGTATTTGTAACTGTTGGATTTCCTACCAATAAATAAATAAATAAATAAATAAATTACTGGTGCCTGTCAGCTAAAAGTGTCTATTATTTGTGCCGTCACCCTGCTTACATATTAAAAATGTGAAAGTAACTTTGTCGGTCTGTTTCCTACGATTTCACGGCTAATGCGCTGAACCGATTTATATAAAATTTGGTATTAAGATAGCTTGAATCCCGAGAGAGTAGGTACATATTGTGCACTTCTTGCACAGTGTGGCGTCGACTGAAACCAGGTCGAGGCATAAACAAACAGCCTCGTTATCATTAAATACGTCGGTATAAGACAAGTACTTAAAACTAGTCCAATACATAGACTTCACCTTCTGCTTAATAAAAAAAATGGATGGCCCATCACCAATCGGCCAAATTACCACCCCTACTTTAAAAACTGATTTATGTTAAACGAACACCAATTTCATCAAATCAAGCAAGGTACAACCTTAGATAAACAACATATCTATTAAAAAAAAACAAAGCCACGGACAAACATAGACATACCTACCTACATAGACTTCAATCTTATACCTATCGCCCCCTTGCGATGAAGGTTAAAAGCAAAAAGCAACCAGGAAAATGAAGTTTACAAACAAGAGCCGATCAATCTCGAGGCTCGCCTGTCTCATGCAAATGCGCCAGGTTTCGTTATTCCTTTGATTATAATAAACGCGCATAATGGCGGGTTACAATAAACAGCACAAAGCGCTCTCCGCATAAATCAGCGGTGAGCACACACTTCAGCCTGGTTGGGGCGGTCGGGATTTGCCTGAGGAAATGTTACGCGGTTTGATTTTTATTTGGATAGGGTGATGGAACCAGTAATGGACAAGGTACCAATAATGGACACTTGATCCTTATCTTACAGAAGATAAGGGTTATTCATTTGTTTTGCAACAATCAATTTAGGACCGTATGAAATTTGAATTAAGAGTAAAGTGTCAAAACGTTAGATTTATCAAGATAAGTTAGGAAATATAGGTTGTGCATACTCGGTAGTTATTAGAAAAATATTTAAGCTCATTAATGGGAAACTTATAAAGTGTTTTAGTTCGCTGTTTAGAGCAGTTGGGTCCCTAAGGTGATGGCATGGCGCAATGTATGACACTTTATGCTGACAGGAACCAATAATGGCTACTTAACTCTTAATTTAATTATCATACGGTCGTAAATTAATTGTTGCAACCCTTATCTTCTGTAAAATAAGAATCAAGTGTCCATCATACTTGTCCGTACAAAAATCTGATGTTTTATAGGTAAAAAACTTAAGTAAAGCTCCTCTTGCATGTAGTTGTAATACATCAGGGGGCCCTGCACTACGCTGACTAACGTTTCTATTCGTTTCATTTAAACCAATCGCGTCACTGGTAGATCACGTGACTTTTCGTATCACGTCGTCTACCAGTGACGCGATTGGTTTAAAAACGAATCGAATAGAAACGCTAGTTAGCGCAGTGCATCTTGGCAGTGCCCTCTGTATAGACCGTTCGACATACTATATTTGAAATTTGACGTAAATTCCTTATAAGTTTTGTACACAACTACATGCAAGAGGAGCTTTACTTAAGTTTTTGCATTGCAATAGGTACTTGCACTATTAAAAAAAACCCAACCCTAATACATACCTTAACCTTTCGTGTCAGTAACTTGTAATTTATTCTACTGTATTTAGTATCATACCGAGGCCCGTTTCACGAAGCTACAAATTACAATCGGAACTCCTTTTCTAGCAAAAGGAGTTAGAAAGAGACTTCCGCTTGTAATTTGTAACTTGTAGCTTCGTAAAACGGGCCTCTGCTAATAAATTTGTGGAATACCGATTTCATGAAGCTTCGTAAGAAAATTGGTGCCCATAACCTCAATCATTCCATTAGGCGCTACGGGGCCTGCTCGCTACCTAACCAAACCCTGTTTATGCTTAGGTCATATTGGTTTATGCTGTTATTTTTAACAGACCCTCGTAGCCGGTGCTGACCGTTAAGTACCTACTTCTTTACACTGGGGTGTGGGACTATATATTTCTCTATCTTTATTTAAGAGCCAAGCTCTTCCAAGAACCGCTCCGGTCTTCTGTCGACTGATGGACTTTCTGTCTGGTACTACGACACGACCTTAACCGTCTTTATTTGCTCACAGTAATTTTGATTGGTCTTCGACTGTATCCCCTCTCTATCTTTCCTTCTATGATGTTATAAGGAAAAGATAAGAGTCGTAGCACGTGTCGCATCATATTTTCTTCTCTTCTTATGTTGCTCACAAATTCTATTTCTTCATGATGCTGTTTTATTATTGAACTTTGCCCCATTTCCATATTTTAGACAAGTGCAATAATCGCGGCGATGTCGGTCGTTAATCAAAGGAAGTACTCGAGATGCGATCGAAGCGAGCCCGTCAAAGGGACCGCGCTGCACTGTAAGGATGGATTGATTGCGGGGGATGTTTCGCTCTTGGTGTTTGCTCGCCGGTGTAAAACTTGAGGGAGGAAACGTGATTATGTTATGGGATCATCAATTTGTTTGTTTTTGACACACTTCAAATATTCTATCTACGTGGGCTTATAAGTAGGTGATAAAGACTTCCACTGCCAAACGTTCGCCTACGTTACACACTTAAAAAAATCACGCATCTATATCACACATATTTATAAGTATTTCTTATTTTTTTGACCTAATGAATAATAATTTAACATAGTTGGTACCTATAATGTTACGTACTAATTATTTTAAAACAAGCAAGTGTTTCCAACTACTACCTACAGTAGGTACTTACAAGGAATTAAACGTAGATGCAGGGTTGCAGTTGCAGGGGTGCAAGATTAAAATTGGAGTTTAGTTTTATTAATTGAAACTGAGAAGAAATAAAGAACGACTAATACCGATACCTATCCACAATACACTAATATACAGGGTGGCTGGATACTCGATACAAACCTTTTGAGGAGCTCATTTTGAGTAAATTAGGTCATGTAGTATCCTGGCCGAAAATTATTAGTTTCTGAGATTTTCATAGTTTTAATCTGAATTTTGGTGATTTTTCCTTATGTTCATGTCAACAAAAATCCTTAATTTCATGTTTTATTTCAAAAGTTTTTTAGTGGTATTTTACATTTATTAGAATCATTACAAATCAGTGAAGTTTTTAAACTCATTTACCAGTTTTTTTTATAACCAATTTTTTAAGTAATTATATAAAGTGTGTTCCATACTATATGTTCCTGTGTTTGTTTCTCACTTAGTATGGAGAAACAAACTTTATGTGATTACATAAAAACTTGATCATAAACAAACTGGCAAATGCGTTTAAAAACTTCACGGATTTGTAATGATTCTAATAATGTAAAATACAACTAAAAAACTTCTGAAATAAAACATGAAATTAAAGATTTTTGTTGACACATAAGGAAAAATCACCAAAATTCAGATTAAAACTATGAATATCTCGGAAACTAATAGTTTTCGGCCAGGGTATTACATGACCTGATTGGCTCCAAATGAGCTCTACTATGCCTCCTTAAAAGGTTTGTATCGAATATCCAGTCACCCTGTATAAAACTAACAACATGTTCACAACCTGTCCCGGCATTTCAAATGTCGATTTTACCATTTCACGTTTATTTCTGAACAATCGACTCGCTGGAAGACGACCACTGCTAGAAACAATGCGTTTCCAAAAATCCACCTCTATCCCTCGTCGAAGGAAGTAGCGTCTTGAATACTCATCGAACCACATCGACCATCAATTTCACGACGCTCACATCTCACACTATAAACCTAGACAAGCTTAATGGTGTTCAAAATGGTAAAAACCACATCGTATTTGACGTGTTATGGTATTGTATTCACTCGGTCGCCATTACTGTCAAGTAAATAAGAGCTATGAAAACGTTGACAATACGATACAGGACCCTGCCAAGATGCAGTGCGCTAACTAACGTTTCTATTCGTTTCATTTTTAAACCAATCGCGTCACTGGTAGGTCTCGTGACTTTTCGTATCACGTCATCTACCAGTGACGCGATTGGTTTAAAAACGAATCGAATAGAAACGCTAGTTAGCGCAATGCATCTTGGCAGGGCCCTCTGGTCAAAGACGATATGATTGTAACCGCCTAGAATACAGGCCCAGGGCACTTAAATTATAATGGTCAGTCTCTATATTCGGACCCTACCGGCGATTACAGACAGACAGACAAACAAAGGCTTACAACCCGTCTTCTTTTGTCTGTGGTTTAAAAAATAAAAATAATAATCGCCTCTGCCTCACGTTACTCTGTACGCATACTAAAGCGACTGGCAAACGTCGAGTAAACACGTATCCCAGACTAACCTAATGAAATGGAGCGAGACAGACCTATGCGCGGCCCGCAACGCAGACAGAGACGACTGTATGTGGCGGCCGAAAGCGCATCACTAGCGCTCACAGTTGTGAGATAGGGTAATACGGGATGTGGTGGGATAGAGGGGGATAGGTTGAGGTGCTCAGTGCTGCCAAGGAGTGAATAATTTAGCCGCGACCGCCCTTTCGCGAGGCACTTTTGTGACTGGTATCTGTTCTATGTCGATTGGATGTTGTGGGATATACTTTTTGTATAATTATTTTGCGACGGCTGTTATTTATTCTCGAGATAGGTATCTAATGAAGTCTTTTATTAGTAACGCAGAAGACCTAACTACGATAGAGTAAGGTTTCGTCAACATAGCCTACTATTATCTAGGTAGTTATAGGTTATTATAAAAAAAAAACTGTTTTTTATTTATGGCTTGGAAAAGACAAACGAGCGCAACTGCCACCTGATAGACGATGCATTGCAATCGTATGATTGGAATCTTAAGATTGCAATCTCAAGGCTGCATATCCGGTGCCAAGCCTGAGGACTTAGATAGAATTCCTCTATGCCAGGGGTCGGCCACCTTTTGAGTCGGAAGAGTCAAAAATTACAATCTACATTTTTTTTTAAGTTTTTAAAGAACTAAGTACGAAATTTTTCTTGGCAGCAATAAATAGTACTTGCATACATAAAGTTGGAACTAAACAACTGCAGCATCACATCCAAAGAGGCAATGTGGCTCGCGAGCCGCAGGTTGCCGACCCCTGCTCTATGCTAGTTATTTCACCGGTTGTCTTATCCTCACACTGGAACACAACAATGCAAAAACTGCAGCTTGGCAGCAGGTTAAAGGGTAAGATCGTGGGTAGCGTAGCGATTCGGACGGACCCTGCACAAACTAAAGAAAGAAAGAAAGAACTGATCTTGAGCGAGTCCCGTTTTAAACCAGTCGAAGTAAACGTCAAATCACAGAAGTTAACTGTCATCAATGACGCGTCATGGAACGAACATAGGTATTATCTTACCCATGGTCAGATTATTGTTTATTTATTTGTCAGGATCGTGGCAGGTGCTTGGTACGTGGTTATGCTCTGAACAGGGAATGACAGGTACAGTCAACAGCATAAATAAGTGATCATTTATGTACCTTGTCGCTTTCAATCGTTTCACAATTTTGTATGACATTTCAAACACGACGTTAAAGTGACAAGGTACATAAATGATCATTTATTTATGCTGTTGACTGTACAGTCGGCATTATATACTTAAGTAATAGCTGCACACTATATAGTGCTTTGTCACTTTAACGTCATGTTTGAGCTGCTGCACTAATCTGTCAAAGGCGTGAAAGCGACAAGGTACTAAAGTGCTCAGCTACCTGTAAGGCCGAACGTACGATTCCGATTATAGTCTTGGGATTGAAAATGTCTATGGGCCACAGATCCTACTTACCATTAAGGTTGTTTGCTTGCTTGCTTTCCCGTGTCATACCTAAAAGAAGAAAAATCCCTAAACTAATTAGGTACCTAAAGCCGGGTCCGCTGAGCCATCTGTTTTGACGACGTGCTAGCCTAGTTGGTAGTGACCCTGCCTACGAAGCTAGCGGTCCTGGGTTCAAATCCCGGTAAGGGCAGATATTTGAGTGATGAGCACGAGTATTTGTGCCCGAGTCGTGGATGTTTTCTATGTATTTAAGTATATATTTCTCTATATAAGTATTTATATCGTCTAGTACCCATAGTACAAGCCTAGAGCTTAGTTTGGGACTAGGTCAATTTGTGTGAGATCGTCCCTTGATATTTATTTTATTTATTTATTTATGTTATCGTGATTTTCTAACATATAACATTTTAGGTCCACCCCCCATGTCCATGTTCCATCCCCCGCGGCAAACATGTTAGTAAAACAGGAATAACATGGCGCAGCGGACCCGGCTTTATATTATGTCAAAAAATATAAGTATTTTTAAAATAGGCCCACTATACTTTTAGTGCTCTCATAATGTCATCCGTTTATCGAGACCTAACAAACGAGCCCAAAGTTTTGATTGATACCTTCTAGCACAATGGTCCCACTGGCTTCACAGCCAGCACATGCTGGTTGGGACCGCTTCGCAACAATTACTTCTGTCGACTCTTTTTTTCCTTTTTTTATGTTATAGGTATTTATGCGTGTTTAAATACCTATAACATAAAATGTTGTAAGTAGTTGTATTTATGTGTTTGCTTTCTTTGTTTTTTCTTTCTAATACCCAAGCAATGCTAAAGTTAGCTGTTTATCTTGTCTGTCTATGTTATCTACCCATAGTACACACCTAGAGCTTATTTTGGGACTACGTCGATATTTTTGAGAGTGTCCCCTGATATTCTGTCTACCTACGAGTACATAGGCTAAGATCCGATTAGGAGACGACCTTCACCGGGCTGTTTATTGGATGAATAATTTTATATCAAATTTAATATGCCAAAGTATTAATATATGGCGAATAGTTTGTGCCTCGTGTGGTTGCCGAGTTAGAATAGTGCCACTCCATGTCTTCCCGTGGATGTCGTAAGAGACGACTAAGGGAATAAAGGCTTGTAGTACTGTTAGGCGATGGGCTTGCAACCTGTCACTAATACGCTGGTAAACATCTTAGCCTAATTGTGCAAATTGTGGTTATAGAATTATCAACAAGTTTTTAGAGATGTTTGTAATTCTGTAGCTCTGCCTACCCCACTCTGGGAACGAAGGCGTGAGATTATGTAGTTTGTCTGAAAAAATTCGGTCCTGTCCTTATATGATTTAAAAAAAACTGAAAATGAACTCCTTTTTTTTAAATTGCTATTGCTTGTTAAATAGACCAATTACATAATAATCGAAAGCATGAAGCCTATAGAATATGCAAAATAGATTTATTTATTTATGTTTATTTAAAGAAAACAAACAAAAATGTAATTATTCAAACCACAGCATCGCGACATCAACCCTTGGCCACATCCCCGATTGCCTCGTTGTCCATAAACCCATTTAGCTATCTTATTACTCCGGCGGCACATGTGCTCCCCGGCCGATTACCCCCCGCAAATATTTGCCCCCCCTGCCCTGTTTATTGACAATCTATCCCCGCTGTTTGCGCGGGCTGATATCTGCAAATAACCTATTAATTTTCCATCACTTGCTTCCATAAATCCGGTAATAACATAAATACAAGTTGCAAAGGGTTGGAGCCGACTGTTTGGTCGTCTCGAGTGATTTTATATTAGTGGGTTTGGAATGAATTTCTTAATTTAGAGTAGGGAATGTTCTACCTGGAGTATGAAGTCGATTACGTACAGCTGCCCAGGGCAGATCTGTTCATGACCGCGGGTATTTGACAGATACATTTTAGCTCTATCTTTTTCTTATGACAGAGAAAAGGAGAGATTGTTTGTCCTCAGCAGTCTCACCTGATGTTAACACTTTCATTGCCGCCGACCCGCTACGCGATTCCATTTTGTATGAAAATCAGAGAGCTTGGCAATGAAAGTGTTAAGGGGCGACGAAGTCGAGGGTGGTACACGCTTACCCAGAAAAACGGCTATTCACTCTTGTCTTGAAAACACCAAGGTAATACGATTCCGGGCATACAGACGCAGAGACTATAGAGTAAAGTAGTTTATTTCGTGTGTATTTTTTATAAAATCTAAAACTTGGTGTGTAGTAATGGTGTTAGGTAGTTCTTCGATCGTTGGTTTAAAAATATCAAAATTTTACAGGTACAATATGTCCGCATGGCCACTATGGCCAGGCGTAACCTATAGTTAAAATGTATCCTGCATTGTTATTTTAGGAATAAATTTTCATTATCAATCTAAAGGGAAACTGGAAGACGTAGGTACCTTTTTATGTTTTAGGTACTAGCGACACGCCCTAGCTTCGCTTTAGTTGATGTGAGTAGAAAACTCGAACATAATCCAGAATTACACATAAAAATCGTCGAATCACTCTATCTAATTTAATTAATGCAACTTAACTCATGTAATTTTAATACAATGGAACAAAAATATTTACGACAAGATTAAAATGAAAAAAAAAAAAATATTAATGTGTAACGATACTTGTAAATAGTTTGTTATAGCATGACATTGTAAATCTAATTATAAATACCTATACATATAAGTCCTCTCTCGTTGCTGTACCCGACAGGGTTCATAATGCACATAAAATAACTGTATTCCAACCTGTACACATTATGAATTGCAATAAAGTATTGAGTATTGAGTATTGAGTATTGAGTGTATGAAAACCGCATTAAAAACCGTTGCGTAGTTTGAGAGATCTAAGTGTACCCACATACAGAGTTAGGGACAGACAGCGGGAAGCGACTTTGTTTTAAACTATCTAAAGATTCACATTGTCACAAGAGCGAAAAAGGTAAGTCTTTCGATTTCTTTGACTATACATAGATGACTTAATAATAAATAGCAAGCAGACAGACACGACAGTAGCATCACCCTCTCGGGTAATTAATTAGGTAGGCGGCACGCGGGGCGCGATGGCGCGTGGCGGCGCACCTGACTCCACATAGTTGACCACCGATTCATTTGGAAGGCTAATAAAATGGTGCTCTATTTAGGACACATAGGCTACATTTTTAATATGCTAGAGGACAAACGTTATAGAGGGCCTTAAGGTTTAAGGCAGGAGAGGTAGAGGAAGACCAAGAAGAAGTTACATCGACCAAATCAAGAAGGTGCATCGTGTATAAAGAGGTCAAGGAGATGGCAGAGAGGAGAGAAGATTGGAAATTACTCCACCGACAAGAGCGATGCTTTTAAATTAAGAGAGAGAGAGGACAAGTAACTCTGAGGTTTATTATACTTGATGGTAATGTCACCGCCGCCCGTGGACTGGACCACCGCAACGATGCGTTGCCGACCTTTGAGACAAGATTTTGTCTAAATGCCGCACTCAGAGATGTCAATGAAATTTAATGCTCGTTTAGTCACATGTTGTCTCATTTTACTGCTATAGCAAAGAAAGTGACAGCACTTTAATCAAGCATTAAATTTAATTGACGTCTCTGAGTACGACATTAACAGTTTCTTGAAGGTTAGTTTAGTAGATATGCTCTTAGGTCGTAGGGGTCCGGAAATGGGTACCGCCGCCATAGGCTGAGAGTACGCTCAACCAAATTGAGTCAAAGGGCACTATGGAACTATGTCAAAGTAACGTGTTGATTAAATTCAATAGTGGCCCATGATTCAAATTGATTGACTGTACATGTAGAGTAAATGAAGATACCGCTGTTTTATCTCACGAAAGCGGGTTTACCGTATTGTAGTTGTTACATGTATAGACACGCACACTACGGCGAGACACTCGAGACCGTAAACAGAGTATAGAATAGACCTGGCCCGCGCGTATACCTTTGAGATGGAGATAGTATTTATACATATAAGCGTGGTATATATGCAATCAATTCTGAGTTGCCAACAATTTGCTAAATTTCCCCAATAGCTACTTATTACCTGACTACTACAACCGGTCAATTGAGAGTCGGAAATATAATCCTCGTGCTTGTGACATTGGTTCTAGAACATAATACACTATAATTTTCATACGGCGTTGCTTACTGTTTTAAATCACATTCGCAACCACCTAACCTCCAAATGTATGTACGTATTTGGATATCGAAAGTTACAATATCGAACGGTCAAAACATCTACAGTAATTATAGAATTCTATATATGTTTTTAGGTCTGAAATGCCTAAGATTAAAATGCTACTTGCATGTTTTTGCAAATGTTTATTTATATAAATATTTGTTACAGAAGGTACAGTCATATATTATATTAACAATGTGCTTCGAAGTGTTCTGGGCAGATACGAGAAAACTTTGTTGGTTGCCAATTTATGCTACATGTAGCTATAATCCAAAGCTTCCTTGCTTCAGTATCAGATGGGTATCTGAAAAATATTAAAAAATGTTCTAAAATTTTGCGAACATAAAAAGGTGAATTTCAGGGATTATAAGAGTTAATTTAAAAAAAAAACTATGTCATATCAAGAAAACTTTTTTTATTAGTATAACAAAATACCCAATAATATTATAATTATAGATGACAACACGAAATTGGTTATATACGACTAAATTTAAATGTCAGCAATCACACGGATTACTATGTATTATCGTTATCAACATAAATCGGACGGTTAGCGGAAGAAAAATACGATTTATTTGAACACAAAACCGATCCTTTTTTATGTTAAAATGTAACTAGGAGACGTTATTTCAAATAATTAGTTGTTTACATAGTCAATCAGGATTTATAAGACCACAATAATAGTATAATGTATCCACTTGCGTATGAAAGGTTATGTGCTCATATTTCCGCTCACTCCGGCTTTTACAGCCTAAAATACTGCAATTCCCCATCACGAAATTGTTCTTTAACACATTACACGTAAACTTCAACCTTGTATTTTTCAAAAAAACTCCGAAAACAGCTAAAAACTCAAATAAATTGTGGCAAACACGTCGAAAAGGTATACGCGCGAGAGGGACAGTGAAAGTCAGTGCATCTCGTTTATAGGTACATACGTAATTATGTATAAACGCATCTCAGACTTCCCACCTGGTACTAGTCCAATGCCCACTCCATTCTATTCTCCCTCTACGCTCGAGACGGGATGATAAATGATACTCTTATAAGTAATGATTCTAAAATACACACTTCGAAACTGGTTGAAGCATTTGTAGGGTTTCTTCTATAAATAAACCACCTTTACTTTATAGCATTTATTATTTATTTGGTCATTACTGTTCTACTACAGGCACCGGATTTAACCGCCTAAATTCACCTTGTCAACATGACAGCTAATCTGTCAGTTGCGTTCATAGGGAAGCGGGGGGCTTGTTTTAACGGGGGTAGGTATTAACAAGTCTCTAGCTATTAAACTATACACAATAAAGTGCCAACTTAAAGGTTATAACTTCGGACGATGCTAACGAACAAGTTACAGCACGCCAGCTGCCCGCCGGCCCCCGTGTAGTGTAGATGTGGCACATGGGTCCAAAAATACAGGTTAGCGAATATTCTTACGTCGTGATATTTTTGATTTGAGCTTTAATGCACTAGTTTCGTGATTAAGGGTTCAAGTATATCGAATGTTCAT
Organism: Acleris literana; assembly: GCA_946894065.1. Lineage (NCBI taxonomy): Eukaryota > Metazoa > Arthropoda > Insecta > Lepidoptera > Tortricidae > Acleris > Acleris literana. The sequence continues at coordinate 6,126,292 of OX335694.1, forward strand.
TACGTTGAGCATTACATCTGCATGTTGTTTTATTAAATTTATGCATCGTTATTTTTTTATACATTTTTATATTTGAAAAGTACCTACCTCTGGGGCTAGTATTAACCAAATGCGTGGGGTAAATATTAACCTGTGAAAGAGGCACTTTGATCAATCTAGCGGCTGGGGTAAATGCATTTGGCAATACTATTCCACCAATGTTCGTCTTTCCGTACCGTACAACTCACTGTTTCTTGTTAACGGTCCACCAGAATCCATAGGTGCAGGTAACTAAGTACTATGACATGTAAAGAAGAGAAGATCTTATTTTGTTTGTTTTTTCTGAACTGCAAACATACGTACATTAATAATGAAGAAATTTATTATTAAAAATATAAGTACTGTTTACTTTTTTATTTAAATCATTATTTTAAACAGCAAATCAAATGTTAATTCTTACCCCTTTATTGTTAATATTTGCCCCCAACACGGGGTAAGTATTAACCGCTGACTTTTTTTTAAAAGGTGCTTTTTTCTGCTAAACTGAGCAATTCAAATGGCATTTTGGATTTAAATACGGAAGATGAATAACTTGCCGTCATGTAGGTACTTAAATATTAACATTAAGTTTAGAACTTTAGAAGATATACACAGAAGTTTGAATTTTGTTAATACAAGCCCCCCGCTCCCCTACTTAAACTCTACAGCATTCAGAGGTTAAAAAGAGTGAAATTTTATACATTCGTCTTGAGAACAAGACAATCCCTTATCTGAGCCGTGTTTAAACTGAAAATCACATTTACTTAATTTTTATCATTACCTATATGGTGCAAAAGAACTTAACTTTTTAATGAGCGCAGATAAATAAATGTAATCAACCGTTTCATTACAAAACTAATGAGTTCTAAAACAATTGGCGCGCGGTCGGTTAAAAACCAATATCCACCCTCGGCGTTACAGTAATGGGTGGGAAGCGCAGTTTTAATGACCCATTTAACGGGTTCGATTCCCGACCCGCATCACGCACCGTAGTGATGTCGAATAGTCGATAAGCCTTAAATGATTAGGGGTAAAAGTATATGAAGTAGTCGATATAAATGACTTCATATCTTCGGTTGCTTGTTTAGATGTCGGGTAGAAGGGACGGAGTAACTTAATATAAATAAAAAAACACCCCACAATTGACACTTAGTTGCACAAATATTTATTAGCATTGATGTCCTATTAGGACGCCTTCAATCACTTTCTATTTCGCTGAGGCAGCTACAGCACGCCCTAAGGTGACATTAAATTAAATTTAGGTACGCTTGTGCCTGTAAAGGTGCCTTGGGTAGGTATATGAGGTGCAAGGTATAAATAATTCATGCCTTTGAAGGGAAACCTGTTCAAAACCGTATACCGGGGTAAAACAGTACGGCAAGCCCGGAGCTAAATTTGTATGGTTTTTTTTTGGACAGCTACGCCATAATCATAAGCATCGCTTTCTCTGAAACTTATTCATACATCCCTCATTTTGCGTTGAGGGATGATCGGGGTAAAAAAACTACGCTAAGAAATTTGCTCGACATCGTTATCGATGAATGTAATTAAGTACGTCTCTAGCGCCACGCCGGATGCGATTAGATCAACCAGCTCGTTCCGATTGATTTGATTTGATTGAGGGTTCTCCACCTGAGTAGGGAATGCCTGCAAATTGACCTGAAGAGCTCGGCTGTATCCTAGGTACCTACTTATATACAAGTATGTACTAAAGTAACTACGTCTTGTTCTCGACCATCTCGGCCTCTTGACTATGATCTACTAAATAGCTCTTACCCGTCGCTTTTCTCGTGGTTTCATCAGGAACTGTTTTATTTTCTGGGATCGAAACTATCTCTGTACGTATCTAACAAAGGATGATGGCATGGTTTCTGTGAAATCTTGGCCCACCCTTTGGCGTAATTAATAAATGCAATATATTATATAAATAACATTACTTGGCCATGCTAAAACTATTTAAAAAGAAAAAGAATAACTATGAACGGACAAAGATTAGGAACTTGCCCCACAGTAATTTTTATTCAGCTTAAAAATAACTATCCGACGATGCAACACACATAGCTATTGGGATTTGCATCATCCAAATCACGTTAATCGGTTATACCACCGCTCTGTGAAGACGGAACAAACAAACAAGCATACTTTTGCTTTATAATATTAGTAGGTAAGGATAAGGATCGCTCGCTTGGCCGATGATGGGTTCGAAGACTTCTCGAGTGGCGTCCACGTACCGGAAGACGCAGCGTGGGTAGGCCTCCAACAAGGTGGACAGACGACGTGGCTATAGGTTGCGGGAAATCGTTGGATTCAAGCAGCGCAGAGGGCTCAGACAAGATGCACTACGCTAACTAACGTTTCTATTCGATTTGTTTTTAAACCAATCGCGTCACTGGTAGATGACGTGATACGAAAAGTCACGTGGTCTACCAGTGACGCGATTGGTTTAAAAACGAATCGAATAGAAACGTAAGTTAGCGTAGTGCATCTTGTCTGAGCCCTCTGGACATATGCCTCCCCAAGGTTTGCCACAAGGACCGGTCCTGAGGGCTCAGACAAGATGCACTACGCTAACTAACGTTTCTATTCGATTCGTTTTTAGTCCAATCGCGTCACAGGAAGATGACGTGATACGAAAAGTCACGTGGTCTACCAGTGACGCGATTGTTTTAAAAACGAATCGGATAGAAACGTTAGTTAGCGTAGTGCATCTTGTCTGAGCCCTCAGCAGTGGACGTCTTTCGGCTGAGATGATGAAGATGATGATAATTGTGCCGGTAGGCACGTTTCGTAATTGTTATCAATTCACGTATTGATGAATTGCATTTAGATTTAGATATTATCTGTACGTGTATCTAGTGCACATTAGTTAGTACTGTAGTAAGTTATCATTGTAGGTATATACATATACGCATGTGTAATTGTAATTAAATTAGATTGAAACTGACTGACAAAGTGGTTACTCTCTCACCCCCCATCAACATGGACATCTCCGGTAAAGTGGTGACCCCGACAAAGAACACTATCCCGTCTGAACAATGATCGCCGCTACCCTGCCTGACGACCCACCAATAGGGGGTAACCGCCGGTACAGTGGTGACCCCGAAGAAGAACACCATCCCGACAAGTAACATTAACGCCGTTGTCCTGACGCAAGAAGAAGAAATCAATACAAGAAGCAGGAGGAAAATTAAGCCAGCAAGTTAGAAGGTATCAAGGAGCGCAAATTATTAATTTACTGCAATGTCGCCCCCGAAGACTGTCGCAGGTACGAGTACAGGTTCGTTCGAGCGTTGGATATCAGCTGTAAACAGTCAACAAAACAAAACAGATGATTTTACAAACTGTTTGGCTAGCGTCGCGTCACAACTCGCAAGAATGCAATTTGACATAAATGAGCTACGGCACGAGCGCCGGCGCAGCGGTATGCAGAATGTGACTAGTAGGCGTTCTTCGTAAATCAAGGTCAAGTTCGAGAGGAAACTAGCAATTAGAACATAGTATGGTAATTATTATTTTGTTTTTGTAAATATTTATTTGGTTGACTGTGTAATGTGTGTAATGTTGAGTGTCGATATCAGAAGTTTTTGTTTTACCTTCATGCAATGCCGTGAAGATGTTTAATATCTCAAATGACGGTTAATTCTTAGGTTATCCGGTCAATGAGCCAAGAATGTCGCCAACTGAGAGAAAAGTTTGTGCTTTCATGCAGGGGCCATGAAGATGTTTAATATCTCCAATACGAATTAATTCTTAGGTTATCGTTAAATGAGCCAAGAATGTCGTAGAAATTGAGAAGAAGTATTTTGCCTTCATGCAACGGTCATGAAGAAGTATGTTTACCTCTAACTAATGCGAATTGATTTCTTAGGTTATCAGACAATGAGCCACGAAATCCGCTAACTGAGGAAACACTTGCTACCCCACGCCAATTACCGACAAAGAGTCGATGAATTTTTGGTGTAAATTATTATTTTAATGAAACATATTGCCCATAACGGCACACTTTACACAGTCATACCATCGAAAATATTTCAGTAGGAACTTATTGTACTGGACAATATCCTTATAATTTGTATTTATTTTCTCTTGGGGAGAGTACTGTGCCGGTAGGCACGTTTCGTAATCGTTATCAATTCACGTATTGATGAATTGCATTTAGATTAGATATTATCTGTACGTGTTTCTAGTGCGCATTAGTTAGTACTGTAGTAAGTTAACATTGTATATATACGCATGTGTAATTGTAATTAAATGAGATTGAAACTGACTGACAAAGTGGTTACTCTCTCACCCCCATCAACATGGATACCTCCGGTAAAATAATAAAGGATAAGGATTCCTTGCGTCGTCTTTGGACAGAAAATCGACGTAAAGCAATTTTAATTATGCTCAGGCAATTAACTAAGGCTACATTTTTATCGGTCGTAGTTCGTGGGGAAAAGATAATTGTAAGTAGATATAGGTAGGTAATATGTGTTTCTTGGTTTTCCTTGCCCTTTAGGCACTTTGTTGTAAGCACTACTTAAATTATTCTAACTTACCTAAATCATAATAAACCAGTTTGCTAGAAAAAAAACAGGATTCAGTTCTTAAACCAATTAAAAAATAGTACATCGCATACCAGCTTAGTGTAACGTATTAAAAATTTCATTGTGTCTGTGGTTTTGGGACGTTCTATCTAACAATACACACAACGAACGCCCACTCATAAAGGCCTATTAACACAAGTTTCCTGCTAAATACAATAAAATTGAGGCGATAAATAGTTCTATACACATCGCATTCCATACTATATCTATTGATAAAATAAGCTGTACAGTAAGTAACAGTAAGCTGGTCAAAAATATATAGACTCGCTCTTACCCTTTAGAGAATACAGGCGTGTTTAAATATGTTTGATCTCCGGTCAAACTTTAGCTACAGGCTGTACCACTATTGCACAGATTACACAGCCTCCGAATTACACCGAATGAGTGAATGAATGAATGAATTACGCCCGCTCCGTCACCGATCCAATACTTTTCTTCCTTTGATCCGGTTTTTAATCCTCATTATTTTCTTTAAAAGAGCACATCTGATATAAATTTTTTTATGCGTCTGCAACCTTGGTGACAACGAAAGAAGGTTGAATTTGTTTCATCTGCTGTATACACCTCTGCAGTTTTATTCTTCCTAAGGATTCCAAGGTGGTTTGTTCCGTGTGTCCGGATTAGTGCGCATGCGACTCCGGAACTACATTATCTGCGGCATTAATGTATTTGTGGGCGGCGAGATCAATTCGTCGTCGCCGAGAGGTGTTACAGCAGATTAGTTTTTTTTCTGAATTTGTTAAGGCGATGTTTCGTTTGATATAAAATAAACATAATTTAAGGCTGGGGCGATGTTTTGACTTCGTGGTAGCAAAGCTAGCCTCACTGTTTTTCTGCGTTCTCTTCCTATTTGACGATTGCCAAGAAATCAAACCCTCTCTTTGCTGATAAAGTCTATGGATACAAATTAAATCTTTTCAGTTGACACTATCTGGTGAATTAAAGATTAAAAGCATATAATATTAGAATCCGAAAAGCATCAAATTTTCTTTTAAAACCTTCCTTCCTTTAAGAAGCCTCTTCCGGAAGCCATTGTGCAAGGCTAATCCGCCGCAAGCGTCGCCGCGCGCCGCCACGAGTCGCCCGACACAAAGTTCGTTCCCGGAACTTAGGAGATGGCTCCAAACTGTCTGGGTCTTCAATTTAATATTATTATTGTGTATGTTTCATGATTGAAAAAATTACAGGCTCCTGCTGGAGCTTCTTGCGGCGGGTCATCTCCGCAATGATGGTAAGAACAAATTAGACATATGGAAGACTGAAAAAAGGGTCAGGGGCAAAGTGAAAGTTACAAGATGAAAGACAATGGGACACCGATACAATACTGCATAACCATTAACCACAGAGCTCTGCATACGTACATCTGTTTACACAACGTGGATCTTTATCTGATAATCTTAGCTAATACAATCTTAAAATTAAAGATTTTAGCTAAGACTGTTTAGTTATTTAAGTCTTTTGGAAATAAACAGTTTAAATTTTTTTTTTTTTTTTTTTTATAGAATAATAAGATAAGAGCTGGGCTGACTCACATTAATCAGATAAGCAAGAAAGTTGCGGTCATGTCAGCGGTCTTGCCTACGAAGCTATCGGTCCTGGGTTCGATTCCCGGTCAGCACAGGTAAACATTTGTGTCATAAGCGCGAGAATTTGTTTCTTAGTCTTGGGTGTTTTCTATGTATTAAAGTAGGTATTTATTTCTCTAATGAAATTGTTTATCGTTCCCTAGTAGGTACCCATAGTACAAGCTTAGAGCTTGGTTGGAGCAAGGTCAATTTGTGTGAGAGTGTCCCCGATACTTATTTTTTTATTTTATTTTATATCAAATAAATAATAATAAATAAATATCAAGGGTCAATCTCACGCCATTGACTAGTCCCAAACTAAGCTGTAACTAACTAAGCTTTTACTATATTATGGGTACTAGATGATTTAGATGTATCTTCTTCCTAACACAATGTCTTCCTTAACCAACTTCCTCCGGAAGCCATTGTGCAAGTCGGTCCTGCCTAATCCGCCACAAGTCGCCGCGCCGACACAGTCGCTTCGATACAAAGTCGTTCCCGGAACCCTGGAGCTGGCTCCAAGCTGTCTGGTAAATTTAATTACACGTTTTTTACCCGAACTATGTTGGGTTTTAAAATAATGTATGGTTGATTGGATTACACTATTTCAGTTCCGTTTTTTACACGGCAATATTCTTAGATTCGAATACATTTTTGATTAGTCAGTTTCCACGCGAGTACTGATAAGCAGCTCGAACGAGTTTAAAAAAAATGTATTGTGAAAATAGTGTCGCGTACAGCGTACAGCGCTTCTATTCTACACGGTAATAGAGCTTTTCTTTTTTGAAATTTTTTCGTATTAAGTATCAACGTTTTAATAAGTTTTCTAACTTGACAGATATGGCTGTTATAATGGCGACTGATATAAAAACAACACCACGTCAAAGGCAATATGGTTTTACTTTCTCCGTTTAGCAACTTTAGCTTCAGGTGGTTCAACTATTCCCAGATTACACAGCCTCTCAACTACACCAAATGTAATGAGTGAATGGTTGAATGGATTCACGAGCGTGCCATTAAATGCTATCATGATAACTTTTGTTAGAAAAAAGGCGGGAAACCACAAAACTTGGCGGGCGCGTTTTTTGGTCTATTTAATTATTAATTATTATTTTCGTGTAAATTGGATCAGATAAGTTTATAAACTTGTAAATATTTCCTTATTTGTATATATTTAGTGTTTTTAGTGTCCAATTCTTTGGTAAGTGCTTAGTTTAAGTTGTAATTATGGACGAGAATGTGCCCCCAGACCCTGGGGGCACTCAACTTATCTTGTCGCAGGTTCCTCAACCAGCGAGTTTTGTAACGATTTCAAATGAATCAAGTATGGATACAGATGCATCATCGACGCAAACAAAGTCTCGTTTAAAACGTAGTCGCACACAAAAAAATATTTGTAAACATTGCCAAAAAAAAAAGACGAGACACTCCAGTGTTGCAAACCCAAAGGGTTGCAAATGCGACAGCGATTCAGACGGTCAGCAGTCTAAAGTAATCAAAATTACCGAAACATCGCAACTTGATCCTCAATCCCATCCTGATTCAGCCAATTCCACACCTTCAGACCCCTCTCAAAAGTTGCCGATTGGTAGGACTCAATATCAGCCCACGGATTGTGCTCCATATGTGGTACATATACAGCGTATTGAGGTATCCCCAAATGACAATACCACTTTGCACCCGGTTACCTTTGGTAACTTCTTAAGGAAGTTTAATTACAAAAATATAATTGATGGTAGTGTTAAACGAATTGGGAGAAATCGCGTTTCAATGGCCTTTTCTCACTTTGAGCAGGCAAATTCATTCGTTGCTGATGCCACACTGATTACACATAAGTTAAAAGCATTTATTCCCACATTTAATGTGACAAGGATGGGGCTTATACGTGGAGTACCTGAGGACTGGAGTCCTGAGGAAGTCAAGGATAATATCAATGTGCCCATAGGTTGCGGTAATATTATTAAAGTACGCAGACTGAACTTCAAGGTAATGACCTCTGGAACTCCTGTATGGAAACCATCACAATCTGTGGTAATAACTTTCGATGGCCAGGTTTTACCGAAGCGGGTCTTTATGTGCTATAACTCATTATCTGTAGAACTATACATTTTCCCTACGATACAATGTTTTAACTGTTGCCGCTTTGGCCACACCAAAACACAATGCAGATCAAAACCTCGTTGCTTCAAATGCGGCCAAGACCATACAAGCAACTCTTGTGAGATTGAACCTGAGGATGCTTCCTGCTGTTTGTGCAGTGGGCATCATTTTGCCATTAGCCAGTCCTGCCCTGAATTAAACCGCCAAAAAGAAATTAAACACAGTATGGCGCACAATTGCATCTCTTATGCTGAGGCATTAAAACTACATCCCCCTGTAATAAGATCATATGCAGAAGCAGTGTCTCATCCACAAATTACACCTGTTAATGAATCTTTTGTTAGTCATCCAATTAAAAAATCCTACAAAAAAACAGTCTTTCTAAAACCAAAGTTGCCTCCTAATTTACCCAAAGGGTATGATCAAAACGCTCATAAGCAGTTGATCAGGGAGTACAATATACCCTCTCCTTCGAATGGTTGTGCACTTAAAAATAATAATATTGAGAATACCAATAATAAAACACTACAAGAAATAATAATTGCTTTATTAAACTTTCTTACTGAATCAAATTTAAATTCAAATTCACCGACCAACGTTGCCCCTTTATTAGAAATTCTGACCAAATTCATTACTATCCAAAATGGACAATCTCCTAAAGATTGTTCAGTGGAACTGTCGCAGCATCATAAATAAGAAAAGCGATCTGCTTTTCTTATTAAATAAATATAATCCTTTTGTTGTAGCTTTACAAGAAACATGGTTAAAGCCAGAGGTTTTTTTTAAAATCCCTGGTTTTTCTGTTTTGCGTGAAGATAGATCTGATGGGTACGGCGGAGTCGCCTTGCTCGTCAATAAATCCTTTCCTTTCACTTTATCATCTCTTCCCCCTCACAGCAATGATTTTTCTATTGTTGCAGTGCATGTAAATAATATTTTAATTGTATCCATTTATATTCCTCGTCCATCTTCTATCATCTTTCATGAAATTAACATTATCTTGTCATCACTTTCAAGACCCTTTATACTCCTTGGTGATTTTAACTGTCACCACCAATCATGGGGTAGTGCAGCTTCAAACCATTTTGGTGAGGAGCTATTAGAAATACTAGATGCTCATAATCTCTGTTTTTTAAACTCTGGTAGCCCAACAAGAAGAACTGAACCAAATGTTTCTACTAGCGCAGTCGACCTATCCATTTGTACTCCTGACTTAGCTTCAACTATTTCTTGGCATGTTCTCGCATCTACTTTTGGTAGTGATCATTTTCCCATAGTGATTTCTCTTCCAAATCATTCATCGTTCAAGAATCGTTTAAAGCGGACTCCACGTTTGAAATACCATCTTGAGAAAGCAGACTGGGATCAATACAGCACTGAAGTAGAAAAAGGAGTTACTTCTCTACCAATAATATCTCCAGGCAATGAGGTTATTTGTGCTAACAAATTTTCTAAAATCTTGATCGATGCGGCGGACTCCACGTTTCCAGCGAAAAGGGTTTCTAGTAAGTTGCCTTCACCTCCTTGGTGGGACCAGGAATGCACTAATGCTATAAAATCCAGAAAAGAAGCAGAATTAAAATACGCTGCTGATATGACGTTTGATAACCTGTCAAATCTCTCTAATATTATTGCTAGTACAAAAAAACTCCTTAAAAAGAAAAAAACTTTCGGCTGGAGAAATTTTTGCTTATCAATTTCGCCTAGTACTAGTCCATCGACTGTGTGGAAAAAAGTTAGGAGGTTCAGGTCAGCATTTAACGATATTGGTTTTTCTGTTCTCCCTACTGCTGTGGCAGAGCAGTTCTTGGATAAACTTGCTCCGGCCTTAGCTCCTCAGCAACTACTTTTACATAGTCCTTCTCCTATAATTGGTATAGGTGAAGGTCAACTGTCCAGCATAGAGTCTCTTTTTTCTCTTAAAGAATTAAAAGGCGTACTTTGTGGATTAAAGGACTCTGCCCCTGGCAAAGACGGAATCCCTTATTCCTTTATAACAAACGTCGGTGATAGTTCCCTTATTTACTTCCTTAACCTCATTAATTCTATTATGATCACAGGTAACGTTCCTCCTTCTTGGAAAATCCAAACAATTGTGCCTATTTTAAAACCTAACAAACCTACTTCAGATGCCGCTTCTTACCGACCTATAGCCCTATCTTCTGTTTTAATAAAATTGGCGGAGCATTTAATAAAGAACCGTTTAGAATGGTATGTAGAATCGAACGGACTTTTAGCCAACAGTCAATTTGGCTTTAGGCGGGGTAAAAGTACAATGGACAATTTGAGCATACTAACCACAGACGTACGTTTGGCATTCTCTATAAACCAATCATTAATAGCCGTATTTCTTGACATTTCTTCTGCTTATGATAATGTTCTCCTTCAAGTTTTGTATACCAAACTGAATACCCTTAAGGTTCCTCAAATTTTATCCAACTTTATTATGAATATTTTAAATGAAAGGTGTGTTATAGTTTCTGACGGCATTTCTGAAATATCTAGGGTTGTATGGAAGGGCCTTCCGCAGGGTTCCGTACTTAGTCCCATATTATACAATATTTATACATTTGACCTTGAATCCTCGCTTAATGGAAATGTTAATGTGTTACAATATGCTGATGATCTCCTTTTATACCATACAGACCGATGTTTGAGTAAATCAAGTGACACAATAAACTCGGCTTTAAACTACCTTAAAGACTGGCTGCATGAAAATGGTTTAGAATTGTCCACGAGTAAAAGCTCAGTAGTAGTTTTTTCTAGGAGACGAATAACTCCCCAAGCATCTGTTTTTTTCAACAATGAACCTATTCCGGTGGTAAATCATACTAAGTTTTTGGGCATTGTTTTAGATGCCAAACTGACGGGCTTTCCTCACTGCGAATACGTTGTAGCTAAATGTGAGAAAATATTGAATATTCTTAGATGCCTGGCTGGAGTTTGGTGGGGTTCCCATCCGTTTTATCTCAAGTTAATCTACAATGCCTTAATTAGGAGTCTTCTTGATTATGGCACTTTTTTATTGGAACCAGGTAGTATAGCAGGATTTAAAAGATTAAATGCAATCCAATCTAAATGTCTTAGATTGATAACAGGAGCTATGAAGTCGAGTCCGATAAATGCTTTACAAGTGGAATGCTGTGACCCTCCATTACAGCTAAGGCGACAGTTTTTGTCTGACAAGTATTTTTATCGTGCTGTCCAATTTTCTCGACATCCCATTCTCAATAAATTAAAATGTTTATCTTTACACGTTTCAACATCAAGGTTCTGGCTTCATAAATCTCCTCCTTATTTAGTAAAAAGTATGCAAAAGTTCAATTCTTTAGATGCTCCTACTCACAGTTCATGGACACTTCCTTTATATACATGTAGCTTCCAATCTCTGGTTTTAACACCAGATATTGTATACGATTTAAAAATAGAAAAACAAAATGCCAATACTATTTTTACATCTGTTGTGTCTTTACGCTGGCCAGGGTGGCATTATATTTACACAGATGCATCTAAAAAATCTCCCTCTGAGTCTACTGGTATTGGCATATTTCACGCTCAACACAAAATCATACAAAAGGTCAAATTTCCTTCTGAAACTTCTGTTTTTACCGGAGAGGCGTTTGGCTTACTTAAAGCCGTGGAGTACATTTTGCTAGGAAAATTGAAAAACACTGTTATTTTCTCTGACTCTCTCAGTGCACTCCAGGCAATGGGTAAATATCCATTCGTTAAATCAAGCTTATCATATCCAGTGGTCATTGAAGTTAGAAAGAAACTGTATGAATGCTTCCTTAGAGGTTACAATGTGGTATTTTCATGGGTACCTAGTCATTGTGGCATCAGAGGGAATGAAAAAGCTGATAGTCTTGCTAATGAAGCCATTTTGGATGGAGACATTTTCCCGTTTAAAAACTATTCGCACGATCTTTTAAATTTACCGAAATTGTATCTCCAAAGGTCCTGGCAGGAGCTTTGGTCTGCTAGTGGGGTCATAAAGGGTAGATATTTCAATCGGATCCAACCAACCATTCCGTCCAAACCTTGGTTTTTTAAATTGAATTTTAGCAAGAGGGTCACCAGTACCTTAATAAGAATGCGATTGGGCCATACATGTACACCTGAACATCTTGCTAAAATTCATATAATCGACAACTCTGTTTGTGAGTGTGGTTTGGAGGTGGGTGATATAAACCACATAATTCTAGCTTGTCCGCTTTATGATCATTCTTCATTTTACGGTAAAATAACTGCTCTCCGTATTCCTTTACCTACATCTGTATCCTGCTTATTGTCCATAAATACCCCTAGCATTTATTATTTGTTGGCCTCTTTCCTTAATTACAATGATATAAAATTGTAAATATTTAATTAATTTATATTTCTATAATTATTTATTTAACCCAACTTTCCTGATCCTAATCCAAATTTCAAAATTCCGTGAATCCTTTGTTTATAATCCTGCCCCGTTTCCTCAATTTTGACACTGGCAAAGTGGCACAAACCTATGTGCTTATTGCTATTAAAAAAAAAAAAAAAAAAAAAAAAAAAACTTTTGTTAATGGATCGTTGAACGCCGCTCCGAACACCCTCACAAGTTTATCCCTTCGATTGACGGATTACTATTGCTACAAAAGTTACAAGGCAATTAGGTAGTGTCAACAACTTAGAGCTTCGCTGGAGGCCCGGGGCGGCGCATATGCCGCGATCCGATCTCATTGCCAGCCACCCCTAAGGCTTCGAACGTACGAATATATGGCAAATCTGCCGCGGACGTCAGTTTCGCTGTGTGGTGCCCCGTAGAACATGGTGTATATTCGTACGCTTGACCGACGTCAACGACTTATGTCAGCGTAGGAGGAAATCAAGTCTAAAATTATTTTCTAAGGTACCTAAATAAATGAAAGTAGCTATTTATATGATAATAACTGTATTTGAAATTCGATAATGTGATGGTGTTAAATAAAGTGTTTTGTATTGTATTGTATTGTATTAAATCTAAGTGGGGCACTGAATAGTGCCAAAGAGGCTGCCAGCATTTCCTCGCTAAATGTTGAGCGAGGAAGCCGCTAGCTCTTTGGTCACCCCGTCCCACTGACCAGGCTTTTGAAGAGCCCCGTAAAAAGCTTGAGAGCATTTGGACCCCACGGACTAAGCAGTTGGTTAGTTTGGGACTAGTTCAATGAGATTTCTATTGTATATGTTTATTTTATATCCTGTTTTCATAGCAGAAACATTGACTGGTACGATTTGGATGTGTCTGCTCTTTAAGTTTTCTTTAAAAGGTTTGCTAAATTCTAGCGCTTTTGCATACGCCGGAGTAAGTACAGTGTGTCCTTTTCTTTATTGCTTAGGCCTTAAAGACTGTTAAGAAAACTGCAGAAGATAGCTCACGAAGGCTCGTAATCAACATGCTCCACCCAACCGTGCAGAAGCGTGCGGTGCGCGCGCGCCGGCTGATTGCTTCCGCGCAGCACGCGGCGCGAGATTGCTTTTGTTTTAACGTGGGAAACCGCGATTACGACTACTACTAGCCCATCGTTTTGATTATGAATATTATGATCTATAGTTGCTGAACATGCAAGGTGGAACTAAGTATTTAATAACGGCGCTCTCTAAAAGTTCCACAAAATAACAGAATACACTGAAAAAAATAATTGGTCGCTTGTAGCAAGATTGTGATTGTTGTGCATAAGCGTCTTGATCCCATACGAGCCTAACAAGACGATAGATACACCAACTAACACGTTAGATACATCGACTAAGATGTTAGTTGAATCACTAAAGAACTTGCTGTCGTTAACTATCAGCTTTGGTTGATATAACTAATATCTTAACTATTGTAATCATTTTTTGTCAACTAAGTGAAAATCTCTCTTTGTTGGCTCTCATTTTTTTGAGTGTACTCCTTGAGAACAATTTTGTTATGTTTTGTAAAACAGCGTTTTATTAATAAAATTGACATTAGTAGTAATATTTTTATGGGACGAAGAAGTCAAACGACCACTTAAGCGGCCTGGTAGTGGAGATCAATCGACCGACCGACTTCACCCACTTCAAAAAAAGGGGGAAGTGCGTTCGTCAGATTTTTTTATCGGCTGACTATTATATTAATTAATATCAGGAGACGATCTCACACAAATTGACCTACTTATTTCTAAACTGAGCTCTTGGGCTTACACTATGGGAAGACGATAAACATGTTCAGAAACTCCGGAACAAATACTCGCGTACGTCACATAAATAGTTGCCCTGACTGGCAATCGAACCCGGAATTGCTAGTTTCACAGCCAGGCAGGGTCACTACCAACTAGGCTAACCCCATTGCCAATAAATGGGGTACATATCTGAATATCGAAAGTTAAAATATCAAAGTCCAAAATATCGAAAGTTACAATATGGAACGATCAAAAGATCTACAGTCATAATCATAATATCTACGTCTGAAAGGCCTACGATCAAAATGCCACCCGTTTAAAATATCGAATGATTAAAACATCAACAGTTATTGGAACCTTGTGTTAATATATCGAAAGATTGTTAAAGTATCGAAGTTCAAAATATCGAAGGTTACAAAATCGAACGGTCGACTTATCTACAATCGTAATATCTACGTCTGAAATGCCACACGGTTAGAACATCGAAAGTTTAAATTTTCACATTTTTATGGACTAAGTTTATTTGCAAAATGTTAGGCCGCTGATTATTGCTTTTTATAAATTACGAACCAGTCTGTTTGATGCGAAACTGTCTCTGAGGTTAGGTTCTAAAGGCTAAAGCGGAAGCGTATCGTAGCGAAGTTAGGTTGTAAGGATTTTTTATTGCTCACAAAACAATGAGCATATGTATACTGAATAAAATGAGTGTTTTACGTCGGTCAGTCACTAAATTACAGCAGTTCAACCTAACCCTCCTCCCGCTACGCTCGTCGTCGTACCTAACTTTTGTAGTTCAACTACAATAACCGTTCGATATTTCAAGTATTTCAAGTTTCGACATTTTGGACTTCGATATTTTAACTTTAGATAAGTCGACTACTTATATCAACTTTCGATATTTGATTACATTCCCAACAAGTACGTTCGATATTTTAAACATAACGGCATAATAGCTGTTCGATGCTTCGACTTTCGATATTTTGGACATCGATATTTTAACTTTAGTTATATTAACTTTCGATATTCAGATATGTACCCAATAAATGACCAACGCGTGGTAAGTGGCTAAAATGCCACAATGACAATTTCTTTGACAGCTGACAAGTTGAACTAAATCTATCCTACAGGCAAATTCTTATACTTAATTCACATTCATTTTTAAATGCCTGATCCCTCTCGAGTCCCTTCATTAGTGCAGGCGGGACTGAATGGGCGCATCCTCCCAACAGGTTATTATTATTTTGTTCACTCACTTGGAAAGCTATTGCCTTCACTTAACGTTCAGTAAGTGGATTCAAGACTCGAAGGAATTAATTTTATTAGGAACTAGCTTTAGCCCGCGACTTCGTCCGCGTGGATTTCGATTTTTTTTATTCCCTCTGGAACTGTTTAATTTTTCGGGATGAAAAGTAGTCTTATGTGTTAATCCAGGTATTAAGTTATCTCCATTCCAAATTTCATCCAATTCCGTCCAGCCGTTGCAGCGTGAAGGAGTATTAAACTAACACACAAACTTTCTCATTAATAATATTAGTGGGATTAGTGGCATAAGTGATTCTGTAGTAAATCTGTTGTGAGAAAGAAGACTGAAGTTTAAATGACGTAACGGTGGCCTGGGGGCCGATTTTTGACTTTCGAGCGCTCGAAAGTGAGTAAAATCTAGGAAACCGTTTTTTGAAATACGAGCGGTAGAATTGAAAACGAATGGTGTGGACCACTCGTCTTTAAATTTTCTATCGCTCGTAATTTCTAAAATACGGTTTCACCGATTTTGCTCACTTCCGAACCAAACTTTCGAGCGCTCGATAGTCAAAAATCGGCCCCCTGCGCCTCTATTGTAGGGGGTAACATCCAAATCGTATTTGACCATTTTGACCTGTTATGGTATTGTTTTTGACTCAGCCGCCATTTCTGTCAAGTAAATATAAGAGCTATAAAAACGTTGACAATACGATAACAGGTCGAAAACGATATGGTTTTTACCGTTTAGTAAAAATGGAAACTGTATAGCAGTGAGTATTTACGACAGAGCGAAATAAAAGACCTACCACTGACCAAATTTAAAAATGTACTAAAAAAATGGCTTACCCAAGAGTGTTTTTACTCTGTAAACGAATATTTCGACTACTATGTTTATAAATCATAATGTGACATGGTTTAACTTATTTAAGTAGTATTTTTTTTTTATTACAACAATATGGGTATTAAATGAAAGGTATTAAATAGCCAATTACAAAATATTTATTTATTTATCTCGTGTGGTTGCCGAGTTAGAATAGTGCCACTCCCATGTCTTCCCGTGGATGTCTTAAGAGACGACTAAGGGAATAAAGGCTTGTAGTACTGTTAGGCGATGGGCTTGCAACCTGTCACTAATACGCTGGTAAACATCTTAGCCTAATTGTGCAATTTGTGCAAATTGCACAATATAATATAGAATTATCAACAAGTTTTTAGAGATGTTTGTAATTCTGTAGCTCTGCCTACCCCACTCTGCACGGGTAGCACAAGTTGTATTTTCTCGCTGGTCGCTCAGTGCGTCTCCATCGTTACTGACTAGATAGAAAGAGAGATCCGAGCGACAAACGAGTCGCGGACAACTTGTGCTAGCCGCACTGGGAACGAAGGCGTGATATTATGTATGTATAAGTAGTATTAATTTTGAGTTTTGACAAATGAGTATTGTGATTAAGATATTGACATTCTGTAAATAATTAATGAAATTACTAATTTATTGTATAGATTAAATTTATAATTGTGTTGCCTTTAATTTTTTGCATGCCAGCTACTGGCGAAATGTGTAGAACTCCGTAACTATTTACCAACTGATGTACCACATTTTTTGCATAAATAAATCTTTTACTTACTTACGTGTTGAATAGAGGCCCTGTTCAGATTTATTTCAGTACCAAAAACATCTCTACTTCACTAGTTCTAATTCGGAGACATTTCCACATTTTTCTTTCTGAACAAAACAATACATATCTCCCTCTTTAATCTAATCTCTACATCCTCTGGACTAAGTTAGAAGAGGCTGGTATGCCACCTGACCTGATTAACATCTTCAGGTTTTGGTATGGCAATCAGGTGTACGGTGAAATGAGCTGGGGAGCTGTCTGTGCCATATGGATTAGAGTGTGGAGTAAGGCAGGGAGGATTAACTTCCCCTAGCCTCATTAATCTATATCGACGATCCCTACGTACAATCCCGTATGTGGTAGATACGCGACTTTTACTTGTTTGCATAACCTTCAGAACACTCTGCTCTTTGGAGTCAGTTAAAAAAAATTGAACTATTCAAATTGAACCTTATATCCATACACACAATATTCCGTAACTGCAAAATTAAGATCAATTTCCCAAGTAAAGTAACAGTAGTGGGACTAAAGGGATTTTACGCCGGAACGTACACGTTACCCCGTCCGTCCGCCACGCAACTACCACTTACGTTGCACTCGCGCGCGCGGCGCCGGAGACGCTGGATACGTTGTATTTTGCTATGGAAAGTGTCTATAAATTACGAGAAACATGCCGGCAAGGAGGAATAAAACAACATATAGAATTTACCACCACGAAATGCGAAGAAGAAAGAAAATGCAATGACAAAACAAAAATTTAGATCAGTCAAAAAGCCACCAGGCGAGTAAAATTTCAACTATTCTTCCAGATATTGTATTTACTCAGAAAAAATATTAATTATTAATTGTATTTCACGCAAAAAATTACTAGTATTCATATTTTTGCTTGAATGAAATACACTCAATACTATCCCAACGTAATTATCGGTATATGGTAGTTACGTTGTTTTACACGGGAAATGTTAACATATAATTATTAGTAAGTGGTACTTACGTATTTTTACATGGGATCACTTAACGATCCATTATTCCTAAGTGGTACTTAAGTACCTTTACGTCGAAAAATTAATGTTACCTACTATCAGTAACTGCCAATGACGGTGTTTTACTTCGGAAATTAGTGTTTTACGTTAACAAATTACTATTTTAGCTCCATCTGAAGATACAAGTGACGATGAAATATAACAAGATATGGTAAACCGAAAAACTGAAGGTACTATAGAAGCATTAGAGTCATCAGAGTCAAAATCTAATGCCCCGCAGCACGATACAATACCTATCGTAACTTCACTTCCAGATTCACTTTCGTTTAACACGACAGAGGAAAAAGTCGACAATATCATAGCTCAGATTAACGCAATAAGTATTTATGGACCTGATACAGCACATAAAAAACAGACTCTTGTTAAACCTGCCCTTATTTCTACATACGTACATAAAATACGCCTCTTTCCCGTAGGGTTAGGTAGAGACCACTTCTTTCCACTTGCTGCAATCCAGACAAACTTCCCTCGCTTTATCCACACTCATAACTCTCTTCATACACGTGCGTCGGTTCAGGGTACCCATTGTCCTGACCCTTTCTTAATATGTCCCCGATCTGATCATGGAAAGTTGGCCTTGGCCACCCTCTTCCAACATTCCAATTTACTCTTGCCTCATATTATCTGTTTCGTCAATATCACTTCATCCATTCTCTCCACATGACCAGACCACTTCAACATTCCTTTATTAATCCTTGTCACTACATCTTCTTTTACCCCACAACGTTCTCTTATTACACTGTTCCTAATCCTATCACACAAGTTTACACCCACCATACTTTTCAACTCTTTTTACTTATTTCTCATGGCGCTATTTCCTCAAATCCGGACACTGTAGAAATCTTAGGACCAGATATTATACCCAAACTACAATATGTATCCACTCAATCACTATACAATATATCAATGTCCGAATTATTGTCGCTTCCGATTATCGTGGTAGAAGAAAATTATAAAATGGTTATCGAAGATAGGAATCATGCAGAATTAACCACCAGTAAAGCAACATCTCCAACATATCTGACACTATCTCCATCGACAAGTATTCGAGCCGTCGTGCTTAGATCTTTTCATGATCCAGAGAATAACACTGTACAAGAGATGGACTCACTCCCAATTATTCATGAAAATTCTTTGGATACCCTTTGGCACTTCTTTCTATATCGACAATAATACACAATATCGAAGCAGAATATTTAAGTTACTCTAACGTTAACACCTCCAGTTCATCTTTGTGTGTAAACTCAACTGTGCATGATGAAACCCATGCCACCATCCCACTGTGGTAGTGATATCACAGACAGATACAACAGAAGCGCGTAACACAGAGATAAGTCAAACAAAAAGAAAGAGGAAAGCTAAGAGGAAAACTGATTTGGGAAGAATACGAAAAGTTAAGAAGAATGAATGGAGACATAGTCTGAGAAAGCGATTAAAAAATTATTGCTTGAGTAACATCAGTCGAGGAGGAAAAGAAATATCTGCCAAGTCTTTGTTACCTGCTTGTGACGATAAGTGTCCATTAAAGTGCAAAGAGAAAATAGAAGAAAAGGTTAGAAAACTTGTTTTCGAAAGATTTTGGTCTCTCGGTGATCGTGATCGAAAGTGGGAATTGAAGGCCTATCAAAAAAGATATCATCTGCCAAAAACTCTAGTTACAGATATTATTATTGTGTACGAATTGTTTTCAATGAGAATACCATTGACGTTGTTGAGACTGCATAATATTATAATTTTAAAACTATTACAATTAATATAAAAAGTTTGTGTGTTGTAAAAGTTATGTTATATAACATGTTTTAATTATTTGTGCTGCATAATACAAAATAAAAAATTGGATACATAAAATATAACAATTTGAATGATTATCATTGACGCTTCTGCCTTGATAGATATCAAAACATCATTTTAATAAGTGGCTGATACCCGCATCTGAATATCCTGCACACTGTTTCACATGTACAATCTTTTATAGGGCAGTTAAGAATTTAAACAAACGTAACACTTCTACGTAATAAGCAATAAGTACCACTTACGTTGTTTGTAGTCGGAGAGTTTCCGTCGTAGAAGTAGGCAAGTGACAAATAACATACTTAACATGATCTTTTTAAGGATTTTCTTCGTATTTCGTAAAATATACCGCATATAAAATTATAATGCCAAATTTTATCATTATATGAAAAACCAAACATGAAATACACACGTTTGAAACTTCATAGCGTTCTCTCGTAAAACTGTATATATTCAGTTAAGTTATTTTACGTAGGGACCGTCGATATGTAAACGCGCTCATAGAGGACTCAGTAGCACACATGCTGGTTGTCATATTGGTGGTATCAGTATCAACGACATCACCTATGCCGCGGCATGGTGCTGCTGGCTCCATCTTTGAGCGCACTCAGACAGCTTCTGTCAGTGTGTGAATCTTTCGCAAATAAACATGGGTTAATGTATAATTGTAAAAAAAGTGAGATCCTCATCTTTAAGGCCGGCAGCAAGTGTCCAAATGAAGTTCCGCCTGTGACTTTAAACGGGATTGTACTAACGAGGGTGAAGCAGTTCAAGTACTTGGGACACTTGTTACCTTGTTACCGAAGATCTTAGAGATGAGGCCGATATTGAGAGGGAACGCAGAGCATTGTCAATTAAACCTAATATGTTGACTCGTAGGTTTGCTAAGTGTTTAAACGCGGTAAAAATAACACTTTTTAAAGCTTATTGCACATCCATGTACACGAGCAGCCTATGAGTCAAATATTCTCAGAGGTCATGCAGTGCTCTGCGGGTCCAATTCAATAATGGATTCAGGGCACTGATGGGGTTGCCTCGCTACTGTAGCGCCTCGACTAAGTTGCGGAAGCTCGCACCGATGATTTCTATGCAATTCGTAGAAAAAAAGTTGCATCACTTTTGAGAAGGGTACGAGGCAGCTCCGATAGGATCCTTGAAATGATTTCTAGTAGATTCGACTGTCCTATAGTCTTAAGTATGAGTAATTAAGTTAAATCGAATTTGGAGTTTAAAG
The DNA here is from genome assembly GCA_946894065.1 of Acleris literana. Lineage (NCBI taxonomy): Eukaryota > Metazoa > Arthropoda > Insecta > Lepidoptera > Tortricidae > Acleris > Acleris literana. Next base: position 6,147,645 of record OX335694.1, read on the forward strand.
TTGTTCCTCAGTACTAACATTAGATAATAAGATAATTAGTGTATACTAACCAATATGGGTCAGGTTACCCGAAATAAATGTTCCGAATTTGAATTTGAATTTGAATTTGAATTTAAAATATCCACACGCGTGTCAATTCGAAATATGCAGACTACAGTAGAAAAATTTAAATAGATATTTAACTAGCTCACACTGTCGTTTAAAATGACATGGAATTATAACCGGGTCCAATATTCATATCGCGTACAGATTTCACGTTCAATTCTTTGTTATATTTCTATCGTCCAGTGGGACAATTCTGCCAGTGTCAAGGTTGGAAGTTATATACAATCGATCGGTGAAAATGATTTTCCAAAAGCAGATGCTGATTCATTAGTTGGGGAATCTAAAAATAAAATAGATTGTCACTTCTAGTAAATAAAATTCGTTAGCTACTTGCAAAATGAGTCAAATTTAAATGTGAAGTTATCTCAACTATCCGCGTTTGAATATTGGGAATGGACTTTGTTATTATTTTGTGCTTGTCATTGTTTGACTACTGCAAAATTTGTTATGACAAAGCATTGAAGTGTGACATTTTCTTTAAAATTCAAATATTCAAAATTCATAATATTTATTCATTAAATTGGCCACACGATTGCTCTTTTACACGTCGGTAATATGGTATGAATGTACTAGTGCTTCAAATAAGTCCATCATTGCGGAGAAGGCTTTTTTTTTTAAATCTTAAAAAGGTTCAAGGTTTATAATAAGTATGTGAAAGTTGCAAAGATCTACCAGTATTTCCGCAGAAGAGACGTCATTCTATAGTCAGTCGATCAATTACTATACCAATATAGTCCTATATTTAATATGCCAATGGGCCCACGGTCGTGAACAGCTGTTGCTGCGCACGCGTTAATAGGCTTATGCGCCTGGGCCGGCTTACTCCGGTTTTAGAGGAAAACGCGCACTTTCGCACAATTTTGCTTCAATGTGTCGCGGGCTCGCGGCCCTATTCTGAACGTGGGGAGTTATGGAATTGCTAATTTATTTGGTGAGGGCGGGAAACGTCAGGAGACTTTAGGATTTTGACAGCATTATACGTAAGCGCACAGTCGCACACACACACGAAACGCTCACACATTTTTTTAATTAACGGTGAGTTTACGTTTGTAGTGACACTGTTTTTTATGGCTTAGGACCCAAGACATGCAATCTGAAGGTTGCAAATGCGGGTAAACTACATAATTTCCAAAAATCATAAACTGTTTTCATCAAATTCCCGTGTTTACATAATTCCAAATGTTCATAATTAAGAATGCAATGTTTTGATAGAGGACTTTTTTTGATACCTACATACATTAAATCATTTATTATAAAATAGCTCCAGCTAACGTAGCTTATGGAAAAATTATAATTCGGAGAAATTAATGTTTGGAAAAAATATTTGGATTTTTTTAGGTGTTCCCTTGCAAATGTGCTACTTATGTCAAATTTAAACCTGAAGTAACCAAATTGTCCCGTGGATTGATGGGATCCGAAGCAATCCGACCGGCCAGAACAGAGTTAGTTACGTATCATACATAGCATAATATAAAACTAATGTAGGGATAGTTTTGTAGAGGTACCTATCATTGTATCGAAAAACCTCTCAACGAACGTACTTATCATTATGCAGATTATTCAATTCATAGAACGGAATTTCTCGCCGCATGAGTTTTTTTTTTTTGGTAATCACAAGTCTTACCTAACCTAACCTACGAGTAGGTACCTACGTAGGTTATTCATGTTTAAGATATCCTGAAGACATCATGGTTTCAGCAGAAAATGGCGTTTGATGAAATGAAATTCGATAAAACGATTTTACCATTCTTGGTACTTAGACTTTTTTAATGTGTGTGTGTACCCTATGACTAAGTAATATATTTATGTAGCTATTGGTTTAAACAAATAAGTAAATAATTCAATGAATTTCATTTTTATGCAGCTCTTTCCCATTTAGTAACTCAAAAACATTAAGCACTAGAGCAAAAAAAAAAAACTGCGCGCTGTAATTTGCCGTCGATCAAGGCATGACATCCTCGGCTAGAGGCGATATCGCTCGTCCCAACGGAATAAGAAGCGGCACATGACACGTGGTCGCTCCCACGAGGTATCAGCGCGGCTCGGTCAGAGGTGAGAGGTGAACAAAGAGGACTTCTGTGGTTTGTTAGACATCATTTGACGGAAGGACCACAATAGAAATAATATCAAATATATTTCGCCTGTAACTCGGTCCGCGTAAGCGTAAACAGCTGTTTTATAATAAAAGTGGCCAAGTGCGAGTCGGACTCGCCCATGAAGGGTTCCGTGAAAGGTAAATTGCGGTTTACGATTTAAAAAAAACTACTTACTAGATCTCGTTCAAACCAATTTTCGGTGGAAGTTTGCATGGTAATGTACATCATATATTTTTTTAGTTTTATCATTCTCTTATTTTATAAGTTACATACACATTTTACCACTTTTGTCGCTCGCGCAAACTATCCAGTTTAGAAAAAAATGATATTCTCCTCAATATCATTTTTGAAGACCTATCCATAGATGTATAGTATGGGTTTGATGAAAAAAACATTTTTGAGTTTCAGTTGTAAGTATAGGGAACCCCCAAAATTTATTGTTTTTTTTTCTATTTTTGTGTGAAAATCTTAATGCGGTTCACAGAATACATCTACTTACCAAGTTTCAACAGATTAGTTTTTATAGTTTCGGAAAAAAGTGCCTGCATACGGACGGACAGACAGATAACGAATCCATAAGGGCTCCGTTTTTGGCCATTTGGCTACGGAACCATAAAAACGGTTTTTTTATTCTTCCAGGTCCGGGTTCCAGGTTCAAAGCGAAATTAACAAATAAGTACATAATTAATTATGAAAAAAAAATGCTATTTAGACAAACGCTTCGTAACACAACTCTTGTGTTAATACTTTTATAGTTAAATAAACAAAAACAAACGTTATTTAACTGTAGCTACTAAATTTTTTATTTAAAAATAAGAACACTTCAACGCTAAGGCACTCGAAACTCAATCGAACCGAAGCACTCACATCGATTGTAATGAAGTTTCGACCCGCACCGTCTCCTCGATCGTTGTTAATAATAAACAGTTAATAATAAACAATTAATAAACGGTAAACAAGCGCAATAAACATTATGTTAACCACACTCCAGTGCGCCGGGGCAATCATTAAAGGGCATAGACTAACGAGGCAGATGGGCTCGGTGAGTTAGATTATGCTTGATTCTCTCAGAGAATACGTAGAACCTAAAACGTATCTAAAGGTTAAGGGCGGCACCACATATGTTTGTACCATACATGGCCTGTTAGGCCATACATGGCCATCGTATTCAAAGAAAAAAACTCAAGGAATAACCTCACATAGATATATTTACCTACAGTTTTGCCGTTCTAAGAGGCCCGACAACTATTACAGCCGTACAAAATATAATCTCAAACATATATTTCGTACTAAGATGACAGCTGTCAAATCGGGCTTCTTAGAGCGGCAAAGAAAAATACAAACTTGAATACATAGAAAACTTCCAATACTCAGGAATAAATACTCGCGCTCATCTCGCATATATTTGCCCATACCGGGAATCGAACTCGGGGCCGCAAGCTTAGTAGGCAAGATCACTACCAACTAGGCTAAACGCGTCGTCGACTGGACGCAGACAGAGACTGTTAGTGTGTGGTGCCCTTTAGGCTAACAAACACTACATACAGACAGTAGAGATACATGATACATGTTAATTCGTCGATGGCAGAGAACATTTTTCAGGATTTTTGACGTTCCCTTTCTGTCTTCCAGCCCTACGATCTACTTTAAGAACTGATAGGCAGGCCCACTTTGGCAGGCTTATTAAATAGACTCTATGATAAGCCTTTATTGATCTATGTTGTCATCGTGTAGTTTTTCATAAAGTCATCTTTATAATAAAACCACTTTAATTTGTAGGAGTCCATCTGTCTGAATGTCTTGCCTATTTTTCTTTGCAACGATAAGAAGAAATTTAGAAATTTATTTCGAGCATCAACATACACGGTAAAAAGAAAATACCGATAAAAAATATATTTGAAGGGTCAATAAGTGCAAAAACTTTGAAAATCCAAAGGTTTAAAAAGTGGTCCTGCAATCTTATTTTTATCAGGGTTTTGTTACATTCTGTATAGAATCTGTTAACGTCTCATCTAACAGTATTAATATAACTTTATACTATGACATCGTTTTTGAGTCACGCTTAGAAATCATACAAATTAAAAATGGCCGTTTTCTCGTGGACCTACTGACTTTCGGCGGAGCCCCGCCCAAGGGCGGGGCTCCTGTTTCTGGGTAGTTTTCCCTTCGGGCATCTGAAGATACCTAACACGAACGTAACCTACCTACTTTTACAACCACAATTAGTATTTGGTGATCAAATCTAGGTGCACTTTTTGTGCAATAAGACAAATATAGTAGGACCACGAGAAACTGTGTATAAAGCCATAAACCTCACCAAGCTTTTGTAGAGAGTGTCGCCTCTGTGACGTTACTCAGTGCTCCCTCGCCCGGGGCGCGTCGAGAGCTCGCAGATTTGTTTTATTGTCCTCCCCCGGAAAAACCCGGCAATAAACCCGGCAATATGCTCCTCGCCCTCTGCGTCGCCTCGCATCAGGCTCACCTGATGAGACTGCATTGTTTACGGCCCGAGGGCTGTAATCGTGTTAGGTTAAGTTTAAGTTGGTTTAATGCTCCCGCTAATACGGGGCATATGTTTGTTTTTTTATTTAGACGTTTTATTGTAGTAATTGATGTCCCTAAAGTTTTTAAATGGATAGAGAAAAGATAATAATTTGTACAACTTATGTGATCGCACTGTTTTATTCCGTCGTGAGGACAAGACAACCATGCAGTGAAATTACTAGCATAGAAGCATTACAACTTATTTCTGAAATTTGGGAAAAAAAATACTGTCTTACGATTGCAATCTTGTGATTGTAGTCTTAAAGTTGCAAATGTCTATGGGTCTTAGATCTCACTTATAAGTGCTGCGTGCTCGTTTGTCTTCTCCATGCCATAAAAAAAAACTCAAAAGGACCCAGTCTCGTATCTATAATTTATCTATACATATATGTATATTTCTTTATCTAAGCTTATTCAAATATGTTTTATTAAAATAAATGGTTATTGAACTACAGGTTTTTTAAACTCAGACTAAATACCACCACCACGGGATCGTTCCACAGAAATGAATATCATATATATTATATCATTTTATCATCTATAGCTTGGAGAAAAATAGCTTCAGTGGTCTAACTACGTAATCAACATTTTATGAGTAAAAATTGGACCAGTCATCACCGCCCTTATTTTCCAAAGTTCTTCTAGCTCTATCATGATTCATGGTGATCATGATCTCCAACTAAAGTTTTTACTTTCTGGTTAATTACCGGTGCGGAAAGAATAAAGAAGAAAGAAAGAAAGCAAATCATTCATTCGTGACATACATAACAAAGAACAGATTAATAGATGTTTAATTGTTGTTATGTTGCAATTATTTTTGTATTCTTTAATTATAGTATTTATATTTTGATGATCTCAATAGCGGCCTTTACACGTAAAGTTCGGACCGCGGGAAACGCCACGCGCCATTCCAATCTTTGTTCCGAACCGTACCTACACTTTTACTATTTTACAATTACAGTTGCATTTACACGTACGGTCCCGCGGTCCGAACTTTACGTGTGCAGGCCGCTAATGTATAGGTGAAAACTTAAGTAAGGTCTGTTCAGTCTTACTTGTCTTATATAGTAAACAACTTTCTAACCTCAAAATGAACCTTTTTTGGCTAAAACAGATATTTTAAACAAAATAAAGCAATCACAGACAATACATTAGCCAAGTGATGTCCATAATGTTTATTCAGTTTTCTTTATTTAAGATAAAAGAGCTGTTTTAGCCAAAAAAGGTTCATTTTGAGGTTAGAAAGTTGTTTATATAAGACAAGTAAGAATGAACAGACCCTAAATGACCTCTTGCATGTAGTAGTAATGCATCTGTATCTGTAAATTCCATATTAGTTTTGTACACAACTACATGCAATAGGTCATTTACAAGTTTTTCACCTATAATATCGTATTTTTTGACATGCAATACCATTTATAACCATAGCTATACTTCAAAGAATAGAATAAAATTATGGGTAGTAGACTAAATATAAAATAATTAAGTGATTAAAGTGCAATTTTAATTAGTCAATAACATAATATTATATTATAAAACTAAGCCCTCTTCTCTGTTTCTGTTGCTGTGCCCAACAGGGTCCATATTATCATAAACATGTACCTACCTATTATTACAACAACATCTGTAAAATGTGGAATGCAATAAATATTGAGTATTGAGTAATATATATATTGTAATATTACATTGATGAATAAATAAACTAAACAAAAATGAGAAAAAAAACGAAATTCAGAAATTCGCTCGCCGTTTTCCATGCCCTTCTTTATATGGCGGAATAGGCAAAAGTCCCAATGAGGAAAGTTGTTCAGTCACACGAAGAGTCACACGTCCTCGCGGCCCAATCAGCACATACGTCAGCAGCAGTGGCAGATTGCTGTCTTCCCTGCAAATTGGCTAGTGACGTGTCTGTAGTGTCGCCGGGGCAGGCGGGGGCGCGGTAGGGGTCGGGGCGCATCGGCAGGGCCAATTTGGGAATATTTTTTTTGGATGAAATGTTACTCGGAGATGTGTCGTGTTGATGTCGTGTTGAATGTTTTGACTAACTGATGAGAGAAAAAAAATGGGCTAAGTATAAAAAATTACGTTGATTAAGTATTCAATTTTCAATTTTTTTGTAGAGAAACGCGGGACGTGTATAAATCGTACACTGAACATTCAAGGGTCTTGACTAATACTTTTATACTTTCCACCCAGGTATAGTACAAATTTTATTTTTCCCGCTCTGAGTTTCTCTATCAACTACCTAGGCAATTTTAGATTTTCAGTAGGTCTTTGTGCCATATTTCGATATGCGCCTGTTTTAGCCTGAGATCTCTTGAAAACGGCTCTCTGTTGAGCAACCGATCGAGTGAGCGAAGTCATTTGATAATCCGACTTCAATTTATAGTATGATGGCATTTTCTACAATTATTTTACTTTTGATTGACACTAAGTTGACACCGAAACAGAGTTCTTCTTTATTACAACATTTTTTCATTTCATTTTTTTTTATTTTTTTTTATTATAAATAGAAGTTTAGTTTTAAATAATTAAAATTTTTGGTGACAACCCCCAAGGTTGTTTTGTTAAGGTTTAATTGTTTAAAAAAATTTTTTCAGCTGAAAAAAGAGTCAGGCGTTCACCACATAGATCGTAATCGTCTACTACGAGTATTATCACGATGAAATTACAAAAAAGGTATGAAAAATCATCAACAAAAAAAACTTCAACGTATTTGTAAAAATCAGACAAGGACATCTGACATTATAGAGCATTAAATAAAGGCTATTTTTAACCGACTTCAAAAAGGAGGAGGTTGTCAATTCGACTGTTTTTTTTTTATGAAACTGATTACGACTTTTGACATTCAATGACTATTATTTTGTAGTTAATATTTTTCGTCGTTTTGCCCGTTGATGTCTTTTGGTCCCAAAGTCAAACGAATATGTCAAAAACAAATAAATTTGAAATAATTATAAATCTGACAGCTGAATTTGTGTAGGTAAGCCTAAGTATTCCTGATATACTTACTAGAATAATATAATACGAGTTGCTGAAATTAAAACTTTTATACTTTCCACTCAGTACGAATGTTATTTTTTCCGCTCCAAGTTTCCCATCAACTAAGCGATTCTAGATTTTGTGAAGGTCTTGGTGTCATATTTCGAAATACGTCTATTATAGCGTGAGCTGGGGCCAGAGCCAAGATCATCATCATCACTCAAAATGTATGGGATGACAGTTGATCACGAGAATGTCATCCGTGTTATTAGTATATTTTGAGTGATAGAAAAGAAAAAAATTAGTAGCGTTATTCTCTTAAAATCGGCTCTCTTTTCAGCCGTCGATCGAAAATCTCAGCTGAAACTACCTCTCTGCCTCCGCTCCCGCTCCGCCCCGCTAACGCTCTCTATCTGCACCTTGTGAGAACTCAAAAAGCCAACACAATTATTTATAAAATAATCGGTGGACATAATTAAAGTCACGCGGAACAATACCGGCGCGCGCGCAGCCGGCCTCCGGCGCGGCTCAAAAGCGCAGTGCGATATTACTTCGCCTTTATTTCGCTAAATAGCGCTGTGATTGTAGAGGTCTCGAGTTACGCGGCCAGCGGCGCCCAAACTGTCACCGCTCATTAGCGACAAATAGATTCCACCCATGCGCGAAAACGCAAAACAATAACATATGAGAGCCGTTTTTATCTCCATTTTAGCTGCAAATGCTATAATGCTTATGACGGGGCGCGGACGCCGTAATATATGTTGTAGTTTTTTTTCCATGGTATGCATAAGACAAACGAGTAAACAGGCTGATGTTACGTGGACTCAGAAGCCCATGATCTACATTTGAAATGTCAAGACTGCATGGCGCGTTGCCAGCCCTCAGGACTTAGATCGGATGCCTCTGTGCTAGTCATTACCGGTTGTCTTACCCCTGCACAGTTCTGCGTCTCGTGATAGTGCAATTAGATACAATTTAATAGCATATTAAACACGACAGCTACACCTGTGCCAACTAAGACGAACGGTAACGTCATTTGTTATGGATTTCACTAACTCTACAAATGTACTTTTCTGTCTAAACATAAATAAAAATAATTAAATCTAAGGGCACAATCGCACAGAAATTGACTTAGTCCCAAACTAAGCTCAAGGTTTCTGCTATGTAGTAGACAACGATGAACTACTTATTTAGAGATATAAATAATTATGTACGTTTCTAATTCCTACCAACAGTAGCCCTCCGCTGGGATACCGCTGGCCAACGTAAAATGTTATTGAATAACAAGGACTGCTCATATAATTAGTTGCGAAACCCGCACAGTTTGAGTGCCGCAGCCGGCGGGCGCGGCGTGCGGTGCGCGCGCACAATGCGCGGGCGCAGCGTGCCGCGCGAATTGTTATCCGCCTCAGTTGGCAGTTGGCAGTTAGCGCCAAATTATAGTGTTGACTTTACTACACTGGCTGGAAATACCGTACTAAGTTATTATGTTCTCATACTTACTTGACAAATTCGAATTTCGCTGCTGACACCTCCCTCCGCCATAAACGAACGACACATTATTGTCGGTTGCCAATGTTTAAACCGTGGATTTGCATGGGAAGTTCCTTTTTTGTTACAAAAATTCATTCGTGCCAAAAAAGGAACTTTTCATTGAATTATTTTGGACAACTTAGGATATTAAGTATTTTACGTCGCTCACGTTGATTAAATTTTAGAAAATGCTCTCTTTAAATAACGGTGTTATAATTAATTTAACAATGAAAGAAAAATACATGACTGCCATGTTTGCACGTGAAATGAATTGATGATTGATGAAATTTATTCATAGAGCACCAAAAAAATGTTAGAGTTCAATTATATGTAGATGATGGACGGCTTCAGATCTAAATTTAGGCATCATTTTTAACATCTTGACTTGATTTTAACGACACATTTATCTAGACTTTATTTGATTCCTAGTTATTTTTAGAACTAGGTGGAACAGGTGAATAAATGAAATCAGCGAATGCATATAATATCTTTAATTACACTCAATATTGCAGTTTCAGCTATCGTCTAAGCGCATATGTACAACTACATCACAATCCGTACTTAACCAGCCTACGCTAAAAGTAACAATGAGTAATATAAATATTCTATTTCGTATTGTAATTTCCCTTTAAATAATCTTTTTTTCCTACCGATCCGTGATACGTTTGAAGATTTTCAATTACATCTAAATACGAGAAACATTATTTACATAGATATTCAGTTTGACATCAATATGTACAGGTTTTATTATAAATCTCTTTATAGCCGAATAGACAAGCCGTCGAATCATACTATTTAGAATTAAGTGATATAATCCCATTTCTCTTACAGCATTGTTAACCCGTCTGACCAACCAACGTTTATGGGACTTTTCAACGGTTGACCGTCATTTGATAAAAAACGTTTCACAAACTTATTAATTTCACAAACATATCATTTTGCAAAACGCTTTTTTTCGGAAACTGTAAATATTTTAGGATTTTTATAAAACTAACCTAACCTAACTTAATAGGGTTCTACAATAAATCCTGAATTATTTACAATTTCGGAAAAAAATACGTTTTGCAAAATGGTATGTTTCTGAAATGAATCAGTTTGTGAAACGCTGTTTAGCAAGTGATTGGATACTCTTTTTTTTAAAAACTACTGACAGTTATTTCTCATGGACACTCACTCACTTCAGTCAAGTTTTTATGAGGCAAGAGTTGGTGCAACGGATATACGTAATTATTCCGTAAACCTTTGAAAACAATCGTTTTTCACAGTGACCGTAACTACCTTTAAAACTCCTCACAACATCGAAAGCACGAGAATCACTGGATTTAAACACTACAGAACATCTATTTACAGAACATTTCCGCGAAAATTCTCATCTACTTCAACAAGTCTACTTCAAATCCTTTAATCGTTAGCTTCTCCGAAGTTGTTGAAGTAGTTGGCCCCGGGTCACAAAAGCTTGGAGAAGAACGTGTTGGGGGCCGGGAGGCGCGCGGGGTCCAGCAGCCGAGGGTACGGGGACCCCAGGAACGGGCGGAAGGCTGGCCGGTCATCGCCCGGGCTGCTCGCCTCCTGTGTCGACTCGTCCTGGGTGTCCAACGACGAGTCGTTATTCGAGGAGTTAACCCCTAAATGCAACTTCCTCGTGTGCTTTTTCAAATCAAAATTCCTGCAGAAACCTTTCGCACAGATACTGCACGTGAACGGCTTGCGCTCGTTGTGAGTGTGCATGTGGAAGGTCAGGTTGTAAACCTGGTGGAACGCCTTGTTGCAAATGCTGCATTTGTACGCTTTCTCCCCGCTGTGGGTCAGCCTGTGGTTTTTATAGTTGCCCTTCTGATGGAATCCTTTGCCGCAGAATTCGCAGACGAAGGGTTTGTAGCCAGCGTGGATGCGCGCGTGCGTGTTCAGGGTAGACGAACGATTAAATGCTTTGCCGCATGTAAGACATTTATGCGGCTTTTCAGAGGTGTGGATGATTTTGTGCCGGCACAGCGTCGAGGCCTGTCTGAAGCCTTTGCCACAAATTTTGCATACGAAGGGACGAGCTCCAGTGTGCACTGGCATGTGGCGCGTCAGGTTATAGTGGGCATTGAAGACCTTGCCGCAGTCTCCGCAGGCGAAGCTTTTGTTTTTCGCTGGCGATGTCGTCGGGCCAGTTGTGGAAGAGACGGCATGGTCGGCGGCAGGCGCGCGTGGACTGGTCGGCCGCTGCACCGGCGATGTTGGCGCAGGCGGCCGCGGCAAATGGAGCTGATGCGCATACGTCAACGACACCAGATCCGGTCCATAATACAGCAAAGGGTAATGTGACACCAGCTGCCTGCGAGCAGCAGGGATGTACTGCTTAAAAGCGGAGTCCAGTAGATGCGCCCCGTAGGATAAAAAGCCTGGAGGCGGCGGTGGGTCGGGGGACACGGACTTCTTGCGGTCTGGCTCCATGAGCCTGGCGATGGAGAAGTTGAGGACGGGCGCGGGCGCGGGGGTGTCGGGGGAGGAGGCGCGGTCGGGAGAGGACTCGCGGGGCCCCTCCCGCGCCGACGACTGGAAGGGCTGCATCTTGAGCCGCAGCGTGCTGCCCTGAGGACAAAGATCACAAATTAGGAAACTGTCATGTCTAGGTACTTCGTTAAGCTGGAAGTGTTCAACGCCATGGGTTTATTTTATTTCTGGCTTTATTCTTTTTTTACCCGATTGTTACAGAACGATGGTAATGTTTTTGACCTTTATATATGTTTGAATATGTATGTATGTATGTTTGTTTGTGGGTATCTATCGTTCCTATTTGTTCTTGGAGGCTGAACGGATAACCTGCGCCCCTATTCTAGGCGGTACATCCAAATCGCATTTGACCATGGTATTGTTTTTAACTCGGCCGCCATTACTGTCAAGTAAATAATCAACGAGGTGTTGTTCGATTCGACTTTACATTATTTTTTTTAAAAGCCCACGTAGTGGATATGATTTTTTTTAATCCGGTTTTCAAATAAAAACATTTACCAAACGGTTACTTGTCTATTGTTATTATTGTAACAATAAAGCCACACATATCAGTCCTGATGGACCTATTAATTTTATCGAAACACCTTTTAACGAACGTAGGTAAATACAATGATATTTTATATAAAGATACGTCATCTGCGCGCAAAAACGTTCCGCAATTAAAAAACAAAAAACCGCCTCCAAAAACGCGTTTTTGAAGGCGGTTTTTTGTTTTTTAAAACATTTATTTTATTATATACTTTTTAGTGATCATAATGCGCTGTTACGTAGTCCCACTTCTTAGTTGAAATGAAACTTTAACTTATATCAAGCGCGTTGCAAGTAACGCCGCGGGAAAGTCATAGTCATATTTCAACAAGTAAATATTATTCGTTGTCCCTAGTCGCTCAACTATCTTAATCGAGATATCTTATCGCCACCCTTGAAATCGGTACCATTGAGGAGTTCCGGTGGCCATCTGTGGTCTTCATCATCAGTTCCACTTCACCAAATGATACTTTCAGAATGCAAATGCTGGACTTGTTACTAAAAATACTAAAATCGTTATATGTTTGCCTACAATATTTGAGGAGTTCCCTCAATTCCTCACTGATCCCCTAATCAGATACAGATTTGGTGACAATGGGACCACCTCGGAAGTATACTCTATCAAACCAAAAAATATTTTTTAAAATCGGTCCACAATGGACGGAGTAACCGGTGAACATACATAGAAAAAAAAAAGATACATACAGTGGAACGTATAACCTCCTCCTTTTCTGAAGTCGGTTAAAAAGTAAGGAAAATTGCCTTACTTTTTATCTATTTATCTCTTTCTAACAATAGCGTTCGCTATGGATTGCCGTGTTTGTCTCTGTCAGTAATTGGTCACGGGTTTTGAATGCGTTTAGTATGAGCATAACGTATCTTAATATAAAATATCATTGGGTAAATATCATTCATTACGCAGAATTTCCTTGTGAAAGGATACGGATGAATGTTTCTTGTCCCGAATACTTTCCCGATATATTAGTTCCCTAGAGAAAAACGATAAACACGTTTAATACGGACAAAGGTTAAGCTAGTAATTAATAATACCCTTAGAACTTTTAAATTCCCTTCGCCTCATTCAGGAAACAACGACTTTGTATTGCTTTTAGAACCTCAAACACTACCCCGATTCCCTCTGACATTTGTATAATGCAACCGAGCTCACCGCAGTTCGCGAACTACCCCCTTTAATCGCGTAAGCGTGGGGTGTGGCCGGTACAAAGGTTCGAGTCCCGGCGAGGACAGTATTGTGCTTGTTTTAAGTAAATTGGAAAGCGCCTTCGGAACCCTTTCGCGTCTGTCGGGGATTGGGGATCGTCGCGGCGGTAAACACGCGCGATCCGACTGTTTAGGGACGTTGTAGTGACGTGAGGGAATGTTACAAGTGCAGAAATTGGAAACCCTCTTTGTATGTGTACCCTTGGATCATCGACATTCATATCATAGAAGGTTTTATTTCACCGATTTTTTATTTCAGTGACTGGCATGAAAATTGACGATGATGAATAGCGACAAAAATGGCGATGAAAAAACCTATGTTACGAATAGATATGAAATGTTATTTTAAATCATCAAAGCGATCAAATTCCTTGCCATATATTCTAAAAAAAACATACCGAGTTGACCTTTTGTATTGACAAAATTTTAATTTCAATTGATAGGTAGGTACTAGAATTGGGGCCTATTTAAATTGTGTTGGTTTTTGGAAGATGTTCCAAATTTGAAACTTATAACTTACCGCTGTTACGTTACTACTACCACAGATTAGAAAATGATCATAGTAAAATTGGTTGTTGTATTTAATGCTGGTCATTGCCAACGGGTTCTGATTGTGAACGCATTATACAGGACTTATGATTAGTTATGATGTCCTGACTGATATTAGTATAATATAAACGCGGAAGTGTGTATGTATGGATGCATGGATGATTGTAACTCTTTCACGCTGCAAGGGCTGGACGGAATTTGAGGAAATTTGGAATGGAGATAGCTTATACACTGGATTAAAACCAAGGCAACTTTTTATCCCGGAAATTTTAAATTTCCCTAGGTAATAACGACGAATAAGTCGTAGGCAGAAGCTAGTGTGTGTATATAAACAGAATTACGAAGTCATATGCTGATACCAATTGTTTCGCCGCCTCCGGGCGGCCGCGGCAGGCACGAGCCGCGCACTCGACTGCGCTGAGACAAAGCACCGGGAGGGTTAGCGGCGGCGGCGGGTTAGCGGAATATGCTCGTAATTGCCGGGCTTTGTTCACGGTTATTGTGCAGTTACAGACGTATTGGCGGAAGTCACGCATTCGGAAACTATTGTTTTTTGAAGCTGAGTTTATTAACGATTTTAAGTGGCTTGTTTGTTGTAACGGTAGGAACCTAAATTCGTAGCTTCGATAGATACAAATGTTTGTGCGAGATACCAAATTTAAGACTAGATTTAATCCAAATTATTAAATGAAGAAACTGACTAAGTGATTGACTGACATATTAATGCACAGCTCAAACCGCTAAGTCTTTAAAGATTCCAAAGGGGTTTGGGTAAAAGTGTTGTCATTTACAAAATTCATACATTTTCAAGGTGAGCGGCCATTTGTAAAAGTGGTAAATTATGATAGAATTATTAAAAATAAACATATTTTGTCATATAATGTAATACTCTTAAGTGCATCGGAACCGAGATATTTAAATATTCATACTTGGGCGTACTTTTGTACTAAAAACTGAACTTAAATCTTTAAAATCTCCACTTCGATATTATTTAACGCCATAAATTATATATATCTATGTGTATTTAGAGGTCCTCAAAACAACTATGTAAGAAACATCCGCTGAAAAAAAAATGACAATATTCTTCAAACAAATTTACCCAATGCCCTTTGGCACGTAAGTAGGTTCTTTATGACGTCTAGGGGTGCACTAAGAAAGGTTTTTCCGAAAGTCGACCCCCAACGGGAAGAAATAGGGGGAGTCGCGGGAAACTAATTCTACGCGTACGAAGTCGCGGGCGTCCTCTAGTTATCAATTTAAATAAGCTGTAGTTGTACAGAAAAATTAATAAAAAATTGTAATTATTCATAATAATAATATAATTTCACGGAATGACAATAGAACGGCACCGTTTGCGCAGGCAACAGGAGATCCTTTAAATTGAGGTCGTGATTGATTTCATCCAACTAAAGCAACATAAAAGCACAAGATGGGATATAGGTACTGGTTTATACTTCCATTTCCCTCTTTTCAACAGACTGGTTTTTACTAATGGTATGTCCGTTTGGATTTTCTCCAAAACCTTGTTTTGAAAAATCGGTCTAATTACGGCACTCAAAACTTCCGGACCATCTAAATTCGTTGAATAGCCGCTGGTGCTTTATTACAAGCCAAGTAACGGTCGCGAGCAACTCGAGTCAAGCACCGTTCCGTAATTGAATTGTTTTAATTCAAAATAATCTTGCCCTCCGCCAGGTGGCGTGTTGGCTCAACAAAGCTCTCACCTTTGTTTGCCGCTGGTTTTGTTCGGCATTGTGCGGTGAAGGAGGTGCCACTCTATAGCTGACGCCTTATTGTAAAAATCGAACTTGGCTCGCACTCCCGCGCCCCCAGTTATTAATGTCGCTAACAATCAGACTGTGCAAATAATAAAAATAAAGTGGGGCTTTATTTGGGCAACGATTAATTTGATTGGTTGGTTAATAATAATTTTGTTTTATCATGTATTTAATATTTTTCATGTGAGTTCAGTCAACGAGCTTTAGTGGCGATTTAATCCAGAAACGGAAATCTAAAAAATCCGGCTCAAAGGACCAAAAAGTACTTGGTCCGTGGACCCGCATTTTCAAGTTTCAATTTACCATTTATACTTAGCATGGCGGAAAATAATTTGTCGTTGTGATACGTGGCATGGAACTACATTAAAAATAAAAACTCAATTCTATTTATCATCTTTCTTTTTAACCGTCTTCAAAAAAGGAGGAGGTTATTCGTTCCACCGTATGTATTTTTATTTTTATTTGTTTATGTATGTTCACCGATTACTCCGTCAATTGTGGAACGATTTTTGTTTTTGTTTTGTATGCTTCCGAGGTGGTCCCATTGTCACCAAATCTGTATCTGATATTGTAGGCAAACATATAGCGATTTTAGTATTTTTAGTAACAAGTCCAGCATTTGCATTCAGAAAGTATCATTTGGTGAAGTGGAACTGATGATGAAGACCACAGATGGTGTTCAAGGGTGGCGATAAGATATCTCAATTATGATAGTTGAGCGACTTGAGCGACTACAACGAAGAATATTTACTTATGAAGAATATTACTATATGACTATGACTTTCCCGCGGCGTTGCTTGTGGCGCGCAGGGCGCGCTTGAAATAACTTAAAGTTTCATATCTACCAAGAAGTGGGACTACGTAACAGTAACTATGTAGCAATTACCACATTTTTGTTAGGTAGCCAGAACACTGTGATGATAGTGTTTTTTTATTTAATTTTATGTAAGAATTTAATTAATTTATAGGGTTCAAGGACCTATTAAAATGCACTAAATCGAGACAAAAGGCAGCTTTTACTGAAGATAATCTAATCGCTGTCAGTATCTTATCAGTAATATCCTAATTACCCCCGTGTCGTCATCTCTTCAGATGATTCTAGATTAGGCACAGTGTCCACTTCACTCTCAGCACTTTACACTCTATACTCTAGCGATCCAGAAATAAAGCTCAAAATAACACGACCCTACTTTATCATGAAATTACTCTTTGATGCGACTCTTCACCTAAGCATCCGTAGGGGCTACTGAGTTATTTTCAGACAAACTATAATGACTCTTTTCCTGTAGTTAATAAGACTGTAATTTGAAGAAAAGTAACGTAAGATTGTCTTCGGTGGTCAGGGAATTTTGAACTTTTGCTGTTAGAGTTTGAGGTTAGTTTTGGTTGCAAGTTTTTGTGAATGGGATAATGGCCCTTGGGGCGGCAGATATCGAAGATATTACTTAACTAATTGACACGTTTGCGCTTGATTTGTATGAGATACACATGTCACCTGTTTTTTCTTGTTTTGTATGTTGATACCTTATTTGCAATATAAACTCTGACGGTTGTTTTTTAAATTCTGAAAAAGAGGGAATTCTTACGTGTCAGAGGGTCTGTTTAAAAAAAAAACTCATTTAATCAGGATGTTAAAGATATATTTGCTCTAAAAGTAGGAATCAACATTATATTGTTTTTATTTGTTTAATATTTATGTTAACTAAAATTAACGTAAACTAAACAAGTAGATGCCAGTTTTAGTATCCAGTCGATACGAACACAGCTAGGGGCTCTTAAATGTTTTTGCGGGTAGAACCTAAATAGTACGGATTGGATACGATGTCTGCGACTTAACTGGGACTTAACCATACTGCTTTTGACATGTTATGGTGTTTTTAACTCGGCGCCATTACTGTCAAGTAAATAAGAGCTATCAAAACGTTGACGATACGATAAAACGTCGAAGACAATATGGTTTTCACCCGATAGAATACCCATATAGCCATTTTTGGTAGCCGTTACGAAAATTGTCGTAACTTATGTGTAGACACTGACTGATTCTAGTAACACGTTTGGTCGCTGTTTCGTAATTGTTACGTCGCGACGACTAAAATTGGGGAAGAGTCGACACAGTAACTTTTGGTTTCACTGTTGCGTCGCTGTGTGGTAACAATGTTCCCAGTTTGAAACCAGTTCGTTAGAAATCATTCGTTCATTCACTCTTTTAAATGAAATTCGTTGGAGTGTCTGATGTCGTTTTCATAGTGATTTAAAAAAATACATAAGAAGAGACGCCATCCTAAAAAAGTTTGACAACGTAAATATTTCGTTTTAGTGTTAATTCATTATGATTGTGTTCAAATTTCAATGGGAAAATAATTTCATCGTGTCATTTGATCATATTGATTGAAATTCATCAACGCGCCATCATAAAATCATAATTTAGCCAATTTAGCGAAACACATGACTGTAATGCGTATTATTGCATTATTGAATCCATACTAATATTATAAATGTGAAAGTGTGTATGTTTGTCCGTCTTTCACGCTTCAACCACTGAACGGATCGAGATGAAACTCGGCACACATATTGATTACGTCCTAGAATAGGACATAGGATAGTTTTTATCCCGGAAAATTGGACAGTTCCCGAGGGAGCGATAAACGACTTCTACGCGGACGGAGTCGCGGGCGAAAGCTAGTAAGTCTATAATCTAAAGATCTCTGAATCATTCATAGACAGAATAATATATTTGAGCAATAACAATAAATATAAAAGCAAGAATAAACCATAAAACTGATTAATTATGATATAAATATGTTATTATGACGGACAAACATTGCAGTCACAAGTGGTCACACAGTTACTAGTTTGTGTCGACATATGTCGACGTGAAACATAAAGTAGAAACAAAGTTACTGAAATCACAAAATGGTTCCATGTATTTTTTTATTTACAGAGACTCTCATAGTTTCACGGACACCGTCATTTACCGTTACAAAAGTTCCGAAACATTGACGTAACATTACTACACTTCGCGTTTATTGTTTATAACTTGGTTACAGAGTTACCACACGGTTGCTACACATTATTTCCTAGTTTGTACACTAGTCACAAACTAAACGCAAAGTGTATAAAAATGTGTGACACAAATGTTTCCGTTATTTGTGGACGCAGCGACTAAACATTGTTACTAGTTATTTAGTGGTAGCATCTTGTATCAACTGTTACTACACTTAGAAACCAAACCCTTACACAGTCGCAATGTGCCGAAACAGTTACGAAACAAATGTGACTTGTTACTGCTTTGAAAAGTCTGCGACCGAAAATGGCTATATGGGTAGAGACCCTGGATAATCTGGCCATGAGCTATAATTAGTACGTAAGCTTTCCGATTTTGAAAAGCGGTTCAATGTCTGGTTTTACTTCTTGAAGTATTCTAACTGTTCCCTAAGAACGTGACTAACTCGCAACGATATGCAAATGAATTAAATTATTTTCACTCGTTTCCCCGAACCACACCTACCGCCAAAAGCTAAACGCTGGCAACCCAAAAATTTGAATAACAACACTCGGCGTGACATCTGTCAAGTCAAGACGCCTCTCTCATTAGTGTTCCCGACACCCGTCAACTAATCCCGAATAATCGCCCTCGCATCCCTTTCCCACACGTGCGAACAAGTACCGTCTGTCTCGTTCTCAATCCGATAATCCTATGTTGTCGACAGAGGTCATTAGTTTCGACCAGTTTACGTAGAACTGAGGCGTGGGCGGGCTTACAAATGATTTGGATTTGTTGAGGGGTTGAAATATGGTGGGTTTTATAGGATTGTTTGGTGTAAGATTGGTTGGGGAGCGGTAATTTGAGGGCTATTATTGGGATATGAAAATTGTTTATTGCACGCGTAAGCGGTTCGGGTGCGTATTGACGGCCGCTGACGGGATTATTGCTGACGTGGAGTGCGGGCGAGGTTGGCAAAAAATGCAAATAAATATTTTAATTTGATTTAAAAGATGACAAAGGTCGGTGGACAATTTCATCTCGTGATTTGATTGACAAAAATGGAAAGATGTTGACGTAAATTGGTTAAAACGCAATGAGGAGAGCGGATCTTTTTATCAGACCATACAATGATCTCAATCGTAAAAATAACCAATTGTAGTACTTAAGTAGGTAGTAAGTGGTGGAGCTCGAGCGAGAACATTTGCGTGAATGATTTAGTTAGGACTTTTCACTGTTCAAGATTAGTTTAAGGCGACGCTAGTTTTCATGGGAACAAAAAAAAACTAAAGTCTAATAACTAAACTAAAGTCAAATAGGCATTTTTCCCACCGCCAACGATGAGCAAGAAGCGAGTTAGAGCCAGCAAACAACTAATAAGACATATCTGTGCCTTTTATTGACGCAGGATCTATAGATAGGTATATGACATTGATGACGCGTTGGCTTAGTTGGTAGTAACTACCATGGTACAATAAATATACTTCGCCTGGTATTCTCTTCCGAGAAACCTTGGTCACGTGAGTGGACACGTACTACGTCATATCCGTCAACCGAAGTTTTCCAAACTTTAAAATCGGGGTAATTTTAAAATATAAGCTTGTATATATTAACTTAAGACTATCTATATATATAAAAGGCAAACCTGACTGACTGACTTAGATATCAACGCACAGCCGAAACTACTGTACCTAGAAACTTGAAATTTGGTACAGGGGTTCCTTCCATGATGTAAGTGAGCACTAAGAAAGGATTTTCCGAAAATCGACCCCCAACGGGAAGAAATAGGGGGAGTAGCGGGAAACTGATTCTACGCGTACGAAGTCGCGGGCGTCCTCTAATCATTGTATATAGGTTTTACGTTTTGACCATTTACTGTTTTTTTGAGGATTCTTTCTTTTTCTCGCTATTGAGCGCGCTTCGTTTGGCATTCCATTTTTTATGATAAATTATCAGAACTGTTTTAGTAACTATTAAAATTCGCTCGAAATTATTTGTAAACATTTAACAGTAAAATTCACAAACTATTAACGACAATCGAAATAATTAAAATGACTTTGCTTATAAGTAGGTAATTTGTTAGCAGAAAAATCAAGGAAAGTATACAAGAAAAGTTAGCTATTTTTAGATTTTTGTCATTATCATTTTAAGCTTGTAGAAAAACGTATGTTTGCAACGGTACATAATTAGCTCTTAATATACGAGTGCCGAGGTAAGAGCGCGAGCTTGCGAGCGTTATATAAATAACTATAACATATTATAATTTTAAACTTGTATTATAATGACGGACATTATTACTCTATAAGTACGTCGTTCCACTGTAGAAATTGCATAAGAATAACACCCAACACATTGTAAATATTATTCTTAATAAGCTTTGCAAAAACTTACTAAAAGAGATATTTATCCTTCATTACGAACCACAAAAAAAGATAAGCCCTTCTTCACACAAATTTGTCAATGGCTTTAAAGTTGCCGGTCCAGTGCCGCCGGTCTCTACGCTATGATCCACGGAGTCTATGGTCGGGTCTATGAATGTCATCCGGAATCATTAACGCGTCGGTAATCCGCGTTTGTGCGATTGTCGCTTCCGACGGAAACGTTTTTTTCGAACCTCGAATTTGAACAATACGTTCTTACGACACTTTCGCTGACGACGTGGATTTTAGTTTCATTTGATTTATTCTTGATTTTTTACATTATGGGTTATTTGTTAATTATAGTGAAGTTTTGATTGGGCAGCGTGTCGTTGAATGCTAATTACGAGTACGTGCATGCTCCGATCGTTTTGGTAGACCTAGGATGACCCTGTGACCGCTTTACCTAAATAAGTAATACACTGTATTTTTTGTATTTTCATAATAACTACTTACTTACCTACTTTGTTACAAACATTACGACGATGGTATTACATGTTTAGGTTAGGCTTTTAATGTAACTAGGTACACTCCTTATTATGTAATCAATCAGTCATCAGTAATTTATTGCGATATCATAATGTTACAAAGGTTTTGCGGTTATTTATTAGCTGACCTAGCGTAACTATATTCTCCAAAATTAAAGTAGGTACTTCGAAATAAAGGGTCTTGATTTCGTTTTTCACATTACAAATATTAAGTTCATACAATGACTTACCTATTTACATAAAAAAACACTCGCGCCCATTCCCAGAGTGGGGAAGGCAGAGCTTCAGAATTAAAAGCAACTTTCAAGACTTGTGTAATTATTTAACCACATTTTTCACTAAGAGCCTAAGATGTTTAACTTTAAATAAACATACTAAACTCAGTGACGCTTTTTTTAAGTACGTGTATATAAGGACTAAAGTTTCACCTTAATTATCTTGTAAAGCTACGAACACTACCTACATATTGGTCATGTTAAAGATCAAGTGTGAAAAAGTGTATGACCAACTCGTATTACTATTGCACTGCAATTCCAGATCCTTGCTCTACATTTTATGAATTTTGTTTAAGGAATGGAACAGCTTCAGGACGAGAAAATATTCTCAGAAACAATTGAAGTAAGTATTTCTTTTTGTGCCAGATAGGAAGAATAAAGATGGAAAAGTAAGGTTATTAATATTGTAGGTACGAGTTGTTGTTTAAATTTTTGTACCTACTTAGTGTTCGTCTTGAAATAATTATTTTAATTTTACTAAACTAGTGTATAACCCGAAACTAGCTATATGAAATAGTCTTTCGTTGAACAATCTAATTTGAAATAATAATCTTCTTACTCAATTTGGTTTGGTGACATACGTCAAATTGAATTTACACTTAAACTCTACCTAATGTTGACCTATCACACTAATCATGGTGTAAAAAACCGTACAACACTATAAACACCATTCCCTTTATCCAGTTTTTATTTACTCTTAATCAAATTTTCCGCAGCGCATCAACAAAGCGTCGAACGGCAATCATTCCGCGCGTGCCCCCGCGCATCCTACCAGACGCGCCAATCACTCTGTTGCTACGATACCAGCGCCGCCAACAACACCCTTCTAACACCACAATAGAATCTATTATAGCTTGTTTGAGGCGTATTGTTTAGTTGGTATTCCAAAGGGCAAATATTTGCAAGGGGATCGGAGACAAATAGGGAATAAACGATTAACTTCTGAGACTACTGGAGACTGGAGTTACCCGACAGAAAGATTCGCGACTCTATTACGGATTTATCGAATGTAGCAGTAGTTGCTGTTGAGTAACGTAGAATATAGACGTTTAATACAGGGTATCCCAGAACTGATGTAAATATTGATTCCGGTCCAGAATATAAATGTAACTTTACAATATGTTATATGCTTGCAAGTTATTAAAGTTTTAATGATACTGGTACGCATTGGTAAGTAAAAACTATATGTTCTGGAACGGTATACCTAGAAGGGGTTCCGTTTTGATATCCCTTAATCCCTTATCCCTTTACGCCAAGTTCTGTGACACTTTGTACCTATTGGCTATTACTGTTTTTTTTACCGAAGTTACTAAGAAAGATTTCTACACAGATATAATTACTGCTTCATTATTGGCGTTGCAACCTCCTTAACTTTTATCATATGTCAGTCAGTCGTATGTATGTCAGTCAGTCGTCATTAACAATTATATGTCAAGCTGGGTGACTATTCCTAGTGGAGTTCCCCAGGGGTCGTTGTTAGGACAGCTCCTTTTCAATATTTTTGTTAATGACATTAAACACTGTTTCCGTTTTGCTAGGCTTCTTTGTTTTGCAGACGATATGAAAATCTTTGCCGAAATTACGTCACTAGATGATGCTACTGCTTTACAATCCGATCTTCGCCGTCTAGATGATTACTGTATTTTCAATAAGTTGGACCTCAATCCTTCTAAGTGTTTTACATTAACTTTTTCACGGAAATTGACTCCCATTTCTACCTCTTACACGTTGAAAGGAAACATTCTTCAAAAAGTGTCAAGCATGCGTGACTTGGGGGTCATCCACGATTCTAAACTTATTTTTAATGATCATATTAATGAAATAGTATCTAAAGCTGCCAAGTCCCTTGGTTTTATAATGCGTAGTTCAGCTTGTTTTTCGCGTCCTAAGACCTTGAAAATCTTATATTGTGCTTACGTGAGGAGCAGGTTGGAATATGCATCTCAGATCTGGAATCCCCAATATCAAGTTTATATTGATAGGATTGAACGTTTGCAAATTAAATTTGTTAAATTTCTTTGCTATAAATTAAATGTAAAGTATAGTTCCGCCAATTACTTTAACCTGTGTAAGCTTCACCATCTGTTACCGCTTGTACAGCGCCGGGAGGTTGCCGATATAGTTTACCTGTTAAATATCGTTAACAGTAATGTTGATTGTCCTGATTTGTTGGGCAGAGTCTCTTTTAATATTCCCTCTAGGAGTGTGCGGAATTATCGTCCTATTTCTGTTTCCCGGGCTTCAACTAATTATAGAAAAAATAGTTTTTTGTGCAGAGCTAGTAGGAGTTTGAATAAAGTGTTAATGAATGATGTATTAGACTTTGACATATTTGCAAGTAATATTAACACTATTAAAAATAAATTAATTCAATTTTTTGTAAACAATCTTAATCCAAGATAAATCTTTCGAGTGCGGGGTTTGTGGTGCCGGTAGCATAGTTATAGTTCACAGTAAATGTTTGGTGACCTGTAGTAGTTGTAACATATTTGCACTGTATAATCGCTGTAAGGCTCATTCTTTTTCAACATACTTAATTGCTAAATGTGAGAACCTGTAATTGGCTTTGTGTTGTTAGCCTTAATTCTAAATTTTTGTAAAGCTGTTGGTTTTCCATGGATCCATAAATAAATAAATAAATATTTTTATGCCTCACTCAACAGCTAAACTGAGGAAATTATTTCAGCCAAATACTCTACACACGAGTAGCTATTATTGATTTAATTAGAGTAATATAAGTTCTATATTTTCTTTTTTTGTTAAATAATGTAAGTTCACCTAACTAGTAACTACCTATAGTACCTAACCTACCTACTGATTTTAAACACTTGACCTATATTTTGGCTACACATTAGCTAGCTCCTCTATGTATTACCCTCTAGAGGCATGTATCAAATATAACCATCACCCTGTATACCCGACGTGACCGGGAAACTTACTTATTTGTTTGTTTATTCCGGACTGAACCTGTATAACATTTTCCAATACGCGAATATGAAACGCAGAGTTTGATTGAATCCATCGAACTTCGGTTCCGCCGGCAGCTTGCTCCAAGTTGCTGTAACTTACCCGTATAGGCACCGCTACCTCGTCCGTTCCTAGCTCTTGAAATAACCGAACCTATAGGTCTAACGCATAACTGAGTCTGTTCAGACTAATCTTTGGCAGCAAATCTCGTGTGTGTTTACGGGACGTCAAACGACGTAATAACTTCAGTCGGGCGTCAGCCTTGCTGACGTCAATACCTGTTAATTGAACAGGTCCCTTCAAGCAAAACACGCACGGGATTTGCTACCAAAGATTAGTCTGAACAGACTCAGTTAAGCGTTAGACTTATAACTTTGATAGAATTTTGGGAAACTAAGGGCCGTATTAATAAGCTCATCTTGGTTGAGATGTCAATCACAAGACACGTCAAAATTGACAGCGTTCTATGGGTTGACATTTACTTTGACGTCTCTCGAGATGGGCACCTCAGTCAAGACGAGTTTATTAATACGGCCATTAGAGCTCGTGATTTAGTTGATACCTAATCTTTATAAAGTTATCCAGTGACATGTTCAGTCGAAGAGCGCCAAATAACATTCATTTAAGTAGGTAGTGTCCATTACTTTTGCGAAAGCATTATGTAAAGAAGATAATAGCAATTACATTACTGCATGGAACGGGAAGAAAGAAAGCTGTTGCGGGACGGGTATGAGTTGAGTACCTATTTAAGAGTCCAGTAACGGCGCTTCCCGGCCGAGGCTTTGTAGAGTGCTTTTCTTCAACAACAATGCGAGTAAATACAGGTGTCCTGTATTTAGAGGTCCAAAACCGACCTGTATATAGACGAAGCCTTTGTTCTATGTAAACAACGTAACCTATGGGTCTAGTAAACAGACTTACATTTCGATATTTATGAATAGTATTGTTAATTAGTTGCGATATGCCTATAAAGTTATGTATTACAATTTTTAGCAAACCTCAAGCAAGTTTTCTCGTAAATCAATGTTGAAGTTGAAACTTGGATTTGACAAAAAAAAACACGCAGTGGTGTGGTAACCTCGTGGCCCACTAGCTTGAAAACTTCTAACTTAAAAACTTCTAAATAAAGTGAAATCAAATTCATAAATAAATAAAATAGTTATAGCTAAATGAATGACGGAAGGGCGGTTTTGTAGAGATCAATAAGTGACCTAACTTCAAGCATTCCGACGTAACGATTAGATGAACAATATTTTTCAAAAAAATATTTACAACTAAAATTGGTATCGCTCGAGTTTTTTTGTAAATAGCGTCTTCTAGCGCCGGTTTGATAGATGTGTTTATTAACGTAAAGTGAATAAAATGATAGCGTATGTAAAAGTGCCTACGCACGTACTAAATAAACATCTCTCATGTTTTTTATCTTCATATATTTACTGCGGATCAAACTTGCGTCTTGCGTGCCTTGCTCGTGTCACCGGTCGGAACACCTTAAGAATTCGACGGTCTATATCAGTCTTCACTCCCACCGCAAGACATAGGCCTTGAATTTTATTTTTCTTCCCATTTCCGGCATTTTTTGGATCGTTACATCCAGTTCCTATATGTATTTTCTAATATCGTTCATCCTATCCCCACGGAGGTCTTCACTCGGTCTCCACTCGAACCAAATTTTGCCCATCTGCTATTTTTTAGGAAGAGTGTATACAAACATGTAAAGTGTTTTCTATGCACGGCGATGCGCCTGCCACTGAAATTGACGTTGCTAAGTACAGTTGTTGACAAGTATAACATAAAAATTGAGATGTCAGTTGATCACCAAACACCACCACTGACATTGCTCATGCGTTACCATGGTAACAACAATCCTATAATAATTATTATATAACCTGTTATTACCACAGAAACGCTCATTATAGTTTTTTTAGCGGTTTATAATACGTGAGTAGGAAAAAATAATTACGTAGGTAGGTGCATGTTAATATCAAATTTCCGATTTGGGGGACCGTTTAGAAAACATTGAGCTCGTCAAGTGTCATTTTCGCTAGAGTTGCATGATCCCGTTGGCGTGTATTATCCAAAACTGACATTAATAAATATCTGAAAAATATCTTAAACGACAGCACATAACGAATTTAAAAGGAAAACTATAACAACTAGGTAAGTACACTTGACTGGTTGTTGATGTACAGGCGACTAAGTGTTTATATGTACTAAAAATCATTTAAGACAGCAATTAACAGATGGCTCGGAATCCTACACTGAGCATAGTTCGACATGCTCTGAATTTTCATAATTCCAAATACAATGTTATGTTATGCTTATGATAGAAGACTTTATTTTTTGATATCGCATATCTCACTAATATTATAAATGCGAAAGTTTGTGTGTGTGTGTTAGTTTGTTACTCCTTCACGCTGCAACGGCTCAACAGATTTGGATGATATTTGAAATGGAGATAGCTCATACCCTGGTTTAACACAGGCTACTTTTCATCCCGGAAAATTTTAAAGCTCCCAAGGGAATAACGACAATTTAACTCTACGCGGACGACGTCGCGGGCAGAAGCTAGTAAATTATAAATCAAACGTAACCTAACCTAATCTAACCTACATATAGCAATTAAATTATGTATTTAATCCAAAATAGAAAAATATCGCGTAATTTCAAAGAACTATCTCTCTTGCCCGGTTTTATAATTATGTACCGCGTGGTTTTGATTAACATGTGGTATCAATTTCCGCTATTTGCGCTCACTATCCTGCTTCCCCCAACACATAACATCATTAAAACGACCCTCTTAAAACCTCCATGAACTGTAACCCCTTTAGCACGCTAATCATCTCCGCCCTCGCATTGTCGCTCAGTGTCGCCTGTCGCCTCCTCAGTTTATTCCGAATCAAATATAAAGCCTCTATCACTTTCTCTCTGGTTTACTATAGATTAGGAGAAAGAGACAGGGTTAAAGTAGCTTTAAACTTTGATTTTGGAATAGGGTCCCAGGTGCGAAAAGCTGTGTCGCCTGACCGGACACACCGGAGGCGACAGCGTGTGAGTAATCGCTTTGTTGGTGGGTAATGGAGGCGTGAGGGTTAATCTTGTTGCGTATGTAGGAGGGTAGTTTAATTAGTTTATTGCGGAACAGCCACCTATGGCTACCGGACTATTTTAATATAGAAACCCCTTACAAGCGCCTTCGTGATTCATCTACAGCTTCTGAGGACATGTTGCTGAGTGAATGATAAATTTTTAGACCCATGTTATTTAAATTCTGTTACAGGTCACTGTAGAAAGCAATAAACAATAGCTATAAACAAATCGCAGTAGCTCGAATCTCATTTATCAATACGGTTACAGTAATTAAGCTTCACTTTAAATGGGTGTGCCTCAAGGCTCTATTTTAGGTTCTTTTCTCTTTTCTTAGTCATTTCTCTATAGTAATTAGGTGAACTTTGTGATACTTGCTGATGATTCAATTCCATCCCATCAAAACTTCATCGATTAAAATAGTAGGTAGATTTAAGAGCACGCTGATCAAAGTTAATTTGTTTGCAATTAAGTATCTTCATAAATACTGAGTCTACAATTTTGTGTTAGATACGTAATATAAATAAAATAACTATACTGCCATGCCAAACACACAATTTTTTGCCTTACTGGCCAAAAAACGAAAGTTGTGGCCAAAAAACGAAAGTTTGGTATGATCTCGTCAAACACGGCCACTCTTACTGTTTGACCAATTCTTTTTCAAATTCACTTTCTCCCTAGGGATGGTAATGTGGCACTCACATTCCGATAAAAAACTATTTCACGAGTATCACATCAATTTTCGTTGTCACGCCAGATTCCGCTTGCACCGCGACTGCGATAGGTAGCTTCTTACATATTACTTTCCCACGGTAAAGTAAAAAGGACTTGATGTTGTTACTACTAGCTTTGGTTGTTATAATACCTACAATTTAAAAAAGACTGCTTTTATATCAACAGGAGGAAATCTCTCTTAGTTGGCTTTATTTTATTTTAATTGTTGTGTAAGAAGCTCAATAAAATCTGCTGTTACAATGTTTAGTCTCCTACTCGTATAAACCTAATTTTTTTTCAACATTTTGGTGACTTAAGTAAGAAAAATACAATTCAAATAGGTAATGGTTATTAGCCCACTAGATAGGTAAGTACACTAAATATAAATTCTACTGTAGACACTAGTAGGTATTATTTAAATAAATATTGCAACCTCAAAGAACGCGCAACCGAGTATTCGAGATTTGACCGAATTGAATTGAGATTGCGAGCGGATTAAAGATAAACCCGGATACCGGATCACAAGCAACCATTTCAAAAAGTAAACATATCAATGACGGACAAACAACCCTTCCAGCAAAGTGTGAATATCCGGAAGCATTAGTAAAGTCCATTCTGTTTTGCGTTAAACCTGCTCCTAATCCGGTTGCGGTCGCATCGGTAAACAACCTTCCTGTGCTGTCGGCTGCTAGTGAACTGTTAAATAGCTGCTCAGAGCGGGAAGTAAAGGTTTTTTGATACTCTTAGCATTAGGTACCTACAGTACAACTGCTTATGAGATACCTGGGGCCCCGCTGATTGTAACTATTTGAGACACTAAAGGGGTTTGGGTAAAAGTGTTGTCATTTGTAAAATTCATACATTCATTTTCAAGGTGAGCGGCCATTCGTAAAAGTGGTAAATTATGATAGAATTATTAAAAATAAACATATTTTGTTATGTAATGTAATACTCTTAAGTGCATCGGAGCCGAGATATTTAAATATTCATACTTGGGCGCACTTTTGTACTAAAAACTGAATACTTTAATCTTTAAAATCTCCGCTCCGATATTATTTAACGCTATAAATTATATATATATCTATGTGTAATTAGAGGTCCTCTAAATAACTATGTAAAAATCATCAGCGGCCGCTGAAAAAAATAATGACAATATTTTTCAAACAAATTTACCCAATGCCCTTTGAGCACAAAGAAGAAGAAATTACAATTAGCAATATCCAGTGGACCCCAAACTAGGCTGAGCCTGTATCTTAGGATCCATAATACCTACTACCTACCTCACCTAATTGAAAAGTTTTCGTGCTTTTTTAATAAAAGTACTACCTATCTACCTACCTACGTGTTACGTGCAATTCTAAAATACCTATAGCCTTTTTTGCCCAAAAAATAAGTGTAATGTTTTTAGGGTTCAATTCCACCATAACTGCTAAACACCTGAGCCGATTTAGATGTGTGTGGTATCGTTAGAATCCTTTCACCATCCCGACTGACATAGTATACAGTATACCTAAACTGTTAAAATTGAAATAACAACAATGGCAAAATGACAATTATAAGTCAAAGTCAAAGTCAAAGTCAAAATCATTTATTGTGTGATTGCAGATGTACAATAATAAGATGTTATGGATACATTGGTTGGGCGCATCACAATCAACCGTTTCCGGTGTACAATAATTAAAGCACTATTTATTATATCTAAAAGTAACTTATTAAATTTAGCAGCAAGTCAAGATAAATTACACGATTTTTTAAATTAAATTTAATCTAGTATATACGATACTGTACATTATTAAATTATTCAATATTTACCTACATACATTAAAATTATTAAACATTAAATTAATAAAAAAAATTAAGATTAAAGGCGCATGTTATTAAAAAAATCATCCAGGGTATAAAAGCATTCATCAAGTAACAAATTATGTAATTTACAATAAATTTGTTTCTGGGTAGTTCCGTCCAAGAAATAGGTAATGCATTATACATTTTTATTGCCATGTTATTGCAGTTATTTTTAGTAAGATGCAATTTACTCCGAGAACCAACTATTGCTTTATGCGTAGCTGACCTCTTATTAATATTACATTTCTTTCTGAACAGTTCCAAATTGTCTTTTACAAATCTACACATCTCGAAAATATATAGACTCGGAACTGTTAGGACCCTATATCTACTAAATAGCGGCCTGCAAGATTCTGACCACTTCAATCCTCCTATCGCTCTAATGCACTTTTTTTGTGATATAAACACCTTTTGTATATTTGTAGCGTTGCCCCATATTACCAATCCATACCGTAAAGCCGAACAAACATAGCTGTGGTACACCATAAGTGCAGTTTTTTCAGATGTAATAGTTTTAAGTTTTCTTAGAGCAAAGATAAATTTATTTATTTTAGTGGAAATTCCTTCTACTTGATGTTTCCAGTTCAAGTATTCGTCGAAAACTATTCCCAGAAATTTTACATGTGACACTTGTTCTATTTGTTCATCGCCAATTTTAACATTTAATGTAATCTGTCTACTGTTTCGGGTCATAAAACGAACTAGTTTAGTTTTAGAAATATTCATGCATAAGCCATTTGTATTTAACCAAGCTGATATGTCAGCTAAGGTTGCATGTATATTTTCTCTTAATTCATCGGAAGTATAAATATAGGTATGTCGACGACAGAATAAATCTCTGCAGATTTTAATCTCTTTCCTTTGCGTGTTTGCAAACAGGACTATAAAAAGGACAACAGGGATGCTACTGCAACTATAGCGTCAAAAGTGCCGTAGGTATTGTCTGACGATGGGGATCGGACGGATAGTCAGCGTTAAGTGAAGTGAACGTATAGCCGGAAATCAGAATTGGGATCATTTTCTGCAATTCCATAATTACCTATCAATAAATTATTTATTTCATTGGTATGTAGATTTATTAAGTTTATTAAGTAGGTACCTACCCTGGGTAGGTAGGTCCTACCTGATTTGTTGAAGTTGAACCACTGTGGTGGTAACTAATGTTTGACCTCCGTCAGGTACCCTTTCGCTACTAATCCATAGCTTTGTTTATAGCGAGTTTTACATGAACTTAGTGTCGCACTTATAAAAAAAGTCACCCACCTTTTTAACACTTCCAATATTTTCACTTCCCATGCATCACTTCACTTTATGGTCTATGGTCAAGTCACTAAATGCGCATCGCGGACCCAAAAACGCGCCAAAGATGGCCGTTCCGAATTCAAAATTGGTGTGACGTTGGAAAGGCGCGCGGCAAGTGGCCAGTGGCAAACAGCCCCGCCCCCCGCGCCGCCACTTCGGATCCTTCAATAATTCACCATTTGGACCAACAGCAGTCGCCGGTCGCCCCTCCCTCTCGCGGTTCCACGATCAAAATCGCGCTGTCTCTGTCTAGTTTGTTGCGCATTTCTGCCAACGCACGTTGTGTTCTGCTCTAGCTTGTGTGATGCGTGTGCAGCTGTCTCGTTTGCTCTCATTAGGCGGGTCTCGCGGCTGCATTATGCAGCATGTTTGGCGAGGGGTTTATGAGGTTTGCGCAGCGCGCATAGAGTAGCGCACGGACAGAGATGGCGGGTCGAGGGGAATAGGCCGAATAGGTATAAATTATATTCCATTAAAATTGGACTCAACCTTGTAATGATGGTGTTTGAATTACCTTCTGTATTGCAATGGTCGTTATGAAATATTACCCAATATTAACACGTGGTAGTGAAGATGAGCCGAACCCCTACTAGGCAGGTGCAAATAAGTTGTAGAAATTGCGACGAAGAGGTTAGACTAGGGACAATGGAACGCTTGTTGTGTAGGTAATGTAAAAAGAGGATTTCAAGGCACTGTCATTGCGCCACCATCCCCTTCCTTCAGGTGGCCGTGGGCTTAGTATTAAAAACAGCGGTAATTACACAACAGATCTTATAGGGTCGACGTGTATCTGACAGGAACCAACTTACAAAAAAGCTGTTTAAAGAAAAACCAACCACGAACAAAAATGTTATGTAAAATTTATTTTTAAAATATGTTTTGCGGAACGATTGAGGTTATATTTTTTCCTGCGTTGACAGCTGTCAGATTGTGCCTATTACAAAGACGCGAGTATAATGACCCCGGAAGTTGGAATTACAATAAGTTTGTTTTCAAGTTGTTTCATGAACATAAATTATTTGTTTAACTATAATCAAAACTAGGTATTAATCTTTTTTCCACAACGTTAATTGACTTTAACCAACAGGTAGGTACAGTCGGCCTTATAAATGGCTGAACACTTTTATACCTTGTCGTTTTGCAGATTAGTGTAGGGTGGCCATACAGGATTTGTCCTGACATATCAGGATTTTAGGCCTTTTGTCAGGATTGCGGCCGGACTCGGCAAATGTTAGCGTTTTTCAAAAAAGTACTATTCTATGAAATTCACATTTTTACGATTCATTTATACAAAAAAAAGATGAACCAAAAAAGTGATCAAAATCCACATAAACACTTAAGTAACTAAAATAACAATGAAAGGTATAAACTATCTTAATCGTCACCCTCGAAATAGGTAGGTAGGTACCATTGAGGGGTTCCGGTGGCCATCCGCTCCACTTTACCAAATGATACTTTCTGAATGCAAATGCTGCAGGTATTTGTCACTGAAAATGCCAAAATCGCTATGTAAGTATATGGCTGTAATATTTGAGGAGTTCTCTCAATTCCTCACGGGTCCATGAAATACTGACTTGGTGACAATATAGGACCACCTCGGGAGTGTATGCTATTAGGCAAAATATATTTTTTTACATGTTAGTCTGTCTGTCTATCTGTCCATCTGTCACAGCAGATTTGCTCCAAAACTACTGGACCGATCGAGTTGAAATTTGGTACAAATATGTAAGTCGGTGACTCAAAGACGGATGCGTAACGTAAATAAATGAATTTAGAATAAGGGGGAATGGTCAATTTTCGCCTATTTTCTTAAATAACTTAAAAACTGTTTACATTAAAATAATAAAAATAATATATTTGAGATGCTCACAACAGGCCCTTTCATTTAATATGTCCCACAATAAGGTTTGCAAAACCTTTTTTTTTAATTCCTAATTTATCCCCCAAAAGTAGCCCCCTTGTCCAAAATTCATTTATTTACGTTACGCATCCGTCTTTTAGTCACCGACTTACATATTTGTACCAAATTTCAACTCGATCGCTCCAGTAGTTTTGGACCAAATCGGCTGTGACAGACGGACAGACAGACAGACGCACGAGTGATGTTATAAGGGTTCCTTTTCTCCTTTTGAGGTAGGGAACTCTAAAAAAGTGTAAAGTGCCAAATTAGTGCTTTAGAGAACCAGGGGAGAACATTTTATTATAGTTCTAGTCTGGAATTCTTCGTAAGTAGTGCTTAAAAACAAATCAGCATTTAAAATTAAGCAAAAGATTACGTTAAGACTTCTACCCTCTAACTTTTAATTATTTTTTTGTTGTTGCCGGCCGGACCTACTGGTGAAGCGTTTGGTTCTCTGCCTTTTGGCCGAAAAAGGTTTGGTCGAATGTATCGTTTCCCAACCGTTTCATTTGCCAACCCTGTTTTATTTCTGTAACTGTAAATATTTCAGGGTTTTTATAAAAACTAACCTAAAAGCTATAAGGTTTACACGAAGGTACAGAAATAAATCCTGAAATATTTACAGTTACAGAAGTAAAAGTGGGTTGGCAAATGAAACAGTTGGGAAACGATACATTCGACCAAACGTAATTCGGCCAAAAGGCAGGATACCGAAGCGTTTATTAGTGTGCTCAAGCAATGGCGCCCAACGTGGGGCGATCAAGTCTCATGCTCTACTGCTACTACTGAGCTAGCCGGGCGGGAATAAAGAGCTACACGCGGCTACTCGCGAGAGGGTAAAGCTAAAGGTAGCCTTCCGAGACGGGCCGCAGACCGCAACCGCAGGCGACACTGCGGCTGGCCGGTGTAGATGGGCAGGCCGCAGTGTCGCCGCGCTCGGAAT
The DNA here is from genome assembly GCA_946894065.1 of Acleris literana. Classification (NCBI taxonomy): domain Eukaryota; kingdom Metazoa; phylum Arthropoda; class Insecta; order Lepidoptera; family Tortricidae; genus Acleris; species Acleris literana. The sequence continues at coordinate 6,182,401 of OX335694.1, forward strand.
CAATTTCATAGAGATTCATAGAAACAAGTGATGTCACTTGTAGTTTGCTGTTGCAGTTTGCGCTCCGCAGCCCATCTCGGAAGGCTACCTTAAAGGAGTACTTACGCTTTTGTTTGGGTCCGCAGTGGGCGTATTTTGTATACCAGAAACGATGTACAATCGAAACCAATTTTGATCAAGAACTTGGAATATCTAACTAACTTCTAATGTGAGGGTTTCCTTTATTTCAGTTTTTTGATAGCTATTTTATCATTTTCTGTAGGAAAATTGTGTGGGTGAAAAAGTTGTGGCTTAATGAATTTGTCTTAGATCAAGAATTTTTAGATTAAAGATACTTACCAAGTTTTCAGACGCGATGATGAGTTCATGACTCAAGTTGAATCAACAGTATTCAGCTCTTTCGAAAAAAGATGGGGGCGGAGTACTTAGTGATAGCCGTGCATAGGGAAGTACTACGTTAACCTGCCTAGGAGACGGAATGCAAATGTTTTTGGGTTGTTCTAAAATTAGGTCGCGGCAATATGGAGCTCAATCTGCAAATATGTACAGTTTATATTCCACCTCCGCTTACTCGTAAGTAAGTACACTGAAAAAAATAATTGGTCGCTTCTAACAAGATTGTGATTATTGTGCATAGGCGTCTTGATTCCATACGAGCCTAACAAGTCGTTAGATACATCAACTAAGATGTTAGTTGAATCACCAAAGAACTTGCTGTTGTTACTAACAGCTTTGGTTGACATGGCAAATATCATAACTATTGTATTCATTTTATGTCAACTAAGAGAAAATCGCTCTTGGTTGGCTCTCATTTTTTTGAGTGTAGTTTCCTTAATAACAGGTCCTCCGTCATCCAGTCTAAAACAGTCTAAAATAATATCACGGTGATTATTGGTGATTTTAATTACAGAAAGCTTTAGTTTTATGCTCATCGGGAGGCAGCCTCACCGACGAATTATGTCAAAATCAAAATCAAAATCAAAATATTTATTCAGTACATTGGCCACATACGGGCTCTTTTACACGTCGGTAATATACAGTGAATCTACTAGCGCTTCGGACAAGACCATCATTGCGGAGAAGAAGCGCCGCAAGAAACTCCAGCAGAAGGTCATTTTTTCAAACATAAAATACAATAATACTTAAAAGTAAGTTACATTACAAGGTAATAAAGCAACAAATATAAATTATTAGAACTATCACAAATAAAAACATTACAAATTCAAAAATTAAAAATATTACATGTCAAATACATTAAACTATAAATAATGACTAGGAGAACAACACGACGAGGTCTCTACGTCAAAAGCCATAACTGGAATAATTAACTGAGCAACAAGTCCTTGCAGACGTGAACAGACCGGACCCCACAAACAGCACCCGTTCACGAGTATGACGCATATCTCAGCCATCGCCTCTATAACTTGACAACCTTGCATTGAATAATATTACCCAATTCAACCACGAAGGGAATGTATAAGTAGGTACGATCGTATACTTGACCTTGTTCTATCTATCACCGTTTTTATTCAGGTAACTTAATGGCATTTAATAACATCGTGTGAGCTGTGTCTTGTAGGGAGAGAGGTTAATATCTATTGTTACGCTGATGGATTAAGGCGTCTAACTTTCAATCGTGGTTTTGGTGCTACAGAAGCAGTTTCAGCTTGGACAGCGAATGCGGACAAGAGCGAACTGACGGATCATCTACATATTCGACGCTTATTGTGCGGTAATTATTTGTAACGGTTAGGTGAGTGCGTTAATAAAGTCTAGCTCCTAATTATCGGTGTGATTGTGTATTTTTATACGTATTATTTACCTACCCGCAATTACGCAACAAGATAGAGATCTCCCTCCAGGTATGCCACAGCTATTTTTTTTTCTTTTTGGCATAGGACCGAATTTTACTGGGGCGAAGTTGGAAGTTGTATTGCAAGCAATCGGGTAAACTTCGGCAGCGTGATAATATTTACGCTGTAAGATAGGTGGCACTGTCTGACGTTGGCGGCGCTATCGTTGATGGTTGTCTTCTACTTGATACAGGTTGTCGCTAGATGGCGCTAGTATCACTAAAGTCTTAGTAATAAAAGTTTGATTGGCAGGCCCGTTTGTCACAATGTGTGTAAATAAGTTCATAAATATGTGTACACTTTAGTCACTAACTACTAACACTTAAAGTGACAAGGTACTAAAGTGTACAAATATTTATGCACTCGACTGTACAGTCAACAGCATAAATAAGTGATCATTTATGTACCTTGTCGCTTTCAATCGTTACACAATTTTGTATGACATTTCAAACACGACGTTAAAGTGACAAGGTACATAAATGATCACTTATTTATGCTGTTGACTGTACAGTAAAAGTGTACGCTCCAGACTAATCATATAGACAGAATGGGCAGAGAATCGCATACATATCTGCTCTGGAACGACCGTATAGGGTATGCAATTGCGAGCGTAATTCAGAACGCACCTGCAATGACTCATTCCTGTCACTCGAACATGCAACACTTGACATGACAGTACCTAAACACACGATTGACGAACGTACGTACGACCTTAGACTTAGTAGAAACAAAATAAATGATGAAATAGGTAGTTGCGTATTGATTTAGAAAGTTAAGTCAATGTGAGATAGGGTTTTGTAGATCTGCGATTATTTAAAGAAGCAGCGTCAATTAAATGCCGCAATGGCTAAATCTAAACAGAGGTTTTCTCCATTCGTTAAGCAGGTGAGAGTATTTTGTAATTTTATAGAATTGTTAAAAAAATTATGAAAGAAAATGCAGATTAATAATGAATAAGTAATTAGATAACTATTGTGTCATGTCCTGAGATTAGCTTATTAGCATATTTATTTATTCAACTGAAAGAAGTTTCCATGTTTTTATTTTGTTGCAATATTTTCATCTCAACCTTGATTGACATTATAAATTACTTGATCGATTTGGTTGGTTGTGTTTCGGTGTGAAGATAAAACCGGTTGCACATAATTAAAAGAACCTTATTTTTTCTATTTAGGTATGAAAGCTATAGCCATAACATGTACGACAAATTTTTGTTACACAATAGAAGAACGTCGAACGTGAATGTCGTCTCAATTAGGTTAAGTCCTTAAAGGTTAAGTCTCCTTAACTATCTACGTAAATTGTCCCACTGGACAGAAGCCATATATCAAAGAATTGAACTTGAACTATCTACGTACAATATTTTTGAAGCTGGCCCAGGGGCATTCCACCTCAGTCTCAAGGTTGGCAACGCATTTGCAGTCTTAGGATTGCAGTCTTAAGATTGCACTGTGCTGTGACATGACTATTATGCCTGAGTATATTAAATGCGGAAAATCGCTAAAACACGACGGTTTCAATTTTATTTCAATGATTTTTGTATGTGATTCTACTCGTAGCTTTCAGTATACATCAAACTTTATTTTTCTAGTCAAATATTGCACAAACTTCGTGCGCGTTGATGTCTTTTGTATGAAAAACATGAAGGTCATATAAATGTCAAAGACGAAAATACGAATAGTTTGTCAAAAAAAGACATTTATTATTCTGAAAATTGGATGTCGTTGGTCTATTCCTTTAAAATAGAGAGCGTCAGGCTAGCTAACTCTGTAAAGATATCCTGAATTTCATGATGTCAAACAATAGCAACTCAATAATACCTAAGCGATTTTTTGTAGGGATGCAGTCGCGCGTTCGGTATCGCTGTCACTTTCTCACATCAGAGAGCAAATGACAGCGATACGAAACACGCGACTGCATAGCTACAAAGAGTTGCCGTGTGCTACCCTAAAGCAAAAATAGAAGGTATGGTAAGCACAGTATAAACAGTAGTTCATCTTCAAACAAAGGCTTGTATAGGTAAAAAACTCAAGTATAGCTCCTCTTGCATGTACCTACTTGTGTACAAAACGTATATGGAATTTTCGTCAAATTTCAAATATAGAATGTCGAACGGTCCGTATCGCCCCTTTACTTTCTCAACCTCGTATCTAATCGAATATTTTGATAGGAAAGTAGTCTTTATAAACCTTGGAACATGAGTGTTTTTTCTATCTAACTATTCGAACAGATAATAAGAGGTCGAGAAAGAAACTAAAGGGACGATGGGCAACCCTATCGCCCGAGCTCCAAAAAGGGCCGGAGATGACGTAGATACTTTTCTATTTTACTATGTTAAATTAATGTCTAGTTTTTAAGAGTATTAGTATTAGTATTTTAATTCCTAGGATCTAATTAAATGATTGTTTTTACTATAATGGTACAGTCTGCCTTATACGTAGTTTTGGTACCTTGTCGCTTTGACGCCTTTGACAGATTAGTACAGCAGTTCAAACGTAACGTTGGAAAGCACTAAAGTGTGCATCTACTATAACCCTATAGGGCCGACTGTACCCGGAAGACCGACCGTCGCACCGAATAAGTTTTCTTGAAGATGACAACTTGACAGATCTATTTTTCGCCCTTGTAAGCCCCTGGTCAATTTGCAATTTTCATCGAAATCATTAGAGCCGTTTTCGAGAACGTGATTAGCTAGATACACATATACAGAGTCCCAAAACTTGACACAAAAATATTACGGCATAGCACATTCTTTACCGGTCCAAAATATAGTTTTAACTAAACAATACGTCAATTATTTCAGGATATGTTAACATGATGCTTAATTATTATTATTATTATTATTATTAATTGATCATGAGTTGATTGATGAGTTTATGTTATATATGATCATCCAGGGTTCCCTAACTTGATGCTTATTGTTGTACAATAAAATTATTACTATTACGAAGCGTAAGTAAGTAGGACTTACTATTTTATATATAAACTAGTTTAGTCCAGTTTAAAATTTTATCTATTCCTTTATTGCTGCGGGGAGTGCTAGGTCATTGAGATAATCATTATGAGATATCATGAAGCTTATCTAAAGATTACTCATTCAATTACAAACACGTGCTCGTATATCTGTTGATAAGGTGACACCGCGTGTTAAATCTGGAAAATCTGATTTTATAATGATTTTTAGGGTTTCGTACTTCAAAAGGAAAAAACGGCACCCTTATATTATAGGATCACTCTGTTGTCCGTCTGTCCATCTGTCTGTCAATAAAGAAAGAGTAATAATTAGAGCGTCCGAATACAAGAAACTTTTTTTTCAACGTATTTTTACTTAAGTATGTTGTATCATAAAAAGGATAAACAACTACCTATTAAAAAATGGACAAATGTGAGTTGGGTTCGCGCTGATTCGATTCGGAATCGAATTAAACTCGCAATATAATAATGGCTACTGTGCGGCGGTACGATACCCTCGGTGCGCGAGGCTGACTCGTACTTGACTGATATTTTTGATATTTTTTTTCAGTGCTTCGTGACTTGTGCCGTGTGCTGCAACATCATGGGGCAGGGCTGCGCGGTGGGCTTCCCCGGGGTCCTGCTGCCGCAGCTGAAGGGCAGCGCCATCCTCGTCAGCAAGGAGGCGGAGTCCTGGATCGGTCGGTAGCTCCTACAGTACAGGTACTCGACTGAATGATAACAAGTTTTCTTTTGTGTGTAAGTTGGTAGTCACACGGTCGCAGTCAGTTGGTGACGATTAACCCTTAAATGCATAATGATGTAGATATACATCGTATATTTTAAAGCTCATTTTCAAACGTACATTTTAAGTAAATTTCAAGCTTATAATTTATGCAGTAAGATTTGTAGCTTTGTCAAAATTCAAATTTGGAAATGAACTTTAAAGACGCGTTTCACTTTCGACATGCTATGCATTAAAGGGTTAAGCAGTTCCTTAGTGACGATTTTTAATTCACAACTTTGAAAATGGAACGAGTTGATCGTCTCTAAAATGTTTCAGAGTACGGCGGTTTGCTAGTATTTGTAACTTGTATTTATTGCACACATATTTATATTTTTCTTTGCCAGAATTTGCCCCTCTCATCGTGACTTATAATCATATGTTTGCAAAAGTGTATTCCTAGGTTCTTTAATAACTACGAAGCTCAGATTTTCCGGGTAGGGGCTACAATAGAGGAACCATCCTTCGAGGTTTAAAACACATTTAGAAACCGACCGCACCATTCAAGAGATTCAAAAAGGGTTCGAGACTTAGGTAACATTATAAAAGGTAGCGAACAGGGATATGGCTTACACAATGTTCGTTAATTGTTAAGCCTGTAAAATCTCCAGCGTCGGTGATGGCACTCACGATCCTGATCGGCAACGCACTGGCGCCCCCGCTGATGGGCCGGCTGGGGCGCCGAGCGGCCGCCCACGCCGTCATCGGCACCGGCCTTCTGGGCTGGACCGCGCTGGCAGTGGCGCCCAACGTGGCAGTAAGTACGTCAATTATCGAGCAATCCTGCCGTCCAAATCAAATTGGAATCAAAATCAAAATCAAATACCCTTGGTGATGGATCCAGTAATTAATGGACAAGGACCAATGACAATGGATAATTGATTCTTGTTTTACAGAAGATAAGGGTTATTCATTTGTTTTGCAACAATCAATTTATGACCGTATGATCTTTGAATTTGGACGGCAGAATTATTTTCCAGGTGGTAGATCTAAACTTTGACAGCCGCTTCTACTAGTACCTAGGCTATAAAAACAAAGCTTCGACTACCCTTGCGGTATGAAACTACGAATCTTGTATTGAGCTATAATGTATGTATGTGACTTTGTTCAATATAAAAGTACGAGGGAAGACCGCTCTGGCTACAGTGGCTACTCATTTTCAATTCCCCCGCAGTATCTTCAGTGAATTCTTACAGGTTTTTATGGACAGTAACCCCAGCATTTCTTTCAGACGATGATCGTCGGTCGAGTGATCCAGGGCATATCCTACGGGATCATAATGCCTCTCCGTCCAGTACTCATCGGGGAGTACACCAGCCCTCGATACCGCGGAAGCTTCCTCACCACCATATCGCTCTCACAAACCTTAGGCATCGGCGTCGTGCACCTCATAGGGTCTCTAGTTAGCTGGCAGCACACCGCTATCATCTGCTGTGTCTTCCCTCTCGTCAGTCTCATCATGACTGTAAACTCCCCAGAATCTCCCAGCTGGCTCGCTTTGAAAGGCAAATATGACGAGTGCCGTGAAGCTTTCCACTGGCTCCGCGGTGCAGAAGAAGATGAAGAGTTGGAGAAGATGATACGGACCAGGATATTCGTGCAACAAGAACACGAGAAAGCGGAGAAGTTATCGAGATTCGAAGAGATAAAGTTGGTCGCAAGGAAGAAGGAAGTGTATAAACCTGTAGTGCTGGCGATGCATATGTACGCGCTGGCGCAGTTCTCTGGAAGTATAACGTTGCCGAATTATTCGACGAATATAATAGGCGCTTTGATAGGGTCAGAAGCGAATACCAACTTCTGGATGATACAGCTGGACGTTCTGCGGTTTGTAGTGAATGCTTTGGTAGTGTTTGTGATCGCGCGCGTTCGGCGGCGGACGCTAATGTTTGTTGCATGTGCACTTTGCATCTCCAGTCACGCCGAGATCGCTGGGTACGCCTACGCCAAAATCCAAGGTCTCATCGACGAACCTTGGATACCTCTCCTACTCCTCAACTTGCAAATGTCTTCTGTAGGCTTTGGTACGGTTCCAATGGCCAACGTGATCTCTGGAGAAATATTTCCTCTACAATACAGAAGCATTTTAGGCACAGTAAGCGTTATAATGGTCGCCGCTACGATGTTTATTATTCTGAAGACCTTCCAAGGTATGTTGTTGAGCACTGGTTTGCACGGGACGTATACGATATACGGTGTGATTTTGGCATACTGCAGCATTGTCACTTGGTTCTTGTTGCCGGAGACGAAAGGGAAGACGTTGCAACAAATAGAAGAACACTTTAGAGGGGAGCCAATATTCAAGAATGAGGTGTGCGAAGCTGCAACCTTGAAGACCAGTCGGAGGGCTGACATAGAGGCAGAGGAGGCACTGTGATGTTCGTGCACTTCTGCGAATATTTAGTGAAATATGTATGCCGACACCGAAACATGAACGCCACGTCAATTCAGATATAGTTTTGTACTTATTTATGTGCTCGTACTTACATATGTAAGTTATTCCTAATAAGTTTGGTGATTGGTGCTTTATTGAAAATGGTGCTTTACCTATAAGATTATTAATGGAATTTATATTAAGTTTTCGTTATTGCAGTGCCCTAAAGTGCTGTTTACTGCAACTTTGGGTTGCAATTTTCGAGATATTTGGTTGCAACGAGTTACTTACCTATTGAAAAATATTTGTTTCTGACAAAAAAATACCAAAGAGTACTCAAATAATGAATTTCTTATTATTATATAAACACCTTTAACACATACTCGTACTTAATAGGAGATAAACATAAATAAAAAACAGAAGTATTTTTCTATAATTTTCTATATTATTTGGTACATGATATTTGTCTATCTGTCCAACCATACATGGCTATGGGCCGTGCTCGACTAATTACTTTAAATACAACGCTACCACGGCGCGCGTCTCGCCAGTATAGTTGCACGATAGACCACATCCACTTAACTAATTTCTGTACAACATAATGGTTTACATACATCCCCACAAAGCCTAAATCAAATGGCGTAAAAAAGCACGCTACAATACAGATCCATACATAGTTTAGACACTTAAAAAGTATTCTCAGTCGCGGCGACGCACCCTACGTTCGTTTTAATTCGATCGGGTTATTTGAGATGGCGCTATACCTAATATAGAGGCAGGAATCTCCTGAAATGGATTTAAAATATGATTATTTGTTACAACTTTTGCCATTGCAAAGTTTCCTGAACGCGGAACGAATCGCCGCGACGACGAAGCAGAGCAATCAAGAAATTCTCAACAAATGTGTAAAAAGGCGTTGAACTTAAATTTATTTTAACAGCCATTTTGAAACGACAACAGAAGATGGGCTGACTGATGAGAAAAAAATAGCACATACGTTTTAAAACGATTGAAATCGGATGGTTCAGATAAATTTATTAAGTCTTTATTAACAAAACGAGTACAATCGATAATACATATAATAATACTAATAATTTAACCAAGAAAATATCAATAATCGCATCCACCGCCCACGACGGGCGCTCCGTAAAGAATGTAGTGTGTAGTCAGCGCCATCTCCCGGACGGTCGCAGCTATAACTAATAACAATCCAAAGCATCAATACGCTAACGGGGTGGCCGCGCCGGCGCCCAACTAAAATCACACCACAACTTAGCACAAATTGGCTCGACGCTGTGCCTGATCAATTAATCATAATTCATGTTTCACAAGTCATACGGTCAGAATACATCGGTCACCAATGTCAAAATCCGAATAGAAAGTGGGTGACAACTTGGATTGGGCTAGGTTTGTATTTAACGGTGGGTTCGCACATTACGATATCTTGAGCATTCTCACAGACAGCGATACCTTCTATCTCTATTTTACACTTCCAAGATGTTTACCTAAATGCTTATATGCGAACCTAGCGTTAAATCTGAATCAGCAATATCATGAACACAATGAATGCAGCGTGTAAATCTGTCAGAAAACTACGCGCCCGCAAACATACAAAATCACAAAACTTGTCAAATATTAAACAAAAATAATATATAATAATAAAATTTAGCTTAAAATCAGTTAAGGCGCGAAGGGCGCAAGCTCTTACGATAGAGAAGGGGCATTTATACACCGACTACAGTAACATTATATACACGGTCAATACAAAATATTGATCAAATCTTATGCTACGGAACACAGTAGCTTCCCTCGCGTGCAAGGAACGGCGCTCACTCCATTATGTATTTAGAGAAATATTTGCCATTACCGAGAACTTGGAAAAAAATGTTGTTATGCCCTTAAGTCATTTCATCTTTGCCTCTTGCTATCATTCTACGACTAGTATCCACTGTCCTTTTTTCTCGCATATAATTTTGTTTATATATTTTATCTGAACTCGTTGATCGTACTTTATATTAATTTCTTTTAAAACTAATTTTAGTTATATAGGGTTGTCGGTAACAACAAATATTTCTATCAGCTTCTAGAAAACTGACATCAAGTTTTACACAAGGAATACATCTGTTTCAATCGTGAATCGGATAAAAACCGAGAACTGCCGATCGTTTCCGAAGTGCCAGACTTCGAGTAATGCTAACACACGATCCAAAATGCTTCACAAAATTGGCTATCACAACCTGCATATCATTCAGTCTCGTTCAATACAGAATTACAGTATAGCCAGATCCTTGTCTGACTATTAAATACTGAGCTACAATTGTATTTTTCCGCTCTAACCTCACATGGTTGATCGTGTATTAGCAGTATGAGAGTGTAACTGACCGATTCCTTATGCCTCCGATACACGGGTCAACAAACGCACAATGCCAAAAATCCAATGAAATACGCCTTTACAATATCTTTTTGACATTATATGTATAAATAATTCAGATTTGCTACAAATAAATTAGTCGCTAAAATAAACATATTAAATTCTACTGAATTTTCAATTCCACGGAATACGCTCCGCTCGGCTACCGTAAATGTGAATCGCCCTTAAGGTTTGTGACTAGTATCAAAATGACACAAAATGTATAAAATTGAGCTTCGCTAATTTAGTTCACGTCGAAAGAGTACGTTTGTCGACAGGTGGAACGAGGGCGTTACTGGTTACAATTGACACCTTTAGCAACGTGTTAACAAACTAACCTTTATTGCAATAAAGGGTAGTATTGTTAATTGGTTTCTAAGGCGCACCTGACATTGAGACACAAGCTGGGGAGCCAGCGAGACAAGAACGAGGGTCTGATGACCCTGAATATCCAACACACCGCCCCTTGGCAGGGTAATCCAAAAATACTTTCTCCACTCCGTATCTTCATGGGCAAACATTACATTACACACGCACACATCTCTTTAATTTCAAAAATGTACCAATTCATTTAAAAAAATCATCTAGAATATTTAATCTTAAAAAAATATTTACAATTTTTTTGTAACGTTAATTTTTTGCCGTGACGCGAACACTTGTAGCGCGTCGATAAATTTTATCCTCTCAATAATTATCTATGCGAGTCAAGTCCTTTCTCCACGTATTACAATCCGTGCCCTGACTTTCTTAGCCGACGGTAGAAATAAGGTCAATAGGTATTGCCTAGATCAAGTAAACATGCACAGGAAGTATTTGGGCACACGTTACTAGTTGTGCCACGCACTTACCATGTCCTTTCTTGGCCCATTTTGTTTGTTCTTAGCTATAAATAAGTTTTCAACACTGAAAATGTGCCTTGTTTTGAAGATAAGCATTATTTCGTCACAGCGAAGTAACCTTCAATGACTTACTGTTACTTGACCTAAACTAGTTAATTCATCAGATCTTACACTGACATAACATCAAAAACTCGGGTTGGGGCACACTGAGACAAATGGACAACAACGATATATAGCCCCAGCGATACAATATATAACACTGAAATGAACACTGCTCCTACTGACAATAAGCTCACATATAAGATTGACGTAAAACTAATTTGAATTGCCTCGTAGGGTCGATATGACATGGAATCATTGAGGTAAGACAAGATTGATTCTGCGAAGCTCAACGGCAGGAAAACGACGCGAGCTGCCGGACGCGCTCGCGTCGGCTGCTTGTTATACCTTCGATTGGCAAGCAAGCCTTATAATGGCTGCAGTCAAAAAAAGCAATTAATACTTTATGACATTAACTCAAAATTCAAATTTATACTAACTTTATAGTTTTCTTGCCACAAAAAATTGACGTCGTAAACGTGAAATCAAGTCTCTGTTTTTAATATTGTAAGGAACTTCTCTCTACTAAATCTGTGATGACGTGCAAATTTCACTAAAAATATTTTTTTAATAAAGAATGACGTTATAGTGGTATTATTAAACTCCAAAAGTAAAGCTGTAGTAACGATTATACTAACAGTTTTTGTAATTTCAATCGCGATTATTGTGTAAACTACAAACTAAGTTATAGTTCCGAACAGACAATTTCACATGTCATTTCATCAAATCAATCGACACGTGATTGATTTAATTAATATCATTAAAATAAGAAGTAGTTTAAACAATCATGTCATTGTTCATGAATAACTACTTTAAGACAGACTTGTTTTGTGGCATGCGCGACTCAATAAACCTAATAACATTTTTCATGCTGACTGACGTAATCATTCGAGTCAGTAATCAGTCTATTAAAAGGTCTGTATACAGACTGTTCCATTCGCTAGTCCCTAAAACAACAAATCACCGTATTAAAGCGCAAATTTGTCCTAAAATCTATCCAAAAGGCGGTTTTTAAGGTTGATTTTATATAATACCCCGTCCTAACCGTGCACATCGCGCAGTGAATTGCATCGAAAGCATTTGTTATAATGTCAATGATCGCAATCAAGGCAACATAATTGTATACCATTAGTTGTCAATTTTGTATTGATTCCTCAATCTGCTTGCCGTTTACAATCATAGTGTAATTTGTTTTAAAATAATTCGCTTAATCACCAAATAAGTCAAAATTTGCTAAATCTTAACAGAGTGACAATACCACCAACAATTAAACAACTATAAAAATGTATTGAGTAACTATTGATTAAGATTTAACATCCTGTCAAATTGTTGGGTGAAAGTCGACAATGGTCTTGACAAGTGGTAGACAAACATTTGTATGTTATGTTGTTTGTGAAATTCGATATAAGATTACAAAACTACAATGCATTACAATGATTACTGCATGTGTTGAATACTGTGGACAGTATACAGTCGTTATCGTCGACAGATAAGTGTCTTGTCACTTTTATAGATTCCAAATCGCATTTTTATTTAACTCTGTCCCATTTTGAAGCCTATCGGTACCGCATATACTCGTATATCGCGTGACCGGGTTTGTTTTTCGAGTCAAACAACTAGTTAGGTAAGCTATTACAACTTATCTACGACTTCTTAGTCGCGTAGTACGTCTGTCTCTAATCACCAACGAGAGCGAAGCACCGAACAACAAGTTTATTTGCTTAATATAGACTACTCCTGTTACCCCGGGGGGTGGTCGCATGAACGAGGATTAGAACAAACTTGACAGCGACTTTTTTTAGCATTACTTCTTCTTCTATTCATTAACGAAGAAGACGTACTGAACAACAGGTGCGCAGTCACTTAAGATCTCGCTCGTGTAGAGTAAGGAAGTTGCAGCTATCGAGTTAGTATTTAGTAGATAACTACAGTTTAGTGGTGGTAGGACCTCCATGTAATTTTTAATTTGCCGCCAAGGCAATGTTTGCATTATATTGTTGCGATGTTGAGGTAAAACGACGAAATTACTAACAAAAGCATTGACAGACTCATTCTGATAGATTTTGATGTGTAAAAGTACCTGTGCGGCTTCTTAGTTGGCAGTGGATATGCAGACTAATCGAAAATCGTCGGGAATAGTACAGTCGACCTTATAATATAAGTCCTTTGTCACTTTAACGCTGTTTGAACTGTTGCACTAATCTGTCAAAGGCGTCAATGCGATAAGGTACGTTCGGCCAAGAAAGTGGTCTACCAGTATTGACAAAAGTTTCTGTGAGATCTAACTATCGCTAAGGTTGACACTTGTCACGATCATAATATTATTGTAAGGAAAAATCGAACTTGTGGTATCATGACGTGCAAATGAACTCCAACCGTATGATGGTAGACCACATTCTTGGCAGTTACTTATAAGGCCGACTGTAGGATTCCGCGTTACCTTCAGCAATTTTCAGACGTTGCCAACTCTGAGACCACGGCACTTGTCCCACCGACGATGATGAGGGGGAAGCGAGTAGAGCCCGCGATCAACTATTAATATGTGTCTCTTTTATTGACACGAGATATATCTTTTGTTTGGACAAACTAGTGAAGAGTTCTCGTCGGCATTGTGAACAGCTAGCAATGAACTATTAATATATGTCTCTTTTACTGACACGGGATCTATCTTTTGTTCGTTTCTTGAGCGAGAAAACAGTCGATCGCTCGCTTCCTCGCCGGCAGTGGGACAAGTATCTAAAGGTCGTATAGACCGGTCTTGCCTAATGCCGGCACTACACGTCGGCGGATCACGGGCCAACGTAAAAGACGCATTTACACCTTAGAGTGAGCAACATATTCTTGCATCTCACTCCTACGTATCGCTCCGTCCCTTACGCTGGCCCATGATCCGCCGGCATAAGATGCCCGTCTTAAGACAGTTTTCTATGACTTGACAATTTCGATGTATCTTTTAACGGGCGTTCCAGCTGAGATCAGTTTATTAATAAGCTCCATACATGGTATGATCTAGCTGAACCTAGGAGCTCACGTTTGCCAGCTAATATAAATAGGGACAGAGCTAGATAGAAACACGATTGGTCACGTAGCCTGGAGTCGGTGCGGTACCGGGCTAGCGGGCTAGCGCGCCGTGCAGGCGCCGCAGACGTAGTCCTCGTCCTCGCGCAGCGCGTCGCGCGCCAGCCCCACGCACACCATGTGGAACCACTGGTCGCAGCCGCCGTCGCATTGCACCCAGTCCACTTTGCCTGTGGGTAAACATTTTTTTTTGAATGAAGTTCTTGTTCTGGGAATAATTGGTCGAAAACTATTTACATATGAGTGAGGAATTTTAAATTGGATTCGATCTCAACCAATGTAAAAAAATTCACATCTCAATTTTTAAATTAAAAGCTATGTATAGGCGAACTAAAGTGATACTCTTAATCTCTAGGAACTAAAGTTCATTTTCATAGCCGCTGGCTGTTAGTTAGTGTCGGATCATTATCGTCTCGGTCTTTGTTTTTGAAAAGTTGTTTATGTACCATTTATTTTAATTTATTTATTCATTTTAGAGATAACAAACAATCGCACAATACATTATACTACCTATGATTAAAAAAATGATATTTCTAATTGTACAATCAACAGCGTTATCCACAAATTGCTCTTACGTAATAGGTTGCTGTGAATGGAACAAACGATATACATAATGTTTAAGTTAGCGATACATAGGTAATACAGTTGTTTTGGAATTTTTGGCATTATTTTGTTGAATTTCAAATTTCAGCTAACATTTAACTTATATTA